>CM023457.1:37927366-38417914 GCA_013339765.2 Haemaphysalis longicornis | reverse complement strand
ATGCATTTGAGTATAGTTGCGAAGCTAATTTTGAAAGGGGTTCGGTGTTTAGTGGCGCGTCTTAGGCATATATCCGATAATTTCAGCTTTGGAATTTGTGCACACGCTTAATCGACACTAATTACTTATTACCCTCAATAACGGCGAATTCGCCAAGTATCGACGCTATCTGCCTATTCCCGTCTTATCCTCTCCGTCTCCCCCGATTAGCCGATAAGATATAGGTGCCAACTCCGGCGCACTTATCCTCGGTTTTCTTAGCACGTGACCTTGCTCTATATGGTGCTAAAATGATGCGACGCTTCGATAGACGTCATCCCCCCGCGCCGCTCCAGTTTCCTAAACTAGGCAATCAGCTTAATGAGATAAGGAGGTGACAGCAACAGCGCTTCTCACGGTGCGCCACTCTCCTGCGGCACCTAACTTTTGCTCGGGACGACATAGACTAACGAGACGTATGCTGTGTGACTGCGGCCAACGCCGCGCACCGGGGCGTTCGTTTTAATAACGGTAGTTTTTGTTGTTTGAAAACCTAAATTTAAAAGTGTATGTATTTATCATCATCATCATCATCATTCATTAATTTTTTCCTTAAAGGCCCCTGGGGGGTTACAAATAAGGGGGGGGGGGGCAAGATCAGCAAGGAAGTACATAAAGCAGGGTTATAAAACACACATGATGCCACATAGAAGCACAAAAGGCACATTTTTACATTTCAGGTGGCGTTGACACATAAAACATACAAAGGGCGTATTTCCACTTGTTAAGCGGTAATTGGTATACAAAAAAAGTTTGAAAATAAGCATTGCAGTGAATTAGATACATAGTGTTGGTTCAATAAGCGATTGCACAAAGAAGAAAAGAGAATACGTCTGATTAAGTGCGGAAAAAATTGGTTAATTGCTGCCGAATTTCTGTGAATCGTGCTCATTTACAATTGCATCGGGTAGGGCATTCCAAGCCTCAATTGCAGCTGGTAAGAAAAATTTATAAAGGAATTAGTGGTTAAAATAAGTTAAAAGAAGTTAAAAAGGCGCTGTGACGTACGGGTTGAGATGATCAGGAGTGTGGTGTGGGGGTCTGGGGAATTAAAAAAAAGCGAATGGAAGAGTCAAAGTCGAGCGATCTTGCGGCGGAGTATCAGTGCGGGGATTCCAAGGCATGCTTTGATGTTGCTGATGCTATGGTGAGGGCTATTTGGAAGCGATAAAAGCGAGCGCGCGCGGTTCTGCACACTGTCGAAGGAGTTGATTAAGTACGCTTGGTGAGGGTTCCAGATGGATGATGCATATTCTAGTTTGCTCCTGACGAACGTTTCGTAGGCGAGTGGCCTGGTAGATGAAGGACATGAAGCAAGAGATCTTCGATGAAGCCGAGGGATTTTGATGCATCAGCAGCAGGTTTCGGTGTGTGCGGACATGATAAGCTTTTTTATGGGAACTCCCAGATAACGGTATGATTCTGTTGAAGAGAGGGTGAAAGAGCTTAACCTATATGCAACGGTGATTGATTGATTGATTGATTGAGATTGATTGATGATTGGTTGATTGATTGAGTGATTGATTGATTGATTGATGATGATTGATTGATTGATTGATTGATTGATTGATCGATCGATCGATTGTAAGGTTTAAAGCGCCGATGCAACGTTAGACCATGACCAGCGCCGAAGTGGAGGCTCCAAATTAATTTTGACCACCATGCGCTGTTTAACGTGCACCGAAGGCTTTAATGTGCGCCAAATCTCGTACAAAAAGGCGTTCTTTCCAACAGGAAAGAACACCTTTCGTCGGCTGCTTTCCATCAGGAAAGCAGCCGACGCGCAAGGGAATTGAACCCGAGGCTTCGTGCCAATGCGAAAATTAAAAGTTTGTGTCGGTCTGTCCGTCCGTTCTCGATATTCGCATAACCCCCTCCCCCCCCCCCCCCCCCCCCCCCAACCCCCCCCTCCGAGAAAAAGCCATTTGAAATATGCTAGAAACATCAAGTGCATGTTGGCAAGGCTGCGTCAAACCACTAAAACTTCTGCGGCAGTTCATGCATGTCCGAATTATTCAGCGTCAAATAAACATCAATCAATCGTACATGAGGCAAAATATAAGGACGCGACTGATGGGCCCCGTTGTTTAATTAAGAATGCACGTTGCATTGGGTTTTACGACAGAAAGCACAAGGCATTATCAACGGTACGAGAGGAACGCGAGGTAAAAGCAAATACTAAAACAAATACTACTGCAGCTGTTCCAAGCCGAATAGACACAAAATGTCCTATAAAAAACAGCGAGCGAGCAGCGCGGATGCGTGAAAATTGAATTGAACGGGACAAAACTTTGTTGCTTTGATAGTGGGAGGAGCGACAGGGAAGGGGAGAGCGTAAGCGGCGATAGGAGGGAGAGGAAAGGGTTTATTTGACGAACGGGTATTTGAGATTGGAAAGGAATGTGAAAATGTGGCGAAGAGCAGAGGAATGTGAGTTGCCGGAACGCGTAATGTGTTCGGGACGCGAATGCTAATAGGCATCGAGCACGTTCTATCAGGCCTTGAAGTAAACCAGAGAACGGTAGGACGTTTGGCCTTAGGCGCGCATGGAAAACGACTAACGAAGCAGTTCAGGGAGATATGGGCTGGGCGTCGTTTGAAGTTAGAGAAGCTCAGAGTAAAATATGCTTGAGATAAGGTTGAGGGAAATGAATCAACTAAGGTGGGCAGCTAAGGTTTTTAGGTACCTATACTTGAAAAGCGTGGACACGCAGTGGTTAAGGAAGACTAGAAGGCTAACGATGAAATACGGAAAGAACAGTGGGGATTCCAAAACAGCCAAGGTAACCAAAAAAGAGGCAAGGCAGAATGAAACGAATAAATGGAGGGAAAAAATGGAAGCTAAAACGTCGTTAGAGATGTACAGGGCTGAGATATTGAACATCAGAAAGGAAAATTTCCACGATAATTCCCAGGGTAGTGCTTGCTTTTTGAGGCTAGAGCAGGTTGCCTGCGAACTAAGAGTTGTGGGGAAGTATTCCCAAATGATGGGGTATGCGTGGTCTGCGGAAAAGAAACAGAAAATATGCGGCACATAGTGTTAGAATGTGAGGGTATCCATCCAAATCTACATGGAGGGAATATTGGGCTTCCAAAAGCCCTAAGATTTAACGGTATCAGAGAGAAAGTTAACTTCAAGGCTTCGAGGGGACGAAAAGAAGATTAGAATGCTGGTGGATGAAAGCAGAGAGGGGAATATTGCCTAGGACAGTTCCACCTGTAACATAAAAAAGTATGTTGTGCCTAATACGTTTTTTGTGCTTGCACTAAGCAGCGCTAGTACTAAAAAAGAGTATAAATCACAGGTATATTAGTCCTTTTTGGTAAGATGACATGTCATCACCCCGATAAAGGGGAAAGCAATAGCAATCATCATCAATCATCAGCACCATTTGCAGAGTGGGCAAAAGACTATCGTATTTGAACAACGCTTGCAGCGAAGCCGTAGTAGATACACGGCCAATTAGGTACAGTTGGGAGTCCAACCGAGGGCACGAGGATTGCCAGAAAGCCAGAGGCACTGCTAGCCAAAGAACGTCTCCCTTAAAGCGACCCTGCAACACTTTTTTCAACTTTCTCTAAACCTTAAATTCTTTCAGAACGTACTCAACAAACACATACAGTACTCAAAAAGGAGATCACAAACTACATCAGCCAGAAATTGCGGCATTATGAACATCAGATAATTTTGAAACTTGCTCTAGAGATTTTTCTTTCTTTCCGGGTCTTGGCTTTTTTCGAGGTTGAATAACGTCATTAGAGCACTGAGCGGCTATTGCCGGATTTCATTTCAGTGGCAGCAAATAAACACACTCGACCACCTTAAAAAATCGCCACCAGAGCAAAACGGAAACGGCCGGCGGATCACTGCGACTAACAAATCACGCCGTGCGGTTCCGTGCTGTCAATAGCTATAGCTTTCCACACCTTTCCAAATGCGAAGAAGTAGTGGCAGCATTTATTGCAAGTGTTGCAGAGTCCCTTTTTATAAGATCCATCTGTCCCGCGGACAAGGTAATTGGAAGATGCAGTTAACTATCGTAATAAAAAAATCGCTTTATTCGAAATTTGCCTAACTTCGAAGCTTTTTGCTTTCCCCACTTCAATGCATTGAGGACACCTAATACCCGCTTTTAAGGTTAAACATGTCACTTATAACGAATCAAATTTCTTGTCTTGAGGACTTTGTTTGAACGAGGGTTTACAGTAGGCGGTTTGCATTACACCATGTTGTTTTATAGCTGCGACTTCTGAAACACATACCCGAGCACGACTATTTCAGGCGAATAAAAAGAAAAAAAAGAAAGTGAGGGCATTCATTTTGCCGAACGAAAATTAAAGTAGCAAACACGTTTTATTTTTCAGTTCACTTATACACGTGTGAACCTGCGGACGCACAAAATTGGGCAGATAGGTTGGGTGCCCCTGGGTTTTCGCGTTTAAAAAGGCGCCGAGCTAAGCGAAGCGGTCGACGCGAAAAATGTCACTACAGTCACTTTCACAGGCCTTAACCTTAGCAAGTTAGAAACTCAGCGCTTTTATCTATCTCTGCTATAGAGTGACGGCTGAAGCCAATGACCCACAATGGCCAGCTGAATGGAGCGGATGATTGCCCAACCCAGTTACGACGTTGATTTGAAGCATTTATACCGAACTAAGTCACGACGCTCGTTTAAAGCATTTAAGAGTAAAGTTTAAAAAAAGCTAAGGTAAAAGTAACCACCGCAGTGGCTCAAGTGGCTAAGCGTTGCGCTGTTGAGCACGAAGTCACGGGTTCGATTCCTGGCCGCGGCGGCCGCTTTTCTATGATGGAGGCGAAAAGCAAAACGCCCGTGTGTACGAGATTTCGGCGCACGTTAAAGATCCCCAGGTGGTCAAAATTATCCGGAGCCCTCCACTACGGCGCGCCTCATCGCCTGCGTTGCGTCGGCGCGTTAAACCCTACAATCAATCATCAATCAATCAATCAATCACAATCCAATCAATCAATCAATCAATCAATCAATCAATCAATCAATCAATCAATCAATCAATCAATCAATCAATCAATCAAAGTTGCCTGATCTTACTTTTCTCCCCATCAACTCATTCCATAAAGCCGGATGGTAACGGAAGTTACCATGTTAATTCAGCGTTACCATTCATTCCATTCACATTACCAAGTTACCACACGTTTTCTAATTCTACTTACCTACCAATTAAGTTACTTAAAGCAAGTACTGGAACCCCCTTTTCGCCGACATCGCATCCATTCCCGACCAACACACATCGCTCAAATTTATTATTGTTAAACTCGCAACTCCTTTCTGTAAAGCTTTGAAATCCTTCAGGTATAAAAACTGTTCAAGAAAATAAATAGACAAATAAACAGATAAATTTAAATAACGGCCCTCATTTCTGCCCACCCTTATTGTCCCCTTCTGGCGCCCACTGCCGTGTTGCGGCGGCTTTCGAGCGCCCCGAATACGTCGTCATCGCATGCAGCTGTAGGACAGATATTCCCCTCGGAAGCGTCAATGCATCGCAGCCCCGTTCGTCACATGCGCTGTCACAAGCCGATGTTTTTCGTCACTGCACGCGCACGCAGCGGCCGTCCGCGCCACAGGCCGTGACGCCGGCTGCCATCGGCGCGAGCGGTGACGTCACGCCTCCTGGCAGTGCGCCGACCCGAAACAGTCGCTCGCATCCGCACGAGCCGCACGCCGCGATATCGACAGGGCGAGAATCCATGACGCTGCCGCGAGCGAACCGCGACATCCGAACAGTGTTGCCTGAATTCATAGAGGAGGGCAGACGGACATTCTCTCTGCAACAGTAAGTGAGGCAAACAGGCAGTGCACTTCTCGGCAGTATCATTATGGAATTCTATACCCCCCCTCCCCCCCCCACCCCCCCCCCCCCCCCCCCCCCCCCCCCCCCCCCCCCCCCCCAAATTGCACCTTCCAACACATCACACAAGGAGCAGGAGGAGAAAAACAACGGAAAGGCAGAGAGTTACCCAGGCTTAGAGTCCGGATTGCTACTCCACACTGCGGAAGGGTTGTGCAGGGGATGAAAGAGCGGGCAGGCAAAAAAAAAAATTCCCGCCATCTCCACGAAGTGAATGATGATGAGAGGGGCGAAGCTAAAATGCTTATCGGTAAAACCGTGAAACATTCGCCCACACATAATATAAACAGCCGACACGTCAAGCTTTCCACCGCTCCGTTGACAAGCCCGTCGACGACGTCGATGTTTGTGGGGATTATGTAGGGCTTGTTTGCGAGTACGAGAATCTCATGGGTAAGTTGGCGAATTCGGTGTGTGACATTTTAGCCACCTTGGCCGTCGCCTTCTGCAGAGCGTCTTGTGTGGCGTACCCCGGTACGTGTTTTCAGCTCGCAGACGACGAACGACAACCTCTTCTTCTTCCTCTCCTCCTTGTTGGGTAGCAACGAACGCGTTGAACGTTATGACCTCTTCGGCCAATCTTTGGTTGGCCAATCCCTAGGGGGATCCTGCCACAATCATCATCGATGTGCCGTGTACAATGTGCCGTGTACGGCCGGGACAGGGCCGGGAAAAAGTGGGTAAAAGAGCAGGGCCGCGCACACACTTTAGTCCCTTTGCGGGCACTATAGTCTTTCGGCTAAGCGTGTGTCCTCCATGAAACGCAGAAGGGCTTTTGTTGCCTTCTGCGAAGTTGATTGTAGGGTTCGATGTTATAGAATAGTCTCTAGATTGAATGGTTGATTGTCCAATCGGCTGAGCTCGGCGGCCAAAACACGTCTTTCCGATGAATACCGGGGGCAACAACAAAGCACATGTTCGATTGTCTCTTCAACCTCGCAGGCGTCGCAGTGGGCACTACTGGCCATCCCTATGAGGAAGGAGTAGGCTCTCGTAAAGGCCACTCCCAACCACAGTCTACAAAGTAAAGTAGACTGTGATCGAGACAGCCCACACGGAAGACGGCGCTGGAGTAGAGGGTCCTGGTTATGGAGGCGCGGATGCACAAAGTCCGGTGTATTCCACTGAGTAATGGAGGTCCTGCACGCGAACTGACGAAGCACCAATTCAAAAAAGAACTAAAGTGTTGATTGATTGATTGTGGGGTTCAACGCGCCGACGCAACGCAGGCGATGAGGCGCGCCGTAGTGGAGGGCTCCGGATTAATTTTGACCACCTGGGGATCTTTAACGTGCGCCCAAATCTCGTACACACGGGCGTTTTTTGCTTTTCGCCGTCCATCAAAAAGCGGCCGCTGCGGCCGGGAATCGAACCCGCGACGTCGTGCTCGGCAGCGGAACGCCTTAGCCAGAGAACTAAAGTGTTACCTCATGTTCTTAACCTAACCCATAAATAACCAAGAATGTTTCCGAAGCTCGGTTGTTCAGCGCCTTTCTAACTTAATTCTGCCTCATTACTGTTAACACGTACATTACCCTATTACGTCCTTCGTGTACATATACTTTGACAGCATTTGCTGCAATTATTCAGTGTATCCTAAGTTTTTCTGTGCGGGAGGTACCGTTACAGTCTATAACCTTGGGGCCTCTTTCTGTATATAGTCCCAACTTATGATTTCAGGAAAGTAATAAAATTGTTTGATTTATTGATTGACTTTACGTACCTCACGCAATTATGCAACAACTACAGACTCGCAGGAAGCCCGCAGGAACTACGTACTTTAGGTTATGATAGGGCAAGCAGTTGCCAGAATCCTGAATGGCGTCAAGGAATTCGGTGACAAGCGGAACTGATATGGTCACGAGCACGTCAGTCCGTACAGTGGAACGAAGGCACATAGGCCACATCAACCTACGCTCGGACGGAGCGCAGCTATTCGAACATGCTCATTACTTATTCAGATATTCGATACCGCTATGGCAAGTAGGATGGGGTGCGCCAGCTGGCACGGGACGAGGCAAGAAGCTAGAAAAACTGAGAATGTTGCAGACAAGAACGTCCTCAAGTCCCAAGAAGTATGCGTGCAATATTCCCGGACGACAATAAGCGTTAATGCGTACACTGTGACGGACCTATGCGTTATACAGACGGACCTATGATATAACATATTGCTGCGCATACGGCTCATGATTACAACCCATGATAGCTATGGGTGAATGCAGTACGTAGAACTTACGTTACAGACGACGATTGGGCGATAGAGGAGGAAAATCTAGTGTAGCAATTTGTGGCTTTAAGAGTGGAGTTCAGTCCAGGACGTAATCGACAATTTAGGGAACAAGGGGAGTATTCGTAAGGAAAGGACATACACTAAGTTGCAGCTAGGCTCAAGTTCTTACTTTCCGTGTAGCCAGCGCATAGGTGGAGTCCTCCTTTCAGTCCAGGACCCCATATCTTTGCCAGCCGCACAGCCCGCTCCACCAGTCGAAGCTGGTCGGACAGGCATGAGCTGGCAGGGCGCGCCTCCAGAGCTCGGAAAGTTGTACGGATTCGGTTTGGGGAGAGGGTGGGAGGGGCATCACCAACCAGTGGAAAAGAATTCAGTCTGTTCCACATAAGGAGCAGCTAGGGGACGTAATTTGTTCGGAGTAGTGGAGCTCTTTTTGGGTGGGACATGCTGCAAGATCCAACGTCATCTCGGAACAGGGGGACCGACCACCATTCTTACATTCGATTAAGGAATGCTTTCATCGACATCTGCAGTCCTTGCCATATAATAGTGAAAATGTTGAATACCTCTGCCATTACTCACTCTACTTCAGTTTAGAAAAGTTTGCCTATAATAGAAAAGGGTCACTCGCTTACAATAAAAAGAAATCGACAACCCCTCTCTCGAAACGACATAGATGGGGTAACGCGAAACTTTCCAAAATCAAGTCCAACACCAAACGAACCAACCCATAAGCGAGCGGACCCACATCACACCACCTCACTGTATACATAAGGTATTTCTTATCGGGACGGTTTGCTGCACTGCGATTGTGCTCTCTAGTGCTTTCCCTGATACGGGCATTCCATGGCTTTCCTATAGCGTTCAACCATGGTGGTCGTTAGACGGAGGGGTGTATGTTCCGTCTAATTCTGCACATCTTCTCCAAATCCAAACTGCTTCGGCCGTGGCCGGATGGCGCAATCGGATAGACGTCGGCGTTCATAACGCGAGGAACCCAATTTAAATTCCAACAACTGAGGCGTTTTAATTTTTCTGCTCTCAACCCGGGATCATCGACATCTTCAGAAAAAGTTGGCTTTCCTGCAGTGCGTTTTGGGTTTGTCTACAGACGACATCAGCAAGAGGCTGAAAGCTTCCCTCTAAAAAACAAATAACCACACAAAAGCTCCTCTGAGAGTTATCTAAATGACTTTACGGCACTTACTCGTAACCACCTGCCGTTCGCTGTCACATGCTGATGCCTGTTCAGCATAATGGAAAGGAACATCGCGAAAGATGTGAGACAAAATAAAAGTGCTGTTACAAACACCGAAATAATAATTCCAGTAGGATGCAGAGACGAAGGAAATTTGCAGAAACTCCCTCGGCCACACACCCAGCTTCTTTAGGGTTGGCTTCACCGTTATACTGAAGTGTATTTAGGGTTATCATTTTCTGGGTCAATATGGGAGTCTGCTATAAAGCTATCGAGGCCCTTGCACATTTATTAAGTGGACTCTGCAACATTTCCGGTAAACGCTTTCACTCTTTCCTTGGTATCTGAAAGCATTGTGAGAAATACAGTTATCACCAGCACGGAGCGGCTGTGGAGATTTGCACGTCGCAGGAGACCCGACTTCCGTTTCTACTTTGCTTTTGTGGCTTTTTTTTAAAAGTGGCTATCTAAAACGTTCACTGCTGCATCTGACAGGAAGCCGGCCAACGGCTCCTGCATTTTGTAATGACGTAATTTGAGCGCTTGAGGAATGCCACGACCGGGAAAAAGAGTGAGTGAGTGAGTGAATAAACCTTATTTAGACGGGATAATTGGAGATTAATGGGAGAGGCCTTTGCCCTGCAGTGGGCGTAGATAGGCTGGTGGTGTTGGTGATGATGATGATGATGAGACGAGCTTCAGGCGCTGATGGTGGGCGTCCGGCCGGTGGGGGGCAAAGAAATCTTTGTGCAAGAGCGGTGATTTTTGGCTGAGGTACTTCGTGGCCCGCTATTCTAAGTATTGGATTTGTTTGTTGACTACGTTTCGAAAACATTTAGGGTTTATAAAAGAAAGTTAGGAAAAGTGTCGCAGGGTCCCTTTAAATACTTGCACAAGATCTTATGCATCGCTATTAAACTCTACACCGAGCTCTTTACTAGTCGGCTTCAGTAACTTACACAAAGGCATTGCTGGAAATAGTTTTTTTTTTAACGTCGGCGCTGCTTATGCTTGAGTACCATCCGTACCGGGCGTCGCTCAAAACTCGGCGCAGCAAATTGAACAGGAGCAAAATGCTAGACCAAGAAGTGTGAGAGGAAGTGGCGAAGAGGCAAGGAGCCGGCGAGCAGGTGTGGGGAGTGCGCGTAGCGGCGCAGATGTTCGGGTGGGGAGACGCTCGTCGTGGATTGGCTGCGCCTAGTGATGACGTAAGCTCCGACGTGCAGGTGTTCTCATAGTTGCCATTGAGACGGCGTGCGCTTGGTGGCATCACTGTCCGATTACCGATAAGGTGGGTAAACCTAAGACAAGCCGAGTTAAAGCTAGCGAAGGTCACGAGCTCCACTGTTTCCACAGTTTTCGCATCTCAGTGGCGAAGATGGCCAAATTTTCTCAGCTGACATATAAGCCGCCGTGTATGAAGATATCAACGCCCTATATGGTCTTCTAGAGCCACTAAATAAACTGATCGATTGGGTCTAGGGTCTTCAATTATCCGCGTTTCCGCATGCGACGAAAGTGTGATGCGTAAAGAGTTATTATAGGCGCACAGACGGGTTTTGGGGATGTGCCCATATAAAAACGCTTAAGCATTCAAAGCCGTTTCCGTCGAGTTAAGGAAAGCACGCCGGGCTAGATCTACAAGGCGTTGGTTGTGTGCACGAAACGCAGTGTCGAAAGTGTTTGCCCGTTATGCACTGAAAGCTTCCGGGCTTAAGATCAGCATGAAACGCCGCCATCTTTCCTGCGGGGCGGAAACAGACAGACAGACAGACAGACAGACAGACAGACAGACAGACAGACAGACAGACAGACAGACAGACAGACAGACAGACAGAGACACTGAGTAAATGAGGCAAAGGAATGTAAATCAAATTGCTTACAGATAGACCATAAAACGAAAAACCAAAACAAATGAAAACTCCAGTGCTAGAATGAACTAAGAAATAAAAAATACGCTCTGCCGCCACAAAACGAAAAACGATGGAAACACCAATACAAAAAATTGTGCAAGCGGACCAACCGTGCAACGACCTGCAATCGCACTAGAATACCTAATTTGGAGGAGTCAACACATTTTATCCTTACAGTGGCATAAACGTAGATAATAAGTTGAAATGAATTTTTAAAGCCCCTTACGGCTGCACACAAAAATGCATAATTGGCGAAGTTACGGCACGTCGCCATAAGCATGTAAATGTACTATCGGCGTCAAATGAAACGCGAACACGAAAATACGAACCAGAACGAGCAAAATTGAAAAATACTGTTCGTAGAGTTCATATAAAGGCACGATATTGGTGTATTTGGAAATCCAGATCTCCCAACTTTGTTTTTGTCACTAAGCCACGCGTCATTTTGGCTTGCATGGAAAGAAATCGCGCTGTTTGTGTGTTCCGGTTCGTATTTTTGTGTTCGCGTTTCATTTGACGCACGCCGATAGTACATCATTGGCGAAAGAAAAAAACAAAGGAAAACTTATAAATAGTAGAATAACCAACGTGATTCAGTACTCAGCCAAATCGGGATATAAACAACTTAAAATTAAGATTAAGACAAGCGGTGTAAGAATGCTTACGCATTAGCAGGTAATTCTCCGGATCTCTCGACATTTTTGTGTGTTGAACTGTGTTACAAAACGTACTCAGCAAATGCGTTTTTTTTTCTTCGGAGTACTATTTGCTTAGTTCCCACATACTGACAGGGGTTTAGTAGCGCGCGATGGCGTCTCTTAGATTTACTTCCCATCCCAGCGGAGCCCCCTCGTTTCGAGTTCGGCGCGACGCCTTGCCAGACGTCGCCGTCGCCGTCGTTGGCATTCGCAGGGTTCGAATAGCGCGGGCGACGCACGAAGGTGTCGATTCCTGCGTTCTGAGTTGAAAAAACAAAACAAAGAAAAACAAAATAAAAGCACCGGCCGGCAGATTTCATCAGCCACGCGATATCCCATGAACCCCTGTTGGTGTGACTCAGTGCTCCTGCGGCTGGGATGTCTCCTGTGACGAAAACGACACCCAGGGTGTTTGCGACGGCGCACGGAGGCGCACACACCCAGACATGGTTCCTTTCTTAGTGTTTTTTTTTTTTTTGACGGGCGGCCTTGTTTGAACAACGCCGCCGCCAACACGGATAAAGGACCGCGGGCAATGCAATCCAGCAGCCAGATTTTCTGCGGGTGGGAATTTCTCGGGAGTAGAAAATTCACGGCTTCCACGGTGTCTTTAAGCGAAGTCAAACGATAGCATCAATAGTAGGGAACATAGCTCGGCAAAACTGAATGCCCCTCACTCACACTCACTGAAAAAAATATATATTATATATACAGTAGTCTCTCTATAAACGGAACTTCAAGGGACCGAAAAATTAGTTCCGTTTAACAGGAGTTTCGTTTACGGAGATAGATGTGCGAAAGTGCAAATTTATGTGCGTACACACTCTTAATACCATTTCATGAAACACTGAGCACTAGAAGGTGAATGTAGCTGATAGTTTTTTCTGAAAGCAAGAAAACTACGACAGGTTTAGGTACAGCATTCACCAAGTTGATTAGGCAACAATGAGTCGCGGGGCAGTTCAAAATACATCAGTTATTTTTGTTTCAGTCCTTGCAACTGCATCTTCAAGGAGGCTAGAGGCCTCAACTTCGCGAGTGCTTACGAGGTACCGTAACGATTCATAACGGCGGCAACGTGGCAATGAAGCGCAAATAGAACCACGATGGCACGAACGAGGCGGCAGGAGCTGAGCCCTGTAACCTCGGGGTCTTGAATCGAGACCAAACGACTGGAACAAGAACTGCGATGTTGCATTCGTTGTGCTAACACGGCTGACCACGAACGAGGCGAGGCTTAATTACGAGGCCAACGAGGCTATAAAAACATGGAGGCAGAAAAAAACAACAACGAAACAGCCGGAACCGTAAAAAGCTGATTTTCATGCCATTCGATTTCACAAGCAGTTCCATTTCTGGTTCCGTTTACAGGGTGACTGGGAAATTTTAGTTCCGATTACCGAGAGTTTTTTTACGCTATCTGAATACCAAAACCAACCAACTTACAGGCTACTGTTTTGTTTAAGCGGAAATTCCGTTTAAGCGATTTCCGTTTGTCGAGATTCTACTGTATATCCTAACGCACTCACTTGCACTCACGCTTGCCACTCCGCCCTCACCACTCGCCCTCACTCGCAATCACGCTCGCCACTCTACCCTCACTACTCACACTCACTCGCGCTCACGCTCGCCGCTCGTCCCCACCACTCGCACTCACTCGCGCTTACGCTCGCCACTCCGCTCTCTCCCCTCACCCTCACTCGCACTCACGCTCGCCACTCCGCCCTTAACACTCTTCCTCGCACTAGCCCTCACCACTTTCAATGGGCACTGACACTCACTCGCAATCATCACTCGCTCACCAGCCCTCACGTCTCCCATCCCCCACTCACACTCACTCACAACCACCACTAATTCACCATCCAAATCACTTTGTTTACAGCTTGGGAATTTTAAATTCGCATTGTTTTTAAACCACATGCATCGTGTCGTTTTGTGTAGACCATCAATGCGGCCCTATTGACAGCGACACCAGAAGGATACCGTTACGTGAAGCGAGGGAAAAATTGGGTGTTTTAAGAGAGAACCTTCACATTGGCTCTGAGGTGTGCCCCAAAACAATCATTATCTCCAAGCGATTTGATCCAACTGACAAAAACAGCCCTATTACAATAATTAAAACTCGAAGCTGTCTCCCGTGCAACCTAAGTCAAAGTCACAGTTTAAAATCCAAAGGGATTAAGCAATGTCGGAATGGCCCAATCGGATCAGTGCTTGTTAGTCAGACACCGACGCCATCAGACAGGAATAGACAGCTTTACATAAAAAATGGCGAAGCTTGCGCTAAGTCGCGCAAGGCTTGAACCACTTGAAGCTGGAAGGATGAAGCTGGATGATTTCTTTCTACGTAAGCACCACCACGCATTGCATTAGGTTTGAAATTGTTTATTTACATGTTGCATTGTCGCTTTTCACTGCGGTAGTAGTAGTCATTGTCATATCCATCTATATAGTTGTCATATTCGTACATGACTGGCGGGCCCGAATCGTTTTGTCCACAGGTGGCAACTGACTTCGCGAACTGAACTGGGATTCTGTACCGCGAGCTGTCTTGTGCTACCCCTTAAAGGGACCCTGCAACACTTTTTTCAACTTTTCGTGAAGTCTTAAATGCTTGCCGACCGTAGTCACCCAACGCATCCAGTACTTAGATCAGGGGGTCGCAAATTACTTCGGCCAAATATTACTGCTCTACGCCCATCAGATAACTTGGAAACTCGCTCAAAAGATTTTTCCCTCTTTCCCGGCGTTGATGTTCTTCGACGGCCCGAATTACGTCAGTGAGACCATGTAGCGGCTGTTGACCGGTTTTTTTTTTTTCCGGTTGCATCAATGAATGCTTTTTGATGGCAACTTTAAAAATAAAGCCACAAAAACAAAGTAGAAACGGAAGGCGTATCTGGTTCGACGAGCAAATCACGCAGCGCGGCTCCGTGCTGGCAATAGCTGTAGCTTTAGCAGCGCTTCCAGACGTGAAGAAAGAGTGAAAGCGTTTATCCAAAGTTTTGCAGGGTCCCTTTAAGGCGCATACGCACGTGAACTGTTTTCTTCGTATTTTTGCGAGTGCCACGCGCAAGCCTAGACGACGCTGTGCGCTCCTCGTGAAGCGCGTGCTCACGTTTTCGGTAAATGGCGGGGGTACTATGACGTTGTGTTTTGATGACGCCGCACACTGCACAGATTACGGCCAGCGACAACAGCTTCATTGTTAAAAAAGGACACGCTAAAAAAGAGTAATACCTAACCTACCAAAGTGGCAATGCGGCTGCTAACTGCAACAGCTCAAAACTTTCTGTGAAGGAAGGTTTGACATCCACCTGAATGCAGCCAAAGTGCTACAAAGGAAAACTATACGCTACCTCAGAAAGTTCGCAGTTGAAGAAAACTTCGTCCTGGTCCAGGATTTTTCTTCAACTGCGAGGTTTTTGAGGAAGCTGTATAGCTGTTTTTTTTGCAGCCCTTTGGCTGCATTCAGGTGGTTGTCAAACTTTCCTTCACAGAAACTTACTCCACCTTGGGGATTTACCGTAAATCTGGTCGATCAAAAATATTTCTCTATGGCGGCAGTCTCCCAGCTTTAACTGTAGGCTCCGGGCCGTGGCACATGCTACTTTGCTAGGCCGATTATTGCGCCCCCTATACATAAAAATGAATTTCCCCTCTTTTTTTGTAGAGTGCGCTTGAGGTTACATGGTACCAAAAATTGACACACAAAGTAGACAGTGCGAGCATATCTATAAATTGATTTATTACAAGGAGAATATTTCCTTGGAGATCAAACACATCGGAAGTGTTACAAGATACATATAGAATCGGGGGGTGGGGGGGGGGGGTGGAAAAACGTTTCATTAGAACTCACAGGTCATCATCATCATCATCATCACCAGCCTATCTACGCCCACTGCAGGGCAAAGGCCTCTCCCATTATTCTCCAATTACCTCGGTCCTGTGCCAACTGTGACCAATTTATCCCCGCAAACTTCTTGATCTCATCTGCCCATCTAACTTTGTGCCGCCCCCTGCAACGCTTGCCTTCTCTAGGGATCCACTCTGTTACCCTTAATGACCAGCGGTTATCTTGCCTTCGCATTACATGCCCTGCCCACGTCCATTTCTTCTTCTTAATTTCTACTAATATGTCTTTAACACCAGTTTGCGCCTTGACCCACTCCGCTCTCTTCTTGTCCCTTAATGTTACACCTATCATTTTCCGCTCCATTGCCCGCTGAGTCGTTATCAATTTAAGTTGAACCCTCTTAGTGAGCCTCCAAGTTTCTGCCCCGTAGGTGAGTACCGGTAAGATGCAGCTGTCATACACTTTCTTCTTCAGCGACAATGGTAGGCTGCTATTCATTATCTGAGAATGTCTGCCATATGCACCCCACCCCATTCTGATCCTTCTAATTATCTCTGCCTCATGGTTGGAATCTGGGGTCACAACTTGGCCTAAGTAGATATATTCGCTTACCATTTCCACTGCCTCGCCACCTATCTCAAACTGCTGTGCTGTCCCGAGGTTATTGATCATTACTTTAGTTTTCTGCATATTAATTTACTCTGTTCTACTCTGTTCGCCCAGTGCGGAAAGCATGCTTTGCAATTCGTCCCCCGAGTTACTTAGCAAGGCAACGTCATCAGCAAATCTGAGGTTACTGAGGTATTCTCCATTAACTCTTACTCCCACCTGTTCCCAATCCAACGTTCTGAATACTTCTTGTAAACATGCTGTGAATAACATTGGAGAGATTGTGTCTCCTTGTCTGACACCCTTTCTTATAGGTATTTTACTGCTCTCCCTATGGAGGATGATGGTGGCTATAGACCCATTGTAGATATCCTCTAGTATTCGTACATAGTGCTCATCTACCCCCTGGTTCCGTAATGCCTGAATGACTGCTAGGGTTTCGACCGAGTCAAATGCTTTCTCATAATCTACGAAGGCTATATATAGGGGTTCAGTATACTCAGCGCACTTCTCTATCACCTGATTGATCGTGTGAATATGGTCCATTGTTGAATAACCTTTACGGAACCCTGCTTGTTCTTTAGGTTGACTGAAATCTAAGGTTGCAGAGATTCGGTTAGCGATTACCTTGGTAAATACCGTGTAGACGACTGACAGTAAGCTGATCGGCCTGTAATTTTTCAAGTCCTTCATGTCGCCTTTCTTATGGATTAGGATGATGTTCCCGTTCTTCCAAGATTCCGGTACCATTGCGGTCACTAGGCATTGCGTATACAGGTTTGCCAGTTTTTCATCCTCACCAGGTGCTTTGCCCCCTTTCATTTCTTTTAAAGCCTTCCTTACTTCTTCGGTCGTTATTGGTGGGATGTCTATTTCCTCTGAACTACTGTCTCGTTCGGCATTATCCTGTATGTCCTGGCTACTGTACAGATCCCTATAGAACTCCTCGGCCACTGTGACTATTTTATCCCGATTTGTGATGACATTGCCTTGTTTATCCTTAAGTGCATACATCTGATTTTTCCCCACGCCAAGACGTCTCTTCACTGCTTTCAGGCTACCTCCGTTCTTTACAGCGTATTCGATCCTCTCCATATTATACTTCCGTATGTCAGCTGTCCTACGCTTATTGATTAACTTCGAAGAACTCACAGGTGACAGGCGGCAAAATTAAATAAAGGAAAAGTGCCTTTTACCAGTTCATAATGATTTGCCGCCAGAACTCACAGGTGACAGGCGGCAAATCATTGTGAACTGGTAAAAGGCACTTTTCCTTTGTTTAATTTTTGAGTAGCAGAGTATTCTCCGCATGACGCTTTTGATTTATGATGTAATTTAACAAGCTGAAACTACATAGATCGAAATCGAGAACGTCCGTGTATCGAAATTTTGATCCACGTTTAATATCACCAGCTGGTTAAAATAAGTCTGCCGGCCTGCAACATAAGCTGCGCCTCGGAGCAGAGATATAGCACGGGGCATCAAATGCGCCAGGTTTTTTAAAAAAGGTGTTTACACCGAAAACAACAAAAAAGAAAAGGCGAGTCACGTTGTTTTAAAATATTACGCAAAAAGTAAGTAAATCCGAATAAGTAAAAAATGCACCAAAACGTGCATATTGCTCTATACTTTTCGTTCCCCTGCCCTTAAAGGTGTCATCAATGCGAAGGAACTGAGTTCCGTGGTTAGTTTTTGAGGACAGTTCTGTGGACGAGTTCCGTTCTTTACATATACAAATAACAACAGATATGTCAGGGAAAACTGTTAAGGTGTGCACTTAATCCCTTGGCAAGAAACTGCAGCTCCCGACCTTGTCTTAGAAACAGAAGCAGTAATAAAGCAGATAACACGTGCAGAAAGGCAGGCCGTTACTTCACACTGTCCCATTCGCCCAGCGATCATCTTTTCTGCTTGTTCTGCAGTTCGGTCTCTTTCATATCTGCTTTTTTTTCGAAGGTGCACTTTTACTGACTGCCCAACTCGCTACATTACTTCTACTGCTACTCGTTCCGGAGGAGAGTACTGCTGTGGACGAGCTACAGAGCGTCTACCCAAAAAAGTCCCTTCTCATGCTCCGCGCGTCAAATTTCCCTTTCATTTTGTAACAGCATAATCTGTTATAACATTCCGCAATGTAACACACGGAACGATGGCCGAGGGTCAGGCGCTACGATGACATACTAATTGTAATGCACACATTCGTATAGCTATCGAAAAAGGAATTGCAGTGGTTAGAGCAATACTGCAGTGACTGGGCATAACTAAAGCTTACTTTTAACAAAAGTGTGGGTGGCACATTCGATAATATGACAGTTAGCAAATTATTCAGGGTGACGAAATAATCTACTTCATTGGTAGTATTTATTTGCCTGTTACAGGGTTTTTTTCAGTTTTGTTACAAATATAAGAAATGTGCGCCATTGGTATTAAGCGCTGGTATTTGAACGCGCCAGTACGCAGGCCTAAATTTAAGGCTTCAAGGTTAGCGTGATGGGCGATTCCATAGCAACGATTGCGATTTCAACAAAAAAGAAAAGGGCAGAAAATATATCCCACCGTCATATCCCTTGGCAGTGGCTAATGAATAGTCGCTAGGACAACATAAAGTCTGGGCGGGAAAGCAGGTGGTAAATTGTCGCCACTTCACCTGTTTTCTAATATCTCGTAATTGCTTAAAGTTTGCTTTGCAATTGCGCCACTACGCTTGGGGAATAGCAGCCTTTTGAAATTTTGTTGGTATTTTGATTTGACTGTCGTTTTAAAGTACTAAATATTTGTTCTAATTTCAGTGATAACTCAACTTATCGAACCGGTTCGGTACGTGATGTTGCCGAACCGGAACTGAACCGGAACGAAATGATTTCACTTGAACCAGAACCGTAACCGAACCAGTCTTTGTTTCGGTTTGACACACTGATATATATATATATATATATAATATATATATATATTATATATATATATATATATATATATAATATATATATATATATATATATAATATGATATAATATACTAAAATTGAAAATCTTTGGGAGAGACTTCCGTCCTGCACTGGACACAAACAGGTAGGTGATATATATTGCGGCCACTCAAAGTGGTTCCAATCACGCCTATCGAGTGTTAGCTGCGTCAATGTTTTTCCTCCAAATTTTCGTAGCTTATCTCCGCAACGAGTTTTCGGCCGACCCCTATTGCGTTTGCGGTGTATTAGCAGCTACTCTGTTAAACGGATGGTCCATCTGTTGTCCCTCATTCGTATTGCGTGACTAGCCCAAGCCTACTTCTTTCGCTTAGTCTGAACCTTCTTAGAATGTCCCCCGCCTTGGTCTATTCTCTAATCGATGCTGCTGTTTTCCTGTCCCTCAACGTGACCCCTAGCATTCCGCGTTCCATGGTCTGTTGTGCCGATCTAAACTTCTTTTCAAGTCATTTGGTGAGACCCCAAGTTTCTGCCCCGTAAGACATTACTGGAATAACGGATTGATTAAATACAAGCATGTTGAGTGCCAGTCAGGATGTCGGAGTTCTTACCAGACGCAGCCCACCCCATGCTTATTGTGCCTGCGGGTAATTTCCCGTTCATGGTTTGGATCAGCAGTATGCATGCATACATACATACATACATACATACATACGTACATACTTACATACCCACACACATATACATACACACATACATACATACACACACTACACACATACATGCGTACATACACACATACCACATACATACATACATCATACATACATGCATACATACATGCACACATCCATCCATACATGCATACATACATGCATACATCCATCCATACAGACATGCATGCATGCATGCATGCATACGTACGTGCGCACATACATACATACATACATACATACAACATGCATACATACATGACACATCCATCCACATACATGCATCATACTACATACATCATCATACATACATCATCATGCATCATGCATCATCATACATACATGCATGACATGCATCATACATACATACATACATACATACATACATACATACATACATACATACATACATACATACATACATACATACATACATACATACATACATACATACATACATACATACATACATACATACATACATAAATAAAAACGGTCGGGAGTTGCAAGTCACGGAGGATTTCTCCGTGAGCGTTGCTGCTACAACCGATAACGTTCGATCTGCGAGGAACAGCAAACCCTTCATTCCTTTGATGAACGTATGGACGTTCTCTTTTCAACGGAAGAATTAGAGGCGTCCCTAACATCCTGCAGGCGCCGTTCTTCACCGGGTCATGATGGAGTAACGTACTCCACCTTATGCCACCTTGGCCCTGCAGCTCGACAAACGCTTCTGGATCTATTTAATCAGACATGGACAGATGGTGTCGTATCCCCACAGGGGAAAACAAGCAGTCTCGTTCCATTGCTAAAGCCTGGCAAACCTCCCCTTGACCTGTCGTCGTACCGTCCTATTGCCCTGGCAAGCTGCCTTTGTACGGTCATGGAAATGATGATCCTCACGCGGCTGCAGTGGTACCTGAAGTACCACAATGCATATCCGGAGGCTATGGCTGGCTTTCGACGAGGCCGTTCTTCTATTGACTGTGTGGTAGATTTAGTCACGTTTGTACAGTATGAAAAAAGCCGCAAACGTCATTCAGCAGCCCTCTTTCTTGACGTCAAGGGGCCTATGATAATGTGTTTCACAAGGCTGTTCTAGACGCCCTTCAGCACTTTGGACATGGTGGCCGAACTTACAAATGGATACGCAGCTTGTTGTCCGGAAGACCATTCTTTGTAATGACAGAAGATGGCCCAACATCGCAGCACACCATTCAACGCGGTGTTCCTCAAGGTGGGGCGCTAAGCCCAACCCTTTTCAACCTCGCTATAATCGGGTCGTACACGCTTTACCGAAAACTGTTTGCGTATCCATTTGCTCCGATGACATCTGTCTGTTGGCTTCGGGTGTCAGTCGACCTCAGCAGCGAGCACGACTTCAAAATGCGGCCAATGCGACAAGAGCATACCTCCGAAAGCAAGGAGTGAGCATTTCCAGTGACAAGTACGTGGTGGTTGCCTTTACCCGCAAACACATGTCCCGATATCACATCACCATCAATGAAAAGTCGATACCCTACTCTTGAAATCACACATTTGTTGGCGTGGTCATCGAAAGGGACATGCCATGGAGCGCTCATGTGTCTTTCTTGGAGAAGAGACTCACCGCCATCGCCCACATTTTCAGATTTCTCGCTGGAAAGACGTAGAGCACATCGGTCAGAGGAATGCTGCAGCTGTACCAGGCACTTTTTGTGGGAGTTTCGCGCTACAGCTTGCCAGCGATATACGGTGCATGATCCACTAACCTTCGGGTGATCCAGAGCATACAAGCGCAGGCTCTCTGCACCTGTCCTGGCTTTCCGCGATGTGCGTCAACAGTGGGAACGATATACATTGCCCAATACCATCCTATAGCAACTCATGTGACCGCTGAGAAGCTACGCCTTCACATCAGGCTCCTCACGAGTCTACCATGTCACCAACTTGCGAAGCTTCCTCGAAGTCGTCCACGCTCTTCATTTGCAGCCATTGTCGCAGCGCAAAGGGCTGAAGTACCATCAAGTTACATGCCTTGGTGCCTGGCAACCCCCGAGATTTGTCGGCATGCTCCGGGCATTGGAAAGAAGGCCGACTTAACACCACTGGCTCTCCAGCAGCTTTCTATGCAGTTACTGCACGAACAACACAATTACCGGAAGCATGTATACACATATGTTTCTGTGACGGCCTCGAGCTCGGCGGGTGCGGTGGTTATACCATCAGAATCAACCAAAATTCGATTCTGTGTCGCCCATGTCACGAGTTCGACGTCTACTGAACTTGTAGCCATCCGTGAAGCTCTTCGATACCTTATGGAAGCTTCTCCCCAAAAATGGTCTATTTTTACGGACTCCAAAGGCACCCTGCAAAGTTTCCGAGCAGCCCTGCGCTACGGTCCTTTGCCCCAACTTTTGACAGAAATTCGAGAATTATTTCACCAGGCTGTCATAAAGGGCCATAACATTTTATTTCACTGGCTGCCAAGTCACTCTGGAATCACCGGCAATGTTTCGGCTGATGCAGCTGCCCGGACAGGCCATGACAGTGAAAGGACCATCTTCCTTCCGCTTTCAAGGACTGATGCCGCTATACTCGGTGACACTTTAAGAACGGCACCGGAAGTTGCCGCTGTGCCTTATCACCGTAGCCGGATGTTTCTCCGCGCAGCGCAAGTAGGGCGTTACTGGGAATATTTTTACATGGCGTGAGCCGTTCCCGTGATTTTTTGGACTTAATATGCTTATAAACGACTCCAGTGACGACAAACAAACTGCGTGAGACAAGGCAGACGATGTCACGCATTCATAGCAAACCCCTTTCAAAACTCGCGCGCACTGACGTCACGGGTCCGGCGCTCTGGCGGAGGGATACACTACATGAGGTGGTGCCGTTCTTGAGTTGTAACCGAGTATAAGCTGCTGCGTCAGTTCGCGCGCAGGACCTCCATTACTCAGTGGAATACACCGAACTTTGTGCATCCGCGCCTCCACAACCAGGACCCTCTACTCCAGCGTCGCCTTCCGTGGGGCCTGTCTCGATCACAGCCTACTTTACTTTGTAGGACGTGGTTGGGAGTGGCTTCCACAAAAGCCTACTGCTTCCTCATCGGGATGGCCAGTAGTGCCCAGTGCGACGCCTGCGAGAGTGAAGAGTTAATCGAACATGTGCTTCGTCGTTGCCCCCGGTATTCATCGAAAAGACGTGTTTTGGCCATCGAGCTCAGCCGATTGGAAATCAACCATTCAAACTAGAGACTATTCTATAACATCTAACCCTACAATCAACTTCGCAGCAGGCAACAAAAGCCCTTTTGCGTTTTATGAAGGAAACAGGCTTAGCCGAAAGACTATAGTGCCCGCAAAGGGACTAAAGTGTCTGGACGGCCCTGCTCTATTAACCTCTTCTTTGCCTGCCCTCTCTTTCATCCCCTGGACGCCCCTTCCCCAGTGTCGAGTAGCCATCCGGACTCTAAGCCTGGATAACCTCGGCCTTTCCGTTTGCTGTTCTCTCTTTACATACATACATACATACATACATACATACATACATACATACATACATACATACATACATACATACATACATACATACATACATACATACATACATACAGAATAAGGGTTGGCAGTCAAGAAAACCTATGAAAGCAAAGGGGGAAATGCGGTAGGTCATAGAAACAGATGAAGAATTTTTTGACTCGGAAAGAAAGTGGTGAAAAAATGGCCGCCGGGTGGGATCCGAACCTACGGACCTACCGCATTTCCCCCTTTGCTTTCCTGTTTTCTTGACTGCCAACCCTTATTCTGTCTTAATTCACCGAGCCCCTCGTTTCCCATTTCTGATTCGCTACATACATACATACATACATACATACATACATACATACATACATAAAAATACATACATACATACATATTACATACATGCATACATACATATACATACATACATACATACATACATACATACACATACATACATACATACATACATACATACATACATGCGCACGCACGCACGCACTCACACGCGCGTCCTTGATGTATTCGTGCGCACGTACACAACCGGGTTAGTGTCCCCATCGTATCGCAAATGGTTCGCGAAGTGGACACCGCTCCGGTAAATCCTCGGGAATCTCCCCTCGCCCTCTCTGGAGATCCGTCTGCGTACGCAGCAGTCCGCGATGCGCCTATAAGAATCTATCGTCGACCAAACTCTCCGCGCGAGGCCCACACCGTACGAAGAAGAAGCAGCAGCAGCATCGATGATCTCGCTCGTCATTTGGTCCGATTGAGGAAGTGGCGGCCGGCGCACGGACGGAGGAGAGCGCCGCTGGCCCGCCGGTTCAACCCCGCGAGCACGCGGACGAGAAAGATTTCGCGATTCCCCGGCCAACGACGGGCGATGACGACGCCTCTGATGCCGAAGGCCGAGCCGCTGAAACAAAAGACGAAAAAGAGCTCCGCAGCCCGCCGCCTTTTCCCGCGGCCTTTTTGGTTTTTCGTACGGCGATGGATTGGAACGTGAGCAGAGCCGCCCCCCTCAGAAGCAGCGGCCGACGGAGCCCCGCGCGAGAACGCCGGCCCCCTTGGCGAAGCCCGAAAGCAAACAGCCAAAGGCGAAGTAGCGAGCTGACTTCACACGCGGGGGGAGGAATATCCGCTTCCGCTTTGCGCGGAGCCGCAGTGCGCCGCTTTGAACCCTTCCGCGGTGCTACCGACATCACCGTCGGTAGCCTGGTTAACGGAAGCGCGATTTAGCTGAGTCTAACAGTCTTAGCAAAGTCGCAGTTCCGTTGTTAGCCGAGTCATACCATGGGACGAGTTTTGTTCCTGAGGTTAAGTTCGCCCTATCGATAAACTCTAGGATTGAATCCGTCGCGATCGTAGATTATTGTTGTGGAAGCGCCATAACAAGGCGTAGTCGATTTGGGGTGCTGTTCCACAAGGCCCAACTCTCGCTCAAGATGAGGAGATACCGTATTTATTCGAATATAAGGCGAGATTCTTTTTTAAAAATGTGCAGTCTCTAAGTCATACCCCGCCTTGCATTCAAAGCTCAGGATATATATATATATATATATATATATATATATATATGTGTGTGTGTGGGTAAGCAGCGCAAAACAGGCCCAAAACAACTGTCGCTTTAAAGCAGAGGACAAAGCCGTCCCGCCGACGTGCCCGCCGACGCGAGCAGTCACCTGCGTGCGGAAAACGCTGGGTAATAGCCCCCTATCGCCGCGCCATCTACTCTGTGCTCCGTGAGTGAAAAGTGCCCTCCCTATCCCCAGCCGCGTTGGGTGTTTCTTGTCCCGCAAGCTACGAAAGAACCGTTGGCAGGTAAAGGTAGAAAGATTTGCTTTAAAAGTACTGTGGTTTTGTGTAGATTTAGGAGTGCGTTAGAAACTGGTTCAAATGACTCTCCAAACCACCACCACTGTGTGCCTGGTAGCCCGTGATTAGGCATCTTCGACGCGTGAAATCGCAATTCGGTTTTTCGTACATGCGATGTAGGGACGACATACAGGATTTCTCCCATCTCGCTCGTGGTTGCAACCATTACAAAAGCTAAGGTGTGGCAAGCTGGAACCGCTACCAAATTTGACTGCGTGCTAGCGGTTTGAACACAGTTTACAATTGCGGGATCCATATTTTGGGTAACTCTTCGTGAGAACGACTTGATCTGCACTGGGAGATTTACGTGTCTACAGAAGCGCACGCGGCCGCCAACTCGACACACTTGGAAAGCCACGAGGAGAGGCTTCACCTCTAAATGTCTGTTAATTTCTTATAGGGGGAAAAATTCGGGCAGAGTTGGGAGAGAGAGAGAGAGAGAGAGAGAGAGAGAGAGAGAGAGAGAGAGAGAGAGAGAGAGAGAGAGAGAGAGAGAGAGAGAGAGAGAGAGAATAAACGTTTTTAAATTCGAACTGAATGGTGCAGGATTGTGAGGGCACCGGTCCGGTGGGGCGCGTCCGCTAGTCCGGGATAATCATTATTGATTCTCAAGCAGCATGCCGCAGCTACCTACGCGGAAGAATATCAAGACCAGCTGCAAGAATCCTTCTCCAGCGACCCCGTCAACGCAAGATCAGTCTGGTTTGGGCGCCTGCCCACTCGTCCCTTCGCGGCAATGTCATGAGCCCACACGACAGCCCCGAGAATTAGCCTACCGGGCACCGCGAGACGACTGGCTTCAAGCGACTCATCCCTAATAACGTAACCAAAGCATCACACAGCACTACAAGCTGAGTCGGCAACAATATCCTCCTGCCCACCCGTCAGCTCACCAAGGAACAGGAACATAAACTCAGGCTTCTGCAGACCAAACACGTTCCCACACCTATCTAACTTCACGCCATCCAACCCCATCCTCTACAGCGCCACATGCTCACACTGCGATGAGATCTGTACCCTTCTACCACATGGTGTGGGCCTGCCAGAAAAACCCATATGTCCGCCAAATCCCCAACCCTTCCCATGAACAGTGGGAGAGAGAACTTGACCAGCTCACAGCAGCTAAACTCATCTTCGGCTGGGGTGGAACGTGCGGAGAAGGCAGCAAGCTCCAACGGGAATCCTGAAATGAGGAATCCGACCACGTGCTCCCCCTTTTTTATTTTTTTTTTGCAAAATAAAGTTTACTCTCTCTCTCCTGGTCCTTGCTGGCTGCTCGTGCCCTCTGTATCAGCATGCGCTGAGTCGAGAGGTCCGAGCTAGACAGCCGGTCCCCCCACTGCTGTATGCGGCTCGGGGATTGGGTGTGAGGGATGGGGATTGTTGGCATTCCCAGAGCAGATGGTACGGGGTGCCTGGCGGGAGCAGAAGTCTATGGCTCACTGACTATATATTGGGTGGGGTAGATATGGTGGAGGAGGGTAGAGTGGGGGTAGGAGTTTGTCTTACCCGGCGGAGTGTGGTCGCTTCTGATCGGGAAAGTTAGGAGTGGGGTGGAGGGAATCGTTGACGGTCGTGTCTGAAGCACGAGAGGATGTCTGCGTAGCCATTAAGTGTATGGGGTTCTTCTCCGTGTCTTGGCTCTCTTCGGAAATGGCCAGGAGGGCGTGTACTCGGGCAGCGGCGTGTGGCGCCTCATTTCCGTCGAGGACTCGTGTTTAGGGGCCCAAACGATGTAGATGTCGGGAAGCTGCGCGATGGTATTAAGGATCTTGAGGGCTAAGGGTGATATGCGGCCGAACTGGTAGTTCTACCATGCTACTGCGAGTCCGTAATGGCTGTGATGTATTCGCGTTTGTTGTGGCTGCTAAGACCATGGCAATTTCCTCAGTGGTGTTTGTAGAGGGGGGCTATATCGTGGCGGCCGTGAGTACGGCTCCCTGGTGGTTCGTCACCGTGACTGCATGGGCCGGTTTGCGGGTGTAGCGTGCGGGGTCCATGTAGCGCGCCGTAGGGTTCCCTGCGTGCTTCTTAGTAACCGCATCGGCCAGTGCTTTTTGCGGCGTAGTTTGTTTCAATGGGGGCGCATATTCCGCGGCACGGCACGCAGCTACACGAATGTGTTGGCGGATGTGGAGGGGAATCGGCGAGCGATACATCGCCTCGCGATAGTATATATCAGGATTCAACCGGTATTGACCGGGAGAAAGGACTCCCCTCGATACACAAACACCACGACGTGGAGAGAAGATCGAGCACGGAAGGAAGTCGGAGAAGCAGCTTCCTTCTTCTTCCTGGAGCAGGACGGAGTAGCGGGCAGTCTCGTTTCTTCTTCGCAGGCAACGTCGAACAACGGCTCTTCAGTGTGGCGCGCGGACCGCCAAAGCCTGCCGACGCGATCGCTGCCACCAGTCGAAGGCTGCGTGGCGTCGTGCGCGGCGTTCCCTCTGAAAGATGCAGGTAAGAAACACCCCTGAGGTTAGAAGGCCTACCCAACTCGCCAGCCTCCGAAGCATCAGCGCAGTGAGAACCCAAATACTGTCGACGAAAACAGTCTTTACTGAGCAATGCCAACGCGGCGTAAGGGAAGACGAAACGGAGGGCGCGGCCTTGTTGCCTGGGGGGTGTTTTGGGAGAACATAGGCGTGGTGTTGGCTTGCTCACCGAGGTGGCGCCGATCCGCACAGTCCGGCGCGCCACGCCTGACCCCATGTTCGTTGATGGGTCGCCGATAACGGGGCGCTGGGCACTTTGCATGCGCTAAGGAGAAGGCGCTCTGCGGGCCGTGACAGCTCGCCGCGCCGCGGTGGGCCTGCCGGCGCCTCGGCACCCCTCACGCATCCGCTGCTGCGTCGGCGCTGGCCGGTAGAGTGTAACGGAAACCGAGTGCGCGGGTTCAGAGGCGACGGTCTTTCTCGGAGCACCTAATCGCGAAAACTTCGCTCTTTCTGTCCTTCTGTCTCTCTGCGTCACTCGATTCAACAGTTCAAAGAATCCTCCAACACAAAGTATACCTAATAGGCAAGCACGTTCCACACTACTACTAACACGTCTCATGCGTTTCCACATTATTTAGCGCATATTAAAGGCAAAACGTAAGTACATAACGGAGAGTACCAGCCTTGTTTGAATTAATAATACTGATTGTATTGGTATTTACCATACGAAATGCACAAAGCTACACGTGAAAGGCGGTTTCGAAAAAAAGCCGAGATAAAAGCAAACACTAAAACGGAAGATGTCAGCTGGAACTACTGCAAGCACAACAGTAACTAAAGGCCCCACAAGATTGCGCGTGAGGAGGGCGAACGCGGGAAAATTGAATTGAGCAAACATCTGTAGCATTGGAGTTGCGAGGGGGTTGTGGAAGAGCGTGATGGCTGGAAGGTGGAGAGGAGGTTACGTGGCAGGGCCTGCAGTCGGCTATCGTCTTCAGGCAATATTTGCAGCGAACTAACCAGGTACGCGGCCTTTTTGTGCCAACGACCTACGAAGAAGGCGAGTTTCGCGTGCGTTGAACATTTCGATCATAGTTGCCGTCCGCCATGTCATTGTCGACTGCAAGGAAAACCCCACCTACCACCCTTCCAAACTCCCTTTCCCCTGAGCAGTGGGAGATACTGTTGCCTAGCGGTCGCCTGGAGGACCAAGCACTCCTTGTAACCCGGGCTACGACGGCGCGGTCAACACATGGCTTCCTGAACTAATGATCTACTCCTAACCTCAGAGCTCAATAAATATTTCATCTCTCTCTCTCTCTCTTTTGCCGTCCTAAAAACACTGGTAAATGTTCTATAGCTGCCTACTTTCGAACGCGGCATTCTATTTGAGGAGTATTGGTCCGTAAGACAGCCGTAACTACTGTCGTAACGAAAGCGTCTAACAACGAACCATGATATACGCTCGCCCCTCTAAAGGCTTTTCTTCTATCCAAGTGGTGCAAAAACAGACTCCGACAGAAGGGCTTCCGCACGCCCGAAAACGGGTTATACGGAACAGTTTTTACAGAACACGTTCCGTTAGGGTTTGTTTTTGCAGCGCTAAGAGGGAAGAAAACAAGCTGCAGAATAATGTGTAGCCGTGTAGAGCTTTAAGTATCTCCGTATAATAGCTCCCAATTCAATTTAAAAAAATGTATATGCTAGTTCAATTCTTGCTAGGGCCTCGTCTTCTGTGGCACGGGTATATATGATCCAGAAAACGGCTGCTGCATGACCTCTAATCCATCTATCTGAAAGCAACTTAAATGTCATGTTTGTTCGGTAAAAGACAAGTTGCACTACGAGCTTCTTATCAGAAATTTTCTTAGTTTAGGCATCGGACTATGGAATTTAACGCTGCCCAAATGCAGTGCCCAAATGCAGGACAAAAAGGAAAGAAGGAAAGACCGACCTTAACCCGAAGGTACTAACGAAAGTCTTCGCTTCCGTACTTGATTCGCTGCAAACAGCATGTGGGAACGATAAATTGTGAAGCTGACATTCCTCATTTTGGCCTTGCGCCCCCGACCTCTGGCCAGACGTCGTCTCAGACTCTTCCACAGAGACACCTTGTCGCGTGGTCTCCTTCCTCTTTGAGCATCTCTCAAATTCCGACTTTTTTCTTGCAAAGACGCGTGTTGTTAGTGGACGCGCGGGACGAATGACACGGGAAAACACCGTGGAATCGTGTGTCCCAGAAGCGCAGTCGGCCTCAGCCAGCAAAAACTGTCAGCAGTTTCAAAATGAGATTTCGCGCCGAACCACGCCGAAGTGGGAAGCAGGAGGGGGGAAGGAAAAGAGGAGGGTCCGTCTCCAGGATTTAACGACCAAGCATTCTGTAAACTGTTCCCAAAGTCACGTACAAACGGGCATATTTGTCTTTCGCCAGCCGGCGCCGTCGGCCGGGCTCCACGCAGGCAGAGCCATAGAGCACAACGGGTGAAGGTCGTACGAAGTGCAGCTCATTAGCGAGTACAATTCAGACGGCTGAATAATGACCAGATTTACCGGGTCGATATGGTTCCGGCGAACTCTCGCGCACTGTACGCACGTGTACGGCATAACCACGCACGCACACGCCGCGCACAAACTGACTTGCTGCTCTGACGACCACGAAGGGCGGAAGGCTGTAGCACCGCGGTTGTCCCAGGCGCTGCAGGCGACGAGCGCGACACCACGCAAATAACGAGTTTGCTTTTCCGTCGCGCTTTCCTATTGGTTACTTCAGACTTTCATTCGTGACGTCATCCAGTTTCAGCCAATGAGAAACCGATTCGGATGATTCGAATGTCTCATTGCCGACGTGGTTTGGAGGTCTTGTTGAACGGTACCAGGCGGCGCTGTGGGAGCATCAAGCAGGGCAGAGGGCGAGGAGGCGCTGTCGGCGCGTGCAACGGCTTGTACGATACCTGTGGCGTGTCGTCGGAAAGCAAAATGAAAACAAAATCGACGCTCGCAGCAGCGGCAGTCGGTCGGCCGACGGTTTGTTAGCGGGAAAAGTAGACGAGGGGGGGAGTCGGCCTTAGGCAAAATCACGCTTGAGTACACCTCGGTGGCCGTGCGTGTTCGGCGGGGAGTCGTCGGTTGAGGGGGCGGGGGACGACAGGAACGCTTGTCGACGCGTCCAGCCGTGTCGACGATCGTCGGCGTCGTTGCCGCTGGAAAACTTTGCGGTGACGACGTCGACGGCAACGCGACGACGTGGACGACACGCTGCTCGCGGCGCTGCGCTGACGAGCGTTGTAACGGGAAGGAGGCGGCGGAAAGAGAGGGAGGGAGGAGCAGTCTTGAGGCCCGTATCTGCCAAGGGCCGACCAGGAAGAGCGGGGGAAATGCGTAAGGGAAAGTTTTAATGTTACGAAAAAGGAAGAAGAAAACGTCTCTTGTAACCGCGCGGAAAAATTCTTTTCTGTTTTGTTTGTTTCTTTTTCGTTTTATCCCAGCACTTGCTAGATTGCTACTTTCCACTCATTGATTTTTTTTTCATCTTTATGATGCTTTTTCTATTGGAAAATGTACCTGTATCAGAAATCTTCCAACTTCACTGCAAGATTCGAAAGTATAAGGTATCGTTGTACGATTCACATGATCCATTAGATGCGCCTATTGTTTGGAACCATAGGTGCACTCATTGCCTGCGTGTGTGTGTGCGTGTACGTACAGCCCCAGTATCCAGTATTTTCCGCCGCATCCCTTCATCTTTCCACTCCACCGTTTTCTTTTAGCACAGCATGATGGGCTTTCTCTCGCAGTGGTAATTCTAGCGTGAAGCTCTAGTAGGTTCTCTCAAAGCAATTCCTCTCCGGTCATCGTCGATCCTGGCGAGAAAGGGGAGAAGGGGTAATGTAAGAGTAAGAGGCGGCAAAAGCCTAGGAGGGAGGGAAGGGGGAAGGAACTGGATTGTCTTGGATTGGGTTGGTTGGGTGGATTTTCCAACTGCCAACGCAAACGTGAGTAACCACTCCAATGGAAATGTTGGTAAGAAATTGGACAACCACCAATTTCGTATTGCCTTCTTGCCGGAACAGCGAGTTAATTTTCTTTTTGCCGTTGCACAAACGTCCCCTTACGTCCCGTCTTTTATTTTCATTGTAAGGAGCTTTAATGTAAGACAAGTGTCATTCAACCAAAATACGTACTTACGGAAAAATAATTCGGTTCAAAACCAACATAAACGTCCCCTTTTATCGCACACAAGGTTCCTCTTTTCTATAGCCTTCGTCCCCTTGTGTGCTGCCTTTTCTGTCACTTGAAACAGTGGATGGATTTCTGCCACACTAAAATCAACAGATCACTAGACATGAAGCAAGCGTGGAAAATCCTGCGTAGTTTGCTGGGACAAGCCAGGCCTAGGCACACAACGAAGAAGATCCAGATGGCCATAGGGCTTTCAGACGAAGACTTCGCTGAGGAGTTCCACCGAACGATACACCCTGACAGCTACAAGCCAGAAACTCTAGCCGATTACATTCCTGGTCCTGGGGAATCATTGGATGAAGGTATCAACGCACCGTTCTCCAGGCAAAATTGGACAACTGTTTAAGTGAGATAAGAAAAACACGGCGCCGGGAAAGGACCGAATCACGTACAAACTCATCAGAAATTTGCCAGAAAATGCTATAAATGAACTACTTCGGTACATAAACGAAGCGTGGATATCCGGCGTTCTTCCCAAAGAATGGAAAGAGACAATAATGACACCCATACCAAAACCGGGGAAACCACCCAATCGCCCTTGAACATCTCCGCACAATATCACTAACGTCATGCTGTGGCAAACTCGCGGAGATGATGATTCTAGAGCGCCTTACGTGGTGATAAACATCAAGGCAGTGCTGCACCAAGACATGACAGGATTTAGGCGGCACGTGTCGACTCAAGACTGCATGCTCCGCCTCAAGCACGATATTTACGACTCCCCCAGCAGCGCACAACTAAGGACAATTGTAGCGCTCGATATCTACAAGGCATTCGACAACGCAAGTCATAAAGCCATCTTAGAAAAGCTCCAAAGCATCCAATGCGGTGAGCGATTATATAATTACATACGGAACTTTTTAAGCGACCGAACAACGGAGGTCCTTGTAGACGGCCGCTTGGTAGGCCCTTTCAAACGAAGTAAAAGAGTGCCGCAAGGCTCTATTCTTTCCCCAACTCTTTTTAACATAGTCCTCAAAGACCTGCCCGCCAAACTAGACCCCATCACCGACGTTCACTTCAACATATATGCTGATGATCTGACTTTGTGGTGCTGAGCACCAACTACAGGAAGCGATTGATGTCGTCACCGCATACATGAAAGACGTTGGTCTCAGCTGCTCCCCCTCTAAGACCGAATACATCGTCGTGGAGGATGGTCCAGCCGGCCGCTCTGACCATAGCCGCAATTTAATCAAATTAACACTAGACGGCACAACCATAGCAAGAAAAGAAGAAATTGAGTGCTCGGCTTTTGGCTTCACCAACAAGGCAAAGCGGACACTTGGGTTAAAAAAATCACGACACAGATCAATCAGATCACGCACATGATGAAACGGATTTCAAGGAAGCGACATGGGGTAAAAGAACATGAACTACTACGAATTTTCGAGGCGTTCATCATTCCCCGCATCATGTACGCAGCCCCTTACATGCGGCTAACACGCACTCAGATAGACAAATTAGAAACGCAACTGCGCAAACCTATTCGTGTTGCCTTGGGACTCCCAAATTACACCCCACTCCATGAGATTCGACGAATGGGAGTTCACACTCCAATATCACTCCGCATAGACATCCACAAAGAAGCTCAAGAGTCTCGGCTGCGCTCCTCTAGACAGGGACGAGCATACTCCGTTCCCTAGGGGCACAAATTGAGGAACCAGAAGGCTACATTACAGAACGCCCTCCTTGGGAACACCTGCCGAGGCTGACTGTACATCCTATCCCCCGCCACATGAGTGTGGAAAACGACCACGAGCGCAGAGCCCACAGAGCGCGTGCCACCCGCCATTTAGTGGCGCAGAAGATAGACCAGGGTTACACTCCGGTCTACACCGACGCCGCCGTATCAGACGACGGTATAGTTGCTACCGCCGCGTACTACGGGAACGGACAAAGTACTCGTCGCTTCCTGGGAATTTGTGATCCCGGTCATGCCGAAGCGTTAGCCATAACAGATGCCATCACGAACTTCACCGGCCGACGGTAACTACTGACTGACAGCCAGGATGCCATCCGCCTCTTCTGCCGCAACAAAATAGCCACGCACATTCGCAACATTCTCGAAGTGCATCTAACCTCCCAACCAGAGCTTTCGGTTGAACTCCGCTGGATCCCAGGTCATCAAGGATACCAGGAAATGTGGCGGCTCACCAACTCGCGCGCGAAACTCTCTTCCGCGAGTCTGAGCCTCCAATTGCGCTCCCGGAGGAATACGACCGCCACACCAGCCGCGTCGAAGAAAGAAAAGCCAGGCACCAAAAGTTGGTAGACCTTCGCACCGATCAAGACACACACTGCGTTCCTCCCATCTCTTGGCCGCGATCGAAGACAAGTTGCATCCGCCGGGCTCAAGCAGGTGTCCTACGCACCCCACATATCATGCACTACATAGAAAATAAACCTGGCCCCCCTAGCTGCCCACGCTGCGGTCACGGGTATCCTAACAATCAGCACTACATGTGGGACTGCTTACAGATTATACAGACAAGAAACATATACACAGGCTCCCTCTCCCCTTCTCCTGGCACGTGGGCGGAGTGGCTTGACCTCCCCGAGGATCCCCCAAAACAACTCAAACTCGCTCTCCGCAAGCGCACGAAAAGCGCCGGCCGGTACCCACCCTGAGTCCGACAATTGACCGACTCCTCATTACGACTGACAGAAGAGGAGCACTGGGAGGCCCTCCTCCAACACATCGAGGCAGTTCTGGGGGGTGACTGGTAACAGCAGCTCCTGCCCCCAGCAACGCAGAAGCCTTTGTAGAAGGGCAAATAAACATGCTTCTCTCTCTCTCTCTCTCTCTCTCTCTCTCTCTCTCTCTCTCTCTCTCTCTCTCTCTCTCTCTCTCTCTCCTCTCTCTCTCTCTCTCTCACTATAGTTTTTCACGCCATTTATTTCTCTAGCAGGAAGTGTATCTTCGCTTTCGCCATTCTTTTTTCTCTCTTGATCACTTCAAGTGCGGTCTTTTCTAGCTTTTTGTCCCTTATGCCCTGCTCTACTTTAGGTTCTTTTTTTTCTGTTCTTTTGTGTAAAAATCAAGCCATATAAGCTGACACTAGCTATGGCGAGGCAATCATTAAAGCTTGATACGCTTCCCTCCTCGCTGCTGCAACGTCAGAGCACTGCGTGACTTCCTCACACTCAGCCATTTTACAAATTACTAATCACCACCAAACATGCCTCCCTCATCCCTGCCAGCCAGCTTGAACGTCGTGCACGGATTTCACGGAGATGGATTGCGCAAGCGGATCTCATCCGCAAAGTCGTCGGAAAAGAGCAAACAAAATGAAGACCGATATTACGAGCTTGATAAATCTCCTCCCTCCCTGCCTCTCCCCCTCCCTCTCTCCCTCTGTATATGTGGTTGCAAAGAATGGTTCCCCAAACTTTGCTGGTTCGTAGATGAATGACTGTGCCCTGTGCGAGTTGGTACAACAGCGATGTGTCCTGCATTTCTTGTGTTTTAGGTGTTTGTGTAAGTTAAACCTGACTCCCATCGGAATCCATAAGAGGTGAGATCGTCGAGGGGCAAGGATGGACTGCGGCGTGCTTGCCCTGTTATTCCATGGGCGGCGTTCATGGCTGCACCGTCGAGCGAACGAGCGGCAGTCGTGACGAGCGCGGGGCGAGATATCGCGCGGCCGCGATCCTCGCTGCACGAGCTCGGTCTCGTTGGCCGGCAGCGGCGCGACGAGGCGGCAACAACAGGCCGCTTCTTCCACCTCCGCTTCCTCCTCGTTCATCGGTGACGCCTGGCAGCGGCATGCTGCTGCAACACCCACTAGTTCAGAAGGCCATAAGCTCCACCTTGCCTCCTCGTCGGAGCCACGCGATTGGATTGGCTATCCTGAGCACCATGGTGTTTTGTAAGGCCTTTCGGGAGTGGCCCCACATATCGGTTGAGAGTGGCCTCATGCTGGTGGCTCTGTTCTAAGGCCTTCTTTCCATCTCGGAGTGGTGGTATTCTCGCTTCCGGTTTACCTTGCTCGCAAACGTGCCGTACTGGACAACGCCTGCTAGAGGCAGAAACCAAAACGCGATGGCTGACCTTTCACTGAGAAAGGAGGGGCGTCGAGCGCGTGAAATGTGAAAATGAAGCGTCTGCAGCTGAGGAAGCGAGCGAGAAAGGAAGCCGGCATTCCTGGCACGCTGCGTGGAAAGTTGGCCAATCCCCCCTCCACCGCGGGTATTGCGCCATGTGTTGGTGCGGAACACTTTCTGTTTTCCCACCGGGAGAGCTGTCAGCCTGAAATAAAGATGGCCCTCCGAGTCGGCCGGTTTAGCGACTAATTTATCTTAGCCAATCTCCGTGCTCATCCCCATTTCCACCGCAGGTATTGCCATCTCGAGCGCGGTGCGCTTTAGGCTATGTTCAGACTACCGTCGCATAAGCCATGTCGTGATCTATGGACGTAAAAAAAAACGGCCTGTTAAGCAGTTCGGTTGGCTGAGACGTGAAATGACGTAACTCTTTAGAGTTATTACGACAGTTGCGGCAACAGTCTGAACCCGGCCTTAGGCGCCCGGACTGTCGTCGTAGCCCGTCCGACGCAAAGCACGCAAACACGCACGGCTTAACGGCGTCACGAACCCAAACAGAGGCGTCGTAAAGATCACCGCTTCCCCTCGTTCGGATCGAACCTGGCTCCCTCGCGTTACGAAGCTGGGGCGGTATTCTCGTAACTGTCCATTTTGAAAACGTCCCTTTTGAGTCCCTTTCATCGTGACGTACTTCCGGTTAAAAGCAATAAGCGTTGCAGTAGGTTTGCCGCGTTTGCGTTACGTCACTTCCGGTTGTTTGCTTTTAGCCAATCAGGGCTCGCCAAAAGGGACACTTTTTAAAGGGACGCAAAAGGGGCAAAACTCGAGAATACCGCCCCTGATGTCTATCCCAATGCGCCGCGGAGGCACACGTTACTCCTATGCAAAGTGTTGGCTGTCATCTTTGCGCTGCGTCGTTGCTACGGAGGCTGCCTTTGATAGGCCGCAAATATGTACACAGTAATATAAAATAAAGAAAAAGTCATGAGATAACGAAACAGTTGCCTTGAACTAATGAGAACTCAGTCCAGTGTCTCTTTATAGACCATTTCAGGGGCTGTGCTGCCCTCTCTTGACCACTTTCGGTATCAACGCCATGCTGACACTGAATCTACTCAAGAGAGGGCGCCACCGCCCCTTTGGCGAATCACTGATCGACACATGACAGCTTTCAGATTGAGTGGAACTCCTTTTACTTGCTATCCTGTCCTTTTACTCAGAAGTCATAACAGAATATAGACGAGTCATTCGCTCCAGGCGCAATTAGAGCTCCGCACAGGACACTACAAGCACCCAATGGGAGCTCGAGGAAAGGGAAAGTGTGTAACGCACTGGGGCCGCCTGTGAGTAGACGCTGGTATGTTTAAAACAACAAGTTCTCATCGCAAAAAGGCGCTATCAAGGCCTAGATATCCGTGCGCCCTCAAAAGTAGAACACGCGCACGCACGCACGCACACGCACGCACGCATGCACGCACGCACGCATGCACGCAAAAAAAAAATAAAACGCCGTAGATCCAGTGTTTAGCAAAAATCTCAACGACGCCCACAAGAATGCAGCAAAATCGGAACTCAGTAGAGTGACGACAAGGCAATTGCAGTCAGCCTACAATGAAAATATTGGGTTATTTAGAACACCGCAAACACCAACAATTATTCTCATAACTAAATCAGCTAACACAAAATAAATTTCCCGTGTAAAGGGTTTTACACGCCGGAACAGCACATTGCGTGGCTATGAGGTGCGCCGTATAGGCTACGGATTAATTTAGACCCCCAGGGGATATGTAACGTGCGTGCTGCGAAATTCGGCACACGGGTGTTTTTAAAGCGAAGCTTTAGTGCTCACTGATGGCGTCCGTGACGCTAAAACGGGTGAAGTGAAATAATAAATTAAAGCCGTTCACTCAACGTGAAAGCTGCGGAAGTGCAAAGCAGTGATTCGCCATAATGGGCTGTAGCGCCGCTATCTCCTCACTGCTACTACCCAGTGCAATTCAAATTTCCCGCCTCCGCAGTGCTCACGCACCCCATGCCTGAAACAGCGCCAGCGAGACTCCTGTTCTTTTTGTGCTTGCTTTTCCTCCCGCCGTGCCGGCGTTGCAATGCCACTTTTTCTCGCTTACTATCCAAAACCTAACCCCACGAGCATTCCGAAGTAAATGAACGCGGGTGCTGCCGGTTAATTAGATATATTTTGCGTCAAAGGTACCTGCAGTTTTTTTTTTTTTTGCACTAAACAACAGGGAGATGTACGACAAGCGCCAGCGTTTGAGCAGTTTCGAATGGTTATGACTATTTAAATCGCTTGGTTTTCGAAGCCTCTGCGGGACGCTCTACGATGGAACGCCGGGCTCTACTTGGGCCCGTTATCTCGCTGCGCCAACTGATTCCGGCAGTCACTTGACATCGAGCGTTACAGCGAGCTACGGCGACAAGGCGAGCCCCTAAAGTGCTCTGCACTTAAAAATTATGCTTATGCACCCATCCGTCTTACGGCGACAATGGTTGAACACGGAGCTTTCTCGTGATGGATCAACTTTCTTTAAATGGGGCCCATCTTTCGTATCACTGCAACAAATGCACGGCGTGTGAGCCGATGTTTTGCTAGGCCAAGATTCCATGCAGAAGCCGGGACCAAACAGCCCGTGAACTCTCGGAGGCCTATCACATAAAGGAAAAAAGACGCGATTGTGTTAGCGATACATCTATATCTCTGTATGCCTGCGAAATGAGTTGGTTTGACAGCGGCCTCTCGTAGCCTCCTAAAGCGGTTAGTGAAGTTATGCGCACAGCTTATCTCCGCATCTTCCTTGTTTCTTGTCATATATATACATCGTTGCACGTCATGGCAATAAAACCAGTTGTTAGTTATTGCATGTCCTGTCCTCTTTCTTGTGTTCGTCCATTTTGAGCGCTAAACCATGTCGCATAGGTAAGTATTCTGTGCCGCCTTTGTGCTAAAAAGTGGGCCTCGTTCCCGTTTGCTTCACAACTACACACAAACGAATTGTTGAGAAGACATTTTACCACAGATATGTAACTAGCCTTGCGTAAATATAAAAAGGAAGGAAGAAAGGATAAGACAGTATAGAAAAGGGCAGGGAGGTCAACCAAAGAAGAGTCCGGCTGGCTACTGTACACGTGGGATCTGTGTAAGGAGGCTTTTAAAAAGAAATACAGAGTATATAAAAATGGGGAATAGAGGCTGAGGTTCGAGGAAAGAACAAGTAAGGCTACCACCAGAGACAACGTTATAGGGACTCATGTATCCCTATAAAACGCAATACATCCAGTACCTGTAAAGTCGGCTGCAGTACTATACACAGGTGCATTGCGGTCGCATCATGTATCGCATTTTTCTTCCATTCTTCCTTATCGATTCTGAAGGTACCAATCATCCACAGCTGCACTGTTACAGCGATTAAATGTTTCAAAGGCGCCACGTCTTTTACTCTTAAAGGCACCTGTTGCTCTGGGGCCCACCAGGATTATTCCTTCATATTGAAAAGACTGCCATGCTTCTTGGGATTCAGACGGCTGGCGGGAAATTTAAGTTACTCAACAGTGCAATGGTCGTGTAGTTTTATTTCCTAATTTCGACGCTGCGGTACTGCGAGTAGTCGGGGGCGATGCTGCTCTCTGAAACAGAGATAGAGGTATCGTGCCTCGCCGTTCCCACCACAGCTAACCTGCAGTGGTCAGCGCTAACGTGAATTCCTCGGATCGTTTATTAGGACAGGTACGGTGAAAAGCAGGTATGGTGAAAACAAAACACGGAAATGGCTCGCCTGCATGCTGTCAAGCAAGGGGCACACACAATTAGCGGAAATGAAGCATTGAGGCATTCACTAACTTACATGCTTATTGAAAACACCCTAAATAAAAGCGAACTTCTTATAACGCTATAGGTGTTCATAAGTGGAAAAGTGAGACGTCACGCCAATTGCTTTTGTGGTGTGTGCATGTATTTCGTTCCTCTGTACGTGCTTCCTGGAGATTTCGTCAATAAAGATTAGTTGAAGTCAGCGCCTGTCCGGTGACCTCTCGTCTGTTGCACTTGTCTTTTGCGCTGTGCATTCTAGTCGAATATCAATCCCCAACAAACCCAAGCTTCCACTCAGTGTATCCTAAAAATCGCTTTTTTAACCAAGAAGTTTTGAGTGACTTTTTAAGACTATAGCCTATCTTGGGCTACCTAAACACGCAAATTCCGGTCTGTCTTTATGTCTGCCTGTCACTCGGTTCGGTGACCTGCCAAAAGCTGAAAGAAGGTTTGATCAAGAGGCATATACCGTGTTTGCGCGAGCCTAACGCGCATCGTTTTTGCCAGAAGTAGCCTTCAGATTTGTGCGCGTGTTACAATGGGGCTCAAAACCGACGTCGGCTTCAAAGACGCCAACATGGACACGAACTCCTCCCAAAATCCAACTCAATCCAGTCCGAAACAATCCGTCAACATCACGTGAGTAAATATTTGTGCACCTATTCCTCAATGGGCCTACGTTAGCCAGGGGCTGCACATATTTCTGCTGTTGCAATGAGTCCCTCGTTTCGCTAATTATTACTCCTAAGAGGTGTTCATCAAGCGCAATGAAGTGTTCATGAAGTGTTCATCAAGCGCAATGTAATTTATTTGTTGACAGCGAGGAGAACCGAACAGCATCATGCACACTGGGCGTCCCGAAGACATGAGTATGCGATGAACAGAGCAGAACCACATTTTCATTCAAGGCATCACCGGACTTCAGCACGGATGTTTGCAGCAGCATTAGTACTTCCGCGTAGAATTCGTGAACTAGCATAGGATGAACCAATGGCCCGTCATGCCTAAATTTTTAAGGCCAAGGCACTTGAAATCGCAAACATTAATAAATGTTGCTCGCTTCAGTTTTAATGCCAGCAGGAGCTGGATAAGCATGTTCACGAAGCACAAGAAATTTCGGCTGCCAAAGTTGCGTTCATCAAATAAAACGCTTTCTGCCAGGTGCGAGGTGTCATGTCTTTCACACCTGCGCGGTACAATCGGCGTAAAATTGTCTTCGAAATTTCTTACGTAAACTTACCCGCACGTTACAATCGGGGACGCGTTAGAATCATGAAATACGGTATACGCAGTATTCTTCAAGTTTATTGAAACTGCTGGCACGGCTCAAACATGTCCACACTATTCCGCATTAAGGAAACCTCGGGCATATCTGAGGCAAACTACATGAATATAACCGAGTGTACCATCCTGCTTTTAATTAATAATGCACGTTGAATTGGTTTTTAAGGTAGCAAATGCCCAACTATGCGTTAGAAAAAGTTGTCGAGGAGGAGGAGACAAAAGGAAATATTAAAACAGAACATGCCGGCTCGAGCTGTTCCAAACAAGAGAAAACAATGGCCAAGAAATTCACGGGGCAGTGCGGTCGCAGGAAATTTGAATTGAATTGAGCCAACCTCCACTCCATTCATCATGAGGGGAGCGAGTTTGGAGTGAAAGAGCGGGGTAGTAGGAGGACAGGGAATAAAACCACCCTTGGGACAACACACTTCTGACTCACACAACAGACACATTGAAGTTACCTTAGCTAGGCTACGGATAGGCCATACACATGTGACACACTCGCACCTGCTCACTGGATCTCCAAGACCCCTGTGTGGCAGGTGTGGGGAGGGCGTATCCGTGATACACATCCTCATTCAATGCATGACACTCGACATTACACGACGCAAACACTTCACAGAACTCTACAGACAACATATCCCACTACATCCGTCATACTTTTTAGGAGACGATGTCATGTTTTTTGTTCAGCGCACCTTTAAGTTGCTGTCAGAAGTTCACTTCTTATAGCTCATCTCATACCACCTATAGTTTTACCCCTGGTCCTATACACCAGCCACCTTATTTATCTTTTAACCCTCTTGGTCTTCATCCTGGCCTTGTACACCAGCCGTGCTCATAGTCTTCAAATGATTTTATTCATGTTCCCTCTAACCAATTTTAGTTGTCACCTATTCATCAAAACACTTTCTTGGCGCTCCCTTGGCCCTAGTTGGCCTTGCGTCATTACCATTCAAACATCATCATCATCACCATCATCAGGAGAGGAGGAGGGAGAGGGTGCTACCTGGCAGGGCCGCCAGAAGATTATCGTTACCGATGACAAGCAAGCAGACACGCGCCAATTTTGTAAATGGAAACTTATAACCCCTAGTCAAAACCCGAAAGCGGATCGTTCCACGCAGCGTCAATCTGACTTTGAAGTCAGCCAGTCGCGTCTCTTCGCGCGGTTCCGCAGTGAAAGCGGCTAATCTCTCGTTCGTTGTAAGGGGAGGGGTGCGGAAAGCGGGATGGGGGAAAGAGTTCTATTTGAAAACGATACAAGGAGGCACTGGCGTACCCAAATTCAATGCGCGTTCACGCCGACAGCACCGACTGCGCCGAACAGCGTCCGTGGGTTGTGTTGCGCTGCAAGTAAAGTAGCAGCGATAGTACGGAACATTAACGAGCCATAAAGTAGGAGTGGTTCCCTAGTCCGGGAATCCAAGTGATGACCGGGCGACCGACGCCCTAGATGCCAGAAGTTGCTGGACGTCCAGGTGGTCGCTGGTATCAGGTTCTCCCACAGCTCAGGAGGGGGAGGGGAAGGAAAGGGTGGGAGGTCGGGGTTATGCGCACAATGGAGTAAATTGTGGGCTAGTGTGCCAGCTTAGATCAAAAGTTCATTGGGCATGGGGGGGAGGGGAGGGGGGTCATTGAGTCGGAAACATGTGGTGGAGGCTAATTAGATGGACGAAGGAATTGGTTGCGATACGACGCGCGTTCACTTCGCGCTCTCGGCGCGACAACCTAGCTTTTGCTCAACTAACTTGGTTTAACCGCGTTAAACCAAGGCAAATTTATACGTAAATTCCGTGTCACCTCTATCCCACGTGCTAAAGAGCTTCGCTGGTTATCCACCTTCACACAGTGAAATGGCTCATGACATTTTTTAACGCCAGAGCTGATAACTTTTGATTCCCCCGTCGAGTCGTTACGAACGTGAGCGAGCGCCTTGTGAGGAGCTCCTGGCGTCGTCCAGGCTTGCGCGTGGCCTTACGCCACGTGAGGATCTCGCAAAAAAATACCGAGAAAAACTACCGAGTGCACGTGAGCGTGCGGCTCGTGGGGAGCGCCTGGCGTCAGCCAGCTCGACTTTCGAGAACACTCTCTCCAGCGTTCGTGGCGTGATCTCTAGCATGCTGTTCTCCTCGACAGTTCACGTGCGTTCGCGCCTGAAGGGGGAGCACAGTCGCCGAGTTCTCGCTACAGGCGTCGAGTTCGCGAAGCCGGTTGCCGCGGGTTCTAGCTCGAGCTAACGCGGTCCACTTTGGGAGAGATGTGCAAGCCTGCGGACAAAACGATCCGGGACTGCCACTCGTGAACTTTCAGCGGAAAGTTCGGGAATCCATGCGAGGCGCAACAGCCGGGTCTCCGACGAAGGGAGAGGGGGCGCCAGCTCATAATGTTTCTCCAGCCTTGCACCACTATACTCAGGTGCAACGTAAGAACGGCACGCAAGTTGCCGCTGTGCCTCATCAACGCAGCGGGATGTTACTCCGCGCGGCGCAAGTAGTGCGTTACTGGGAATAATACGAGCCGTTTCCGTGATTTTTCTAACTTAATATGCTTTATAAACTACTGCAGCGACGAAAAACAAACTACGTGAGAGAAGGCAGACGATATCACGCCTTCATAGAATCTCATTTCACAACGCACGCGCTTGTTGACATCCGGGTCCGTCGCTTAGGCGGAGTGATACTGTACATTAGCTATTGCCGTTCTTAACTTATTCCCGAGTATACTGCAAGCTGCGCCAACTTTTTTTCACCGCACACTTCTCCGTCCTTACAAGTACAAACTTCTTGTTTTTCGTTGTTTTTTGAACGCCGATTGCGGGTTCCGGTAACTGCGTGTATACAGTGAGCTCATCCTACTCGTTGCGCGGTCCTCGCAGGAAGGCTAACAGACCTCCTATCATGTAGAAGAGACAGAGGTTGTTAGCACCGCTATCGTTTGCGGAACTAGAAAGCTTAGCACACGCGTAAAAAACCAGAAGAGCGGGACGTGCGCGGGGAGACGCTGCAGCGGAAACGAAGCGGCCGTGCCGGCAGGGCGTGCGACTGCGTTGTTTGTGGCCGTCGATAGCATCGGTCAACAGCCGAAACTGCAGCGCGCCGCTGACAGGCTGCAGCGCAAACAGGCGTGCTGTCCGCTCATCGGGCAACACAGGTGGCACGCTGTGCGGGAAATGCGTGCTAGGCGACATGCCGGAGCTAATAATGTGGTGCGACAGACAGAACCCAACCAAGTTATAACTACATACCAACTGCCTGCTAGTTACAAAGCGGAATGGCATTCGCCTTGGTTTTTTGTGAGAATCCTCACCGTGTAAAACTATCTTCGTTCATAGCTTTCTACTTAAAATACCTTATGGCACGCTGTAGACAGAGAAATCATTCAAAGCATCCGTGGTAACTGTGATGGTACAACTCCCCTCACGTCATAGCCCGTCAGTTAAGGCGCTCACTCATACCCGTAATACCGAAAATTATATATAATTGATTACGATTGATTGGTTATGGGGTTTAACGCACCGACGCTACTCAGGGGATGAGGCGCGCCGTAGTGGACGGCTCCGGATTAATTCTTACCACCCGGGGGTGTTTAACATATAACTATTACATGTGCTACTTCTGAAAATTTTGCATTTTTGTAAAAATGCAAAGTGGTACGCGGTTCGCCTTTTTCGCTATGAGTTTTTCGTGTTTCAACTTTCCTTCTACTTATTTTGTTTATTCTTCGGTTTCGCAACATCACAAACACATACGGTCTCACTGATGAAGACGAGCTCTTCGCAATCCTCGACGCCATTCAGACCATATAACATACATTCCTCATTTATCACCACCAACAAGTTCCGCGTCATCACTGACTCCCATGTCGCTCTACGCGAACTGAATATGACCTCCTCGTCCAATTCATAGGCCACGAAAATTCTTTACAAAATTGGGGACTTCACTCACGATGGGTTCAAGATACGCCTAGTCTGGACTCCTGCTCACACACGTGGAGCGGACGGAAACCAGTCGGCGCATAATGCTGCCCGGGAGTGCTTACACAATCCTCCCGTGGTTCCCGCGTCTACCCAGGAACAACCTGACCCACAACATGCATGGAAACTGGACTAGCAGCAAAAATGCCTTCGAATTAAGAACATCAGCCGGAAACGGCTTGCCGACACCTCACAATCTGGTTGTCGTGCTCCTCTGCAGTCAAGAACAAGAGAAATTTTCGCCAATAAAGTCTACGCTGCCCTCCGAGGGACTCGGCCCGCCCTCCGGACATCATCTCCGAATAGACAACGCCCAGGCACCCTGGAGTCCTCGGTGCCCCTATTGTAGCAGTAAGAACACACGCAAGCTTTTCCACCTCATCTGCTGAGCACGAGGACGCGGATTCGATTTCCGGCCGCGGCGGCCGCTTTTCTGATGGAGGCGAAAAGCAAGAACGCCCGTGTGTACGAGATTTCGGCACGCATTAAAGATCCCCAGGTGGTCGAAATTAATCTGGAGCCTTCCACTACGGCGCGCCTCTTCGCCTGCGTTGCGTCGGCGCGTTAAACCTTGCAATCAATCAATCAATCAATCAATCAATCAATCAATCAATCAATCAATCAATCAATCAATCAATCAATCAATCAATCAATCAATCAATCAATCAATCAATCGATTAATTAATCGATCAATCAATCAATCGGCCTCATCTGAGCATGTTCAGCATTCTCAACTGGCCGCGACCAGTTCTCCGCAAAGCAAATACGCCCGACGACTTCTGCAGAACACGTCCAGCATGTCAGAGACAACCCACAAATATTACAGCAAATTACAAAATTCGGTATAAAAACAGGCCTGTATCAATTGGTATGGTGGCTGATCGTCCCTCCCTCTCATGGTTACCCCTGAAGCACATCCTTTGTGGCTCCCGAACGGCTCCTAGGATGCCCGGATGATCATCGTCTCAGATACAACCATGCGTATGGTACCCGTATGGTGTTGCCAAACATAACGTGCTTAATTAAGTAAACGCTGGCAGTGCCGTGAAAAAAGCTTTATATGAACAGCCTTTCCCAACCATTATTCCTATGTAGTACAACAGGGCATCCTGGCCTACTTCTTCTGAATAACGCCATCCATTCCATTCTTCGGTTTTTAGGGCAGATGTATAAGGTGCATATTTTTTATTTTGTCAGACCATTTTGTGAAAATTTTATTTTTCATAGTTTTCCTATTTTTTTGGTTTTTCAATATTCACTTCAACCAATTATCTCAAGTCACGCTATTATAACGATTGCACCTGTTACTTTCGCAAAATCTGCATTTTTGTGGAAATGCAGGGCTTTACACGGTCCAGGCTGCGGGGGTACTCGGGAAAGAATGGTATGAGTCAAAAGCTCAAATCGGTAAGAAAAATGGCTTCCGAGAGAAGCGAGATAAAATCCTAATAAAATATAAACCGATATCAGTGGTGTTAAGTTATTTTTTTAGATGTTTGCGTCGTTCGCGCGATCCTTTTCTCGTTTTCCGGAGCATAACTATGCGGGTTACCGCATTTTCTTCTTAAAGGCGACGATCTTACGCAAATCCCGCTCCAGGGTAGGAAGCAATTGTTCTGCGCATTCAAATGTTATAAAAGACTGATTCTCTGTTTTCCGAAACTGGATCTTGGCCTCCTGTCAACATCAAGCAAACAAAATTTTTTGCACAACGTAAAAAACGCGACGGAGAAAGTAAACATGATTATAATAAGTTATGGTATCATATAAGTGGGATATCACACCATTGTAATAGCAGTAACGTCAACAAAGATTGCCGAGTGGTCTGACATTCCACCCTGAGGGGAACTCCGTCTGAAAATGGATTAACGGTATCTCATTGTACTTTGAATCTGCGCCTGGTTGCGACACAAGGAGCTGCAACATTGTTCTTTCACTGCATCAGAATAATAATAATAAAAAAAAGAACATGCCATGAACTTTCGATCTCTGCTTAGTTGGTTCTTGGTAGGATGGCGGAAGCATTAAATTCATTTTGTTTCCTTTTTAGAACTAACACGAGCATTGTTGATGTGGGCGACTAACTGTGACAGAAATGCTGTAGAAGGGGTGTGCGGCACGTTTTATGCGACCCGTCACAACAACGCGTTTTCGCCAGCGAAGAAAATTAAACGTGCTACAACAGGACTTTCTTTGGCTGGCGTGTCACGCGGAGAATTCTGACAACCGACGGAACATCAGAGTAACAGAGTGACTACTGAGAGGCAGGAGAGTAGATGACGATCATTACTATAGAAGGAGGGTTGGAATTAAAAAAAAATTGACGGAAAGGATTGACTAAGCATCGCAAAGTGGGAAAGTCTGGAAGCGGAACAAGGGAAGGGGCATTTTTCCTGCAGTGGACACGAACAGGACACGAACAGGATGATGATGACAACGAGGATATGATGATGATGATGATGGCAGTAGGTGGCGCGACGCTAGCCGCGAAGCGAATCTACTCGGGCTCTCAAGCGACCAGACGGGGAATGCGACGTCACGACAAACTTCCCGGTCGCCTAGGGTCGAAGGAGAATGTGGATTTGACAATAAAGCGTACCGGAGGCTTTGCTTTGTTCTCAAAGTCTGACGACCAGCTTTTTCGACGTGGAACAAACAGCAAAGAAGCCGTAGTTCTTCCGTGGCCGAGAAACGTTGCCAAGCACAGATTTTGAGCGCCGCCAAATCAGCCGGCCGACACCCGTTTCTGTGGGAACGTGCATTAAACGCCTACGCGATGTAAGTGCCTCCAGCACTCGTTCTAATCAGCCTTCGTTCCCGAAAGTGACCCCCTCCCTGCCCGGTAACGTTACTTCCGGTTACGTCACTTCCAGGAAGTGCGTTCCTTCCGGTTGAGTTTTCATGCCTTCTTTTAAGGACTTGCAACAGCCCTGTGCTTGCCTCGACCATTAAGGAAAGCTAATTCACTGACATTGCACTGACCTTCCGAGCCACTGACATCGCAGAGTCCTTGCGATGTCACTGACCTTCATATGACGTCTTGCTCGACTCTACGGCGTCGCTTGACGGACACGGAGTCGGTTATACGGGCGCACTGGGGAAAGATGTGCGTTACATCACTTGCATCAGCGGCCATTGCTGGCGTTTCTCTCAAGTTAAATATTTCATCCAAAAAACATTCCCGCGCCATCTCCCCTAAACGTAAAGCCTGAGAAGGGGCGTAGCATGCAGTGTGCAAGTGTATTCTTAGCGCCTTTACGATTTTGCCAGCGAAGATGAAACCGTGGGGGGTAGAGGTATACAGCTTTGTTGTAAAAGTCTCGTGTCTTTGAAGCACGAAGCGTTCTAGCCCGAGGCGTAAACGAGTGTCCCGGTGTTTTTTTTTAGGATGCCTTACGTTCTAGCGCGAAGCGTAAACGAGTGTCCCGGTGTTGTAGTAACATGACTACATGATACGAAGTACGACGACGACGACATGAGACGCCGACAGCCTGAGCTCCTAGGGGCTTCGCCCCTAAAAGCTGGTTTTGCCGCAGTGCAATCCCCGCAACAGGTGCACGCACTGAGCCCTCTTAGATCACCCCTGAAGTAGGTGCACACTCATTCTAGGAAGGCAGATATTATGAGGTAGATCGCACGAGGGGTCCTTTTAATGCGAAATCATTAATTGGCCAGTGAGCGGAGCAGCTGGCTTCCCGCGTCCGTAACAGCAAAGCTGCCCCTTGGGTAGCGTTCTATAGCTCGATGCTTCCCATACTCCGAGCTTAAACTCAAGCAGTAGCAAGAGGGAGTGCTTCACGCCGGTACACAGCAGATAAACGAGGTGGAAGAACGCCACCAAACGACCGAACAGACAAGCAGCGAAATCCGCCATCGTCGTCAACTCTCCATTTCACGGCGGCAGGGACGAGAAGCTGCGCAATGCGTAGAAGACAGATCGAAGCCATTCGAAAGCATTAAGGCGCATCGCGAGGCACAGCGTCTCTAGCGGCATTATGTTTACAATGTCCATCGACAACACAAGGCTTCGGAAGCGGGGCGTCTCACTCGTTCAACTGGAAGCTTTCGAACTCGCAACCCGTAAGAAGTGTTTAGGCGGGCCAGCCTCTTTAATTGGCCTATACCACAAACACATGAACGAAAATTCTCATAAAGCAAATGGCATTGCAAGGGCGATACGGGCTCGGACGTGGTAGCAAAGCCTTCTGCTATTTTGACGGACAGAACGGCTGACGCCGGGAACGGCGACGGCGCGAGCAGGCGACGACAGCGACGGTGTTGGCGACCCGAGCTTAGATCATGCGTGGCACGGGTGTCGACAGGTCGCAGCTGCTGAGGCTGCTGGGAGCGTTAAATAAGAGAGAGAGAGGAGAGAGAGAGAGAGAGAGAGAGAGAGAGAGAGAGAGAGAGAGAGAGAGAGCGACGCAACTGCGGGCTCGGCCACCTCTGCGTATCACACGCCCCGTCGCTCGGCAGCTGCGCGCAAAGTTGGCGGCAAATTGTACAACGCATACACAGACGCAGCCGCCGACGAGACTGCCGAAGCCGGCGCAAACTGCCGAGCCTGCTGCTACCGTTCCGAGCCTCTGGCAAATAAATCGACCGAGGAACCGCGAACAACACCTCCCAAGTGACGATGCCTCGCTGCGTCGTCATATACGGCGCAGCCGGCGACACGCCTACGGGTCGAAGTTGTAGAAACGCCACCAAAGTATCTATCTGATGTTAATCGGTTCCCGAGAGCGAGTGAGGCGAGCTGTGAGTGTGCGCCGAGTTGCCCGACGTCTTTCGTAGACGGCGTTGTGGACGAACATCGAAGGCGTTGGTTGTAGCGAGTCTGAGGGGAGGAGGAGAGCGGGGCTGTTGACACAGGGGCCACGCGAGGGGGTCATTTCCATAATTGGAACGCACGACTCGGCATGTGAGTGACACACGCACGCACACGCACCTGTGTATGTATTGGGACTATGTATCTGTAGGTCTGTGCGCAATGTGTGAACAGATGTGTGAGTGAGTGCTCGTGCGCGTGTTTTTCGCGCCTGTGTGACATTGCCGCCTTGACGTTAGTCCGATTACGAGCCGTTAAAAACAATTTGCTACGCGCCACCGTGAACGTATACACACTACAGGGGCGTTCACGAGGGGCGTGTACCGCATTTACGCGAGTCTATGCCGCCTGATCTGATCGCTCCGCGCCGCTCCGTTGCTCTCACTTCGTGGTTTTGTCGACAGCCGCATGTACTATTAAGTTATTATATTTCGTGAAATTTTTGGTGGTGGTGACAGCTTTCCCGAATAAGGGAGATCGTTGAGGGTAACCCGAAGGGAAATCTCTTGAGTTTTATTTGGTGCAGCATTGTGTAGTTCTACTCATGTATTTTTTTTCATTACCTGTGCGGATACGTATTTAGAATGCCGGCTTTTTAATGCTACTCTAAATAAACGACAACGTCTGTCCCCAGAACTCCCTTTCGAACTGCTGCAGTGACGTCACAGGTATTTTCAATGGAAGCTACGTCAACCCTCTCAACTTTAGGACTCCCCGTTTGGGTGGGAATTACGAACATTGAATTCGTTGAAATGACACAATGTGATCGGAATCGTTACGCCTCTCCTCTGCGAATACGCCGGTGTGCCGTAATACTAGACGTCACCGCATGAGAGTGAAATGGGAGCGACACCTTTGGGTGAGCTTTTCCCCAAATCAAATACGCTTCAACTGGCTAAGAGAAACTTTTAGCCTGCGCGGCTGACTCGAAACTGATAAACTGAACGGCTCTGATCTGTGCTAGTTGGTGCATAATTTCTTCGATGGGAATGAGCTTGAACGAACACAAAAGAAGACTCGAAAAAGAGTTTTTGCACGGCGATCTTCGCTAATCATATCACTGACCGGCCGGAGCAAATTTTGTACATTTTGTATTTTTAGTATTTTTGTATGTATGTATGTGTATTTCCTTCAGTAAAATTTCAGTTTTTAGCCAGCAGTGTGTCTTGTAGCTTCCTCTTCTTTTGTTTTCCTTTTTTTTCAAGCTGATTCTCATCGAAGAAAGAATAAACTGAGTGGACAATGTGCCCAATTAGTTTCACTGTTCGTTATGCCGAGCCACGAGTTCTTGGGCAGGTGTGTAATTTCCTGGGTTTTATAGTATAGAGGTTCGCGGTCTTTGCGGCTGGAACACAGAGGTAGCCGAGATAAGGCCCGTGCGTTAGCCTCGACGCTTCGAAACAAACTTGCCCAACTTTTCAGTGTGATGTGTGACGTCGTTTTGATGCCTACGAGAGACTGTAAAATGCAAGGCGGCTATTAGATGATGGAAACGTGCGCATGGTGCCGCTATGGTACACCTACCGGAGGGTGAAACTGAGTCACGAGACTGTGGGTACAGCTGTTATGGTGCGAAGGACATGATGATAATGAAAAACTTTATGTTGAACTTGGTGATGTAGGGGTGGTCCCGCATTCCAGGAGACCATGGGACGACCGGGATTTTTTCAGTTCTGAACACGGGAATTGCGGGACATCCAGGCTCGCGCGGGTCGTCAGGTTTATAGTGGAATGTGACGATGTACGCCAGCTGTCCGCGTAGTGTACGCATGGTAAGCTCGCAATAAGTGGGGCTAGAACGGGAAAATACGGACCTCACCACCGTAGTTTGAGCAAAGCAACTGATTCATCGATGCGTAATGTTGGGCTTGAAAAGAAAGCGCTTTTGGCGTGTGAAGTAATCATGTTGGTATACGCATTTAAGCCGAAGATACCCCGAAATTTCCGTACTGGGGTTCACATTTCCTTTTTCGTATTTTACTTTCCGATGATCCCACAATCCGTATGGGAGAACTTTCCAGGAGGCTATTGCAGGTGTTACGATGCCCATGTTGTCTCAGTTCCAGTCCCGTAACGGCAACCACGACGTCAGAGTCGCCGCGACACTGTTAGCGTGCGACAACGTTGCTCAATGTGGATCGCGGATCTGGTATCAATGATCCGAGCCTCCGAATCTCGGACAGCTGTGACGGTACCTCACACAGGACAGCGCCGTTTCGGACGCCGTATACGCTCAACGACGGGCGGGGGTCTTCAGTCGACGGCACCTTCAGAACCTCCGCAACGGCTCCCGTGCCATTCGCACGCGGCCCTTCTTTCCGCGGCCCTGCAATTCCACCGGCGTGCGCGCTTGGGGTCCCGGGGCCTGCCTCGGCAGCGCCAGATATCTGCCCCTACTTGCCTTGGCGGAGGCGAAACCGTAATGGTGCCCAAGTGCCGGCAATGCGAAATGCGACCGATGCTGCTGCCTGGCATGCACGCGGCGGCGCCATGGGAATCTAAACCGGATTGAGTCGATCCGAGCAGCAGCGCTGGTGGGATCGTGCCCGTTCGCTCGGCCCTGATGATGACGCGATGCTGCCTGACGCCGGCGCTGCCGGGGCCTTATAACCCCAGCCACCGACGGGAGCCCAACGCCGGCCGATGAAACAAGAACGAGCGAGAGATTGAGAAGACGAAGAAGAAGAAGAAAAAAATGACGCAGGGTAAAGAATCGGCCCTTGCCAAACTTTATTCTCTTTCGCGAAGCTCGCCTTCGTACATGGCCGCTAGAGGGCGGCGTTTTCGCGTTCCCTCTTGGGAACGATTCCGGAGACGTGAAGTAACCCCGGCAAGAGAAGAAGCCATCGGCATCAACGACCGAGCGTACGTATACAGGAAAAGGGACAACAAAAAAGGAATCGCACGAAACGAAGGAATATCAGTCTTTCCCAAAGTTGTGCATACGCTACTTGAAGGGGAGCCCGGGTGCTCCGAGTAGTTCCTCCTGGTCGTCGGCAATGGTTCGAGATGAGAAGACATAGATGAGCTCCCGGCAGTAAGAAGCGCGGAGTGCGCGTTCTCAAGGAGCTCCTGCACCTATTACATCCTCCGCCGGGCCCCTCCGGCTTCCATCTTTGTAACGAGCGTATGAGACTGTTCCCGCGCGCGCCGTGACTCTTGGGTTCGTCATCATCCGGCGAGTTCCTCGGTTTGTTGTGTAGATGCGGAGAAGAGCAGCACCGTCGATTCGATCGAACGACTGTTCTAGTGTGTGATACCTCGAAATATCTTCTTGGTGCTGGATGGTGCCCGGTTGACGAAAGGTACAGCTCTTCGAACGTGGCCAGTAATCCCACATTCTATTAGAAGCGGCAAGCCACGACTTTACGAACATGCAGACCGCCCGAGGAAAGGAAAAGCGACGGAGAAACAGAATGGACAGAAGTTTACGCTGACAGTCAGCATAGGTTGCCATGCAAAAAGTACTCTGCCAGCATACCAACGCCACGGTGTAAAAGCTGTCGGCAAACGTTTTGTTGCGTGGTGACAGGGCAAATGAAATAGACCATGAGAACGGTCTATTTATACAATATTGACATGGAGGCCATGACGGAAACCCCGCTGGATGAGCCCTGCGCACAGGTTCTTCATCGTCGGCGATGAATGTGCATGGGAATGTGCGCTGCTATCCACCTCGAATTCTTCTTGTGACGTAATTAGTGAGTCCACCAGGCTAAGGCTCCAAATTCGATGTGTTTCAGAAAATTTCACTCTGATGTAAATAAAATAAGCGTTTACGTATCATTTCAAAACCAAACAAGCTAACTCCATGTGAACTGAACCCCTCCTTACCTTCTTCCCCTGCTGGCAACAGGCCTTCCTTTCCATTAAATCTCATAACAAAAAAACAGCAGCATCTGTTACGCATGTACCTTACCATTCGCTCGCTTTAAGATCCTCCGGGGTGAACCCGCGGCCGCAGATTGTTGTACTTTTTCTAACATGTACCAGTTGACGAACCAAAACTTGGGTCTCACTAAGCGCTTGAAAGGAAACTTAGATCGGCCCAACGAACTATGGAAAGAGGAGTGCTAGGGGCCATGCTCAGAGGTAAGGAAAAAAGCTGCACGGATTAGACAACAATATGGGGTGGAATACATTCTAGCTCAAGTTAGGCGTATAAAATGAGCATGGGCGGGTCACGTCACGCGCATGTGGGACAACCGATGGACCATCCGATTAACGGAGGTGGCTGCCAATAGACCGTAAACGGCAATATATAGGGGTCGGCCAAAGGAGCTCGATGGAGGGATGACGATGGAGGGAAATGGTGGACTCAGCTAGCACTCGATAGGAGTGGATGGCAGATCTTTGAAAGGGTCCTTCGTCCTGCAGGGACCCAAACATGATGATGATGATGAGGACCTATTGACGACGTTAGACCTCAAAGCGGGACGTTAAGCCCGATCTACGTACTATATTTAAGGCTTAACGTCATGTAGCCTTCAAGTTGAGCGTTACGACGTGCCAAGCAACGTCACACTCCTTGTACGTCGAGCTGCTGGTATCAGTCGACCACGTTTGATCTCAAAGCATGACATTAGGCCAAGCACCGGGCTGTCGCGTGACTGCTGCGGTTCCTCATGTCTGTGCACGCGCGTTATAAACGGAAAATACGGGAGACTTCACACTAAAATGGACGAAAATGCCCAACCTCTGTCTGTGCTCTGAAAGAAAGCCTGAAAGAACCCCCACCAGTGTTATAATAAATAAATAAATAAATAAATAAATAAATAAATAAATAAATAAATAAATAAATTCCAATAAATTAAACAAGTCAATCAATCAATCAATCACATAGAGCGCAAGTATGGAAGGGGTCACGACACGAAATGTGGTCCCGTACACTGAATCCTGTGTGCGTACTTTGCAGCCTAGCGAAGTGTTACATTCCGCCAGAAAGAGAGAGAGAGAACAAACTTTTATTTTACGCAGGAACTAAGCCCAGGTCCTAATTTGAGTGTTCAAGTCCCTGGGTCCACGTAGTACTCCAGGATGCCCGTGCGGATTCCGCGCACATGCTCATAGAGAGCTTCCTGGCCAGCCTGGATGTTTACTGTCTACAGGGGAGACAGCCAGAGCTCCCAGGAAGTGATGGAGGCGAGGGATAGGGCAAGAGGTGGCGGGGTGCAGTCCCAATAAGAATGAGGGATGGATGGGTAGGAAGAACAGGTGGGACAGGAAGGATGGCCAGAAGCACGGAGCAAGAATATATAGGAGGCGAAACGGCCCATTGCGGCAAGCGCGGGCGAGCGACCAGAAAATGTCACAACGAAAACCAAGGCGGACTGCGAAGCTTCGTCGCTGCGACGGCGAAGAGAGGGTAGCGGCACCTGATGGACGAAATGATAGCGGCCGCAATTCATTCCGTGGCTGCGAAGTACAATGCCGAAAGCGCGCCGCCAGTTTCTTCAACCATGGCAGATGCCGCTAGCTTAACATATGACGAGCGCTTGTGACATTATTGGCCGCGCTAGGAAGCCTCGTTTCACCTCCTATCTTGTTCTTGCTCCGTGGCCAGAAGTCGCACGATGCTTCCAGTTTTGCAAGCGCATGTGCAAAAGATTGACTTCATTATTTACACGTTTATCTTTACCTGTTTGTTCAACGTTGCTTCCAGTATTGACAAGCGCATGAGCGGACACATGGACTTCCACGTTTAAGTTTGCCTGTTGTTGAACATTGCTTCCAGTACTGATAAGCGCATGTGCGCAAGAACCAACTTCGCTTTTTTTCGTGTTTGTGTTAACCTGTTTGTTGAACGTTGCTCCCAGCATTGACAAGCGCATGTGGGCAAGCAGTGACTTTCTTATTCCCACGTTTATGTTTACCTGTCTGTTTCCCGCAGTGGTGTATTGCACAATGCTTCTATAAGATGGAATCTACGCGGCTTTCACACGATATTCCGAAGCTAACGGAGACAAACCGACCACCATTTCTCCCCAAGGTAAGGCGTGTGGCAGAAATGCATATTTATTTATTTATTCTGTATTTCTGTATCTTCAAAGCCCAGAGGGCGTTACAGAAGTGAGTGGTTTGATTGTAAGTACAAAACAATTTCACATGGGGAGAATAATTGAGTTATACAAGAATGCGAGTTAGACATAACCAAAATAAAGATTCCAGAATTAATACGGTGCAATAAAATAAGCACAAAAACAAAGAACAAAATACAAAGCCAACAAATAAATAAATACAAAGCACCCACAAAAAATAGAGAGCAATGAGCCATGAAGATCGAAATACGAAAATGAACGAATGAATCAGCTGCGTGATAAGGAACTCTGCAGTGTACCTTAGACCGGAGGTGGGAAACCTGCAGCCCGCGGCCTGCGGGTCAGTATTATGCAGCCCCCGGCACATCATCACAACACCTCGCCCCCCACCCCCCCTCCTCTCCTCCATAATCCCTTTGTCACCTCCTATCTGAAGTCCGGCATAACCGTTCTCACTCAAATGGGGTTGGAAAGGAACAAACGTGACAGGAACAAGCAGACAGGAACAGAAACACATGATTTCTCTTCCAGTATTATACATTATTGTCAATTCGCCGTATTTTTTCTATGTGCCTACAGAGCCTCTGCCCTGGTTTGCTGTCCAGCCCCCGCCATGCCGGCTTCTTGCAACTCGGCCCTCCACCTCAAAAGATTCCCGAACCCCGTCTTAGACCATTATGAGTTACACGACTTCGCAGTTGAAAGCGTTGCAGACAGGTAACAAACAGGAAAAATGCGCAGGGAACGGCATTGTTTCGGAGAATGGTGCAGGAGAAAGAAAGGTAAATTAATCTACATCATCACCAGCCTAGCCACGCCCACTGTAGGGCAAAGGCCTCTCCCAAGGATCTCCAATAATCCCGGTCCTATGCTAACTGCGACCAATATATCCTCGCAAAGTTCTTCATCTCATCTGCCCACCCTAACCTTCTGCCGCCCCCTGCCAGGCTTGCCTTCTCTACGGATCCACTCTGGTTACCCTCAATGACCAGCGGTTCTCTTGCCTTCGCATTACAAGCCCTGCCCACGTCCATTTCTTCTTAATTTCTACTAATATGTCCTTAACACGCGTTTGTTCCCTGACCCCCTCCGCTCTCTTCTTGTCCATTAATGTTACACCTATCATCTTCCGTTCCATTGCACGTTGAGTCGTCCTCAATTTAAGTTGAACCCTTTTGGTGAGCCTCCGAGTTTCTGCCCCGTAGGTGAGTACCGGTAAGATGCAGCTGCCAAAATTACTTTGCATTAATTTGATGTACAAATAATGTGCAGTCATGGACAACTGAAATGCGAACACAAAGACATGAACCGCAACACGCGAAATATAGAAATAGCACTCGTTGAATGCCAATAATAGTGCGCTATTGGTATATTTTGAAAGCCACAATTCCCAAATTTTGTTTTGTAACTAAGCCATGCGTCATTTCTACTTGCATGGTAAGAAATCGCGCTATGTGTGTGTTGTGGTACATATTTTCTTGTTCGCGTTTCACTTGTCCATGACTATGCATCTCTGAGCAAACTTTCAATCTCTCTCTCTCTCTCTCTCTCTCTCTCTCTCTCTCTCTCTCTCTCTCTCTCTCTCTCTCTCTCTCTCTCTCTCTCTCTCTCTCTCTCTCTCTCTCTCTCTCTCTCCGTACTGATCAGCAGTTTTGTGCGCTGAAGACCTATACAGAATGAACAACGTTCAAAAGCGTCCAGAGTGGTCAAGTGCCAACGGCCACTTAGGGAGGAAGGAAGGAAGGAAGGAAGGAAGGAAGGAAGGAAGGAAGGAAGGAAGGAAGGAAAGGCAGGAAGGAAGGGAGGCAGGAACGGGAAGGAAACAAGGAAGAAGAGAGAAAGAAAGGCAGGAAAGGGTTAACGTGGCTAGAGCCTAGTTTGTCATCCTGCACGTGGGAAAGAATACATAGGCAAGAAAGAGAAAGGAAATAATGAAGAAAAATTGCAGCAGACACGTATGCCCAGCGCTGAAGCACTAAACGTTCAAGGGGAGTAATTGCCACTGGAGGCTTTCAGTCTATAGTCTTGTTTAAGTTCGTCGCCCGTAGAAAGCGTAAGAGTTCCTTAGTCGCCTTCTGAGCGGATGACAGAGAAGGCCAGTGACACACAATCACTTTGTGGGAAAGCTGTACGAGCTATGAAGTTTTACTCAATTTAACAAAAAAGAAAGTTACATATAGAGAGCTTCCCTAATCCCCCTCCCCCTCTCCTTCTGAGCCCTACTTCTTCACCCCCGAGAACCTCCACCATTTAGAGCCTCATATCAAACCCTCGTTGTCGTTTCGTGAGCGTCGTGCACCGCTCAGCAAACACGGCTCCCACTTCCATCTGCGGCGAGACGCACTAAAGCAGGACAACCGCTCCACCGACGACGGTGTCGGCGGCAGCCCGGCGGCGTATCATCTCGCGCGCACGACTGGCTCACGAAGCGACAGAACCGCCAATTAGCCAAGAGAGCCGCCGAGCAGCTCCAGCGGTTTAGGAGACAGCGAAGTGAGGACCATCCTCAAAAGCAAACCAAGCCGGAATGGTCTCCGCGAAAATGCGCGGAGGATCAGCGGAGAAACGCGCGGTTTCGTATATACCAGCTCTCCCCATCTCTCGAGCGATGCGCAGCAACCACAAAAAAAGAAGGTAAAAGACGGAACTAGCCTCGGTGGTTCGCCTCACGGCAGACAAGATCGTTCAGGGAGCACTCACGCCGAGCAATAAGCGTTTTTCAAGTGCACGGCGCCGACGCTTACTACCGGAGCTGACGCTGGAGGAGGATGTAGGGGGCGAAGGAAGATGAAGGAAAGGGAAGAAACATAAAAGCAGGCCACCGGAATCCGCACCGATCGCTTTCCCATCACGGGGTCATCATGTTTCCCAACCAGTTCCGCATATATATCCGCGGGCCGCGCGGTTTCGAGACGGACAGGCTGCTTCTTTGGCTTTGGCTCCCGCCGCGCGCTTTGATTTGTACCGTCTTTGCCGCGTTGCAAGCGGCAACGTTGAGAATTTTTTTCCTATTTACGTGTGATACTAACAACGTGGGAAAATTGACCTGTCATGATCATTCTCATCCTCAACTCCCACTACCACCCCCACCATCATCGTCATCATCATCGCTATCTACCGGATAAAGGTCACTTGCATGTTCCTCGACACGCTATAACTAGGGTTCTGCGTTTTCGGATAAATCCGATAAAATCCGAAAAATACTCGCCGGTAAAAATTTTGCGAATTCGGATTTATCCGAAAAACTCCGAATTCAGGGACCGCCGCCTGTGAAAACCAGACTACCCTTTATCTTTCACTGACATTTTACGATGACGAGGTACCTGGCCGCCGGACCTTGATGGCAGATTTGCAAGTTCTACAACAGTGCAATGCCGTGTCTATAGTGTAGCGATCAGTTTTGTCCAACACCGCTACTGTTGCACGATGAGTCCGGCGATGAAGCACTCGAAGGTTTCAGAGGTTCAAAGGTTAACTGGTTTAATGATTGTTACTTAGATTTAAAACATAGAGTCACAACGTTAAAACTGTTACATAAAAATAGGAGAAAACGGGCAATCAAGAGTACTTAACGAAACATAGTTGGCGAGCGAAGGGCTCCCGGCGTCTGGCCCCGACGACCGGCAGCAAGTGGCTCTCCTGGTACAGCCGCCGCGCCCAATAGCCGGCGTAGCCGCGTTATATCCGCATCAAGCTGTCCGGTGGGGGACGTATTGGGGGAAAAAGTGCATTCTGGAGCGCGCGGACCGCGGGGAACAAGGCACACCCGCAGCCAATCCGCGAGACGCTTCTTAGCTCCAATTAGCTACATTTTCGAAAGGAAAAATGAACCAATCAGAGAAGACACAAAGTTCAAACTCGAAGGCACCCGTTTCCGGCAAAAGAATTACTGTTGAGGATAAAGTAGTGCCTACAAATACCAAAGGGAAAAAGACAGGCGGTCGTTTGAACCAGACCGAGGGTTCGGAGCACAGAGCGGCCTGCGCAGACGCAACGGGCGGTCGGAGACGCCACTGCGGCGTGGTAACCTAAGCTGGGTCGCTGGCCCTCGCAACAGCCGCGTCTCCTGGTCGGCCGACGGGCAAACACACGCCGGAGACGTTTCTCAGAAAAAAAGGGGGCCAGGGCATCGCCGCGTCCGAGCCGTTTTCACATAAAACACTGGGAAGCAAGAGCCTTTGCGGCGGGCACAGAACTCAAAACAACCAAACATCAACAGACCTCGGCTTCGCGACAATAGGAATGCTGATACAAAAAGTTCTTCAAAAACTTGCCAATTCCCTCAGTGACGTTTTTGTCCTGTGCTCTGATTCTGCTTTCTACATGCAGAAATTCCACAGGGACATGCAGCAGTCACACGCGGAATTTCGTGCTCTGCAATTCAAAGATCCGTGCCGTCTTCTGAACAATATCCTTGAGGAGGGACTGAAGGTGGATTGCTTCAAGGGAGCTCATGACTTCATTGTGCATTTCCCTGCTTTTTTGAAGAGCTTCAGAGAACTTCGCCGTAAGTTTGGTTCCGTCTGTGCGAGCGTGAACATTGAGCTGAAGTGCTTGTCGACTGTCAGCCCATCTAGATGGTTTTCGTTTCACGAAGCTCTTGTTGACGTGCTCGACTACTGGCGCGCTATTGTGGCATTTCTAAAGAGTGATGATGCAAGCGGGAAGAAGTGTGGAAAGCTGAAAGCGTTTGTGATGACACCTAGCTCTCTGCATGGCCTGCTTGTTAAGCTCAGATTCTTAAAAAAAAAAAAAACTCGAACGAAGTGCTCTCAATAATCAAGCAACTAGAAGCTGAATCTACATTTGTGCATGAGGTCTATTCCCTACTTGCTGTGCGCCTGAAGGCACTGTTAAGCCAATGGACCGACGCCTCAGTGACGAGTATTGGCTGGGAAGTCGACTGCTTGCTCGACATTGTTGACGAGGAGAAGCGCTTGTACGCTGTTAACAGCTTCGATGAGTACTACGGTGCTGTAGTCGAGAAGTGGAGCCAGACCGTCCAACGAAATATTGCGGACGACTTGCAATACACCAGCGATTCGTTTTGGTATTGGGTGCAGATCGTCAACCCGAGCGTGAAGGCAGAACTACCTCACATGTTCGAGATCTACAAGCACTTGTTCACACTGGTCGTGCAGCGAGGGCGTGATAATACCAAGCTAGAAAGAGAGTTCCTGGCGTATCAGGCCTACGTTGTGAAGGAAATTGTGCACCCGCTACAGTTTTGGCGGATGCATGCTCGAGATTGGCCCACCCTTTCACGTTGCGCACTGGATTTGCTGGGTCTTCCCACATCTAGTGCGAATGTCGAAAGAGCATTCTCAATGTTTCGCGTGGTCAGTTGGAAGGAGCGCGCTGCGGTGACAGACACTAACATTGGAAAATATGCCTGCATATACTACAAAAAGTTGTAAATGGATGTCACCACGAATGTTGCGAATATTGACTTGGCAAGAAAAATGTCTCTGCTGTTTGATTTCTTTTATTGTTGTACATGGCATTTCTTAAAGATCAATACTCTACGACCGTAATCATCAGAAAAACTCCGAATTCTGTGTACTCTGAAAGGACGCTCCGAAAAACTCCGAATTTGCAAAAATAAATAAACTCCGAAAAACGCCCCCCGAATTCGCTCAAAAATAAACTACGAAAACGCAGAACCCGTGCTATAACGTTAATAACCAGTTAATCCCATAACCTGGTGTCCCGAGTGCCGTGACACCTATGAGGACAAATACAAATTATGTAAGAAAGTAGGAGACGCACTCCGCGCTTAGGGCATTTGGATGCACGCCCTTACGCCCATAGCCGCGCGTTACTCTTAGCGCCGTCTACTAACAGACACAGATACTGCTGTAACCTCTTTTGATCGCGCGAGCCCGTTGTTATGACAACGACAAACGCTACTTCGTCAGGCTTAACAGCTGAACAATCGCCCTTCTGTGTGAGAAACAAAATCTGTTTATCAATTTAAACTTTAGGTGACGGTAAAAATGGGCAAATCGGAGGCGAAATCAACAGCTTGGAAAACGTGATCGCACCGAGGGATTAGCGACCATAGAGTTTCATACTAATATACGCTAGAGGGTACACTGGCGCTGCAATCGTTTAACCACCATGGGGCTGATTGTGTGACGTAGATTCGTGATTTCGGAACTTGGGTCGGTGGAATTTCTTGCCCTATTTCGCGGCAAAAGCAGCCGCAATTTTCAAGCTATTACGTAACATTACGTAACTTTTACGCAGGCTGAATTTGCCAATGTGTGATGTGATCGTTCCCGCCAACTGTTTAAATTACGTTACGCCTTCTCAGCCAATCACAGAGAGGGAGTGTATTACAAGCAGTATTGTTGTTGAATAGCAAAAACAGGCCTACGTTGTCATGTCCGGTGCATTTAGTCTAGTTTTTCATTGCCGGCCAACAATTATGCGCTTTCAGTAAAGAGAAATAAGGCAAACTTTAGAACTGGTGCCCGTAAACGTCATAAAACGTCATAATGACGAAGACACACACAACCACTTTGTAAACCCGGAAGCACGTGACCGAAATTGAAAGCCAATCAGAAAAGACTTCCGCCAAATTCCCAGCTCCCTGGGAATTGGTGCAGTCGAGAAAAGGGCCATTAAGTTAACTTAAGGCCTGGCTGTTATGTGCACTTGGCTTCGGATTTTTCGCGCCATCAGTTTCGGTTTCGGCGTCGAAAGCGTCGAGGGCTCGTTCCGGGGCAGAATTGCTGTTAGCGCCCGATTCCAGTGGCTGCAATTATCAAATACTGCTCGGCTGGAATGAAGTGGATGCGGAAAGCAGTAGCATCGCCGTGTAGCCCCTACACTGAACTAGTCATGTTCTACGGCATTTCTGAAAACGGACGCGAACTCGATATTCCGCACAAGGTAGACGGTACGAGCACGCTGTTCCATCCGAGTCCCGTCATGCCGCTGCTTGCGAGAACAACACGAGAGCGGCAGCGGCTGAGCCAAATAAAAACCTTTACAGCAGTAAGTATATGTGTACAGCCGTCTAATTTTTCTTCACAAAACAATATCGCGGGAGCTTCGTCCGGCGGGTGGGTCACCCCCAAGTTGATCGTGGTCAGCACCTTATCACGGTAGAAACGAAACAAGCGAGGGTAGGTCACATGCGCAGAAAGATTCCGCCAATATGCAACCGTCACCTGCTAGGCTGCCCTTTTCCGCCGGTAATCAGCTGCCCGTAATTATTGGCGTGAACAAGGCGCATGCACAATCGCTGTCACCGCCCGTGACCATGCAAACTTGTGGAATACAGTACAGTCGCCCTGCTTCAGCCGCACGGCATCGCCGACTCGCACGCAAAAAAAAGAAGAAAAAAAAAGAAGACACGCTTCGCCCCTTAATTGGCCTAATCGTCGGCTCCGCTAAGCTCAGCCGTGTATGCAATTTGCAAATATCTTCCCGTCTGATTGAAGAATTCTTCTAAACCTCAATATCAAATTAACTGGAAGGACAATTTGTTTTCGCGATTAATAATTAATACACCAACCAACATTAGTTACACCTTTTGTACTTAAAAAAAAGTACTTTGAGTCAAGTCAAGATAACGGCTGGGTCAAGCCAAGTTCGAAAATCACGCATCCTCCAGGCGTGGCCGCCTCCTTGGGGGTTGAATCGGCGGTTTGCATAGACACTAGCGCCAGTGTCCCCTCAAGCGTATATTAGTATGAAACTCTACGTTAGCGACGAAGCTGTTTTCGCTGCTACGCGGAAAGGCAGGGCGCCGCCTTGTTGGTCAACTCTACGTACGGAAGCAACGTAACACCGCAACATAAAAATTCGAATCTCACGTACGGTCCGTGAGACTCCCGTATGCCCTTTGCGTTCTGAGCAAGTGCACGGGTCACCCGTGAAGTTCTCTTCTACGCGCGTGAAACTAAAACTGTATAATACCCCTGTCACACGGGCCCTTTCAATCGCGATTGAGTCGATCCGGATCGAGCTCAATCCGGATCGGGCGCTGCTACACGGCAGTTTCAATCGCGATCGAGCTCGATCCCGCTCGAACTCAATCCTGGTTTCTCAAGCGCGATCGAGGCTTCCAAGCGCGATCGAACGAAAGCGGCGATACTCTCGTCCCCGCTCAGTAATGGCACAGAAGGTGAAAACTTCAACTAACGCCGCAACTGTATCAAATAACTTGACCCAAATAAGCGTGAGGTAACATTTACATAGTTACGCATACCTACGACCACGAGAAGTTACCAGACGCCGGCCTCAAGTATAAATGTTGGCGCCATCTAGCGTACACGAGTGCAACGGTTGCAACTTTTCGATCGCGATTGAAACGGGCCGTGTAGCAGCGGCAGTGCGTCGAGCGCACTCGAAAACTCGATCGCGATTCACTTCAATCGCGATTGAAAGTGCCCGTGTGACAGGGGTATAACATCTAGCAGGTTGGATGCGCACAGGAGCGGCCAAACCGGCTCTCGGGCCGGATAGGCGTGCGGGGATGCATGCTTTTCCACTCATGTGTTCGACCCTTAATCAATACATTCGGCTTCAGTAGCCGGTTAACCCGATGTTCAAATACTCGAACGCAATAACAGAGGCGCTAACACGCTACTTCGATTGTTCGGTTCGATAGTGTGTATGATGATATCATGTGAGGAATGCAATAATTCGTACTCCGTAAATTAAAAAAAAAACTGTTTACAGTCTGAAATCTATTAACAGATTTTTAATGTTAAAACATTTCACCGTTATGCACTCCTTGGAATCTTCAAAATGGTTGTTTTAATGTGTTGTGATATAATCTTACAATCAAGGTGCTATTTTCTTAGTGACTCAGGACTCGCACTGACTGTAAATTGCTCGCCTGGGCGTGCCAACAAATGGGATAATACCATGCGCAAAAAGGGGTTTTGAAGGCGAAAGCTTTATGCCCCATTCGAAGGTGACATTGAATGACCCCGGCGTCGACACAATTATACAGAAACTACCATGATTGATGGAAGGCCAGAAGTGAACGAAAGAGTGCTAACTGTGTTGATGAATAATGATTACCAAAGTTAATGAATGATTAGTGATTGACGGTAATGATTAGTAGGGTGAGATAAAGGTGGGTTAGGGTAAATTACGTGTATTAGAATGAATTATGATGAAGTAATGGTTGATTACGGATTGTTGTAACGAATAGTAAGGTTGGATTAAGGTGGATGAAGCTGTATATTGACTGAACCAACTTTTCCCTAATGTGGATGTGGGGCGATGACTCAGGGATGGGCGATGAATCGTAGAATTTTTACACTACTATACTCTATACCATACCTCCACGAAATCTTAATTTTACTATGACCCTACGTTGTGTCGTGCACAAAAAACGGTGTAGATCCGACAATCTGGAACACGCGACGTCATCGCGTAATGAAAAGAAGGAGGTAATCTCGCAAAAACTAAACGCTTTCAGATTTGTGCCGATATCTAGAGATCGATCGAAAGAAAAACATGGATGCATCCCGCCCTGCTAAAGTGGATGTCCAGCGCAGCTGTTGCAAACCACTACACATCCTGATGGGGGATGGTATGAAATGTTACTTGTCGTCTCGGCGGGCTTGTCGCTTGCACTCGGCTTCGCTGGCGGCAGAAACTGGGTACTGACGCATGCGCTCGGCGTCTTGGGTGAGAACTGCCGAGTCCTGCCTAACCTGATGCATGCGCTGGCCCTCGAATGACGTCAACCTCCCTCCCCTTTTGAGAGCAGCTGCAAGCCTAATCTTGACCAGAACACATGGGCGGGTATTGTTCACCGGCGCCTTGTCATCCATCATGCGGCTTCCATGCTTTTTGTGTGTTTTTTTTTTCCTTCACACAAATGCTGAGCTCTATGCTGCACGCCTATTAGCCTGGCGAACGCGCTCGGCGTCTTAGGCGAGAACTGCGGAGTCTTGCCTGTGTTTTTTGTTTACGACACGAAATTTGCCGACCGATGAAAGGCTAACAGCTTCGCTGTAAAAAGAGTACGACTTTATTCGTTGAAAAACCTATTTCAGACGCGGTGTGAAACCCTGCAGTTGAGCTTATACTTGTCACCTAGTTCCCCATCTGGTAGGTATACAGAGCAACACCCTTGCTATGGAACGCAGAAAGTTTTCCGTCCAACCCGTGGCTCCCCTCCCCCACCCCCTTGAATTAAACAGGGGAGCACAACAAACGCAAGCTTTGTTGTGCTCTTGTCGTTTGCTAAGGCGGAAGCATAGAGGAGCCTTGAAAGCATTCTCACTGCTCGCGCTGTCATTCAAGCAGAAAATAAGAGCGTGTGCCACGAATACAACAGTAAAGGCTACACGCGTGGGTTGCTTGGACAAGTATAATCTTCAGCTGCACCAACTGTCGAGCAGCAGCCGAAGCTTAGGTTCAGAGAGTAGATTATGCTTAGTTCGGAGAGATATTCATGGTGTAAATTCGTCTCTTGCGGAGGCAAGTATTAGCCATTTCGAACAAATTGCCCCAAAGCAAAACAGTACCGGCTTTACTACAAAGCATCTAGTAGAAACAAAACATCTAGTAGAACTCCTGGAGGCACTCGTATCGAAAATGTCGGGTGATTCCATATTTTGTGAGGCGCAGTGAGCAAAATAGAAGTTTAATGACCGCGTATCTGCTGCGGGGTCTAGAATAATGTTTCAGGCCGAAAGACTAATATATTCAAAGCTACGAGCAACTTGTTCAATGTAGGATTTGATTTTAATGCAACTGAAGGATAAATCGGCATTTTTGATACGTGGAGAACCGGCAGTAACAGTAACGTTATTAAATAAAACAATGCATAGCGATGGAAAACGGTATTTACTGACGAGTGGGTTTTTGTTGGCTTCTTCTGCAGAATGTGCTTACTCACGAGGTGTAACGTTACAGAAGACATTGACATGTCAATAATAAACTGCTCATTACATATGCCACGTTTTCTCGTAATGCCATCTGAAGATGTTTTGGCATGTTTACATACCCAGCTTCGACATCGACTTATGGGCGCAGATTGTTCAATGCGAATGACCTTCGACGATTTCTTTGATTATTAAATGCATATCATTTAAACTCCGACTTCCGCAGGTGTCGTTAAACTCCCTTTCTCGTTAGGGTATCAGGCGGCCTCTACTACAGTTTCGAAAATCTTCGAAGAAACCTCTGAAATTCAAAGCTGTATGACAGCGCGAACATCACCGAACCGCCAACGAAACGAAATTCCTGGCGTAATTCGCTTTGGCATTCCGGCGCGATAAGCATGGAGCCACGTGCGCCCGCCGGGTTAACCGCGGCGTCGCCACTACAAGGGGCCGTTTCTCGGATTTTCCCGGGCCCTATTTTGTCCCGTTTTAGGCGGAACATGTCAGACCGCACAGTTAGCGTCACACACATGTTGTTTTCGCTCAGTTCTCTTTATGGGTATCATTTGAATAGCTTCTTTACAGCCTTTGTCATGATAAAACGTTCAGTCATGCGAACTGCATCACTCACACACGTAATAAATTGCTAGCCACGATGTAATGTTGTCAAGTAGCTGGGTGATCGGTTAGTTTCTTCAAGAACGTGAACAGGAGACCTAATTCATTACGCAAATCCGCGAAATGGTTACGTGACTTTTAAATGCAGAGCATTTCAGTAATTCACGATGTCACCCGCGTTGACGTCCGTAGTCCGCACCGCACCCCTGCCCACTATATATATAAAAAAATACTATCCCGCGCCCGGTTTCGATCCCTCGACCCTGCGGGCGGAACGCAATATACATGGTGCTCTACCCACTGCGCCACAAAGCCGACACAGAATGGGACGCTACGAACGCGCCTTATATCGTTGACTCATTCAAATTACTGCTGACGAGCGCTCTCTCGTTTTTCAGCAGGAAAAACGTCAGTTGACAACAATGAAAACATTTTAATGACCGATACCAACTAAAATTTCCCAATTACGGGAAGATACTAAGTTTTTCTTTTTCCGTGGCAATCAGGAGTTATTAAAGAAATTGATTTGTCAAATTTCGCCATAATTCCCGGGGCTCAATGCCACAAGGGTTGGCTTTTTCCCGCGCATAACCCCCCGCAATAATCAGACCCCCACTTTTTGGGAAAAAAAAAAACCCCCCGGGGCAAATTTTTCCCGCCTTTATACAGAAAACCCCAAAACCTCTAACAACTTATCACAACTAGAGCAGAAAAAGGATCTTAGCAAGTAAAACCCTGCGCCGGCGGTACCTTCACTAAAAAAATTCAGTTTTTCGGGCCTTTTTGTTTTTCTTCCTTTTTTCAAATTTTGCGCGATCATGCCATGGAAGGTTTCCCAGTTTCTGATAACTTCAGGCACAACGCCATTCCGTAAGCTGCACAAATTAAAGCTTATTATCCCCCCCCCTAACGACTAAATTTTTCGCATTTTCGGGGGGGTTTTATGCGGGCAAAAAACCCGTACTAATGACAAAACTTATTTTTGTGGGTTTTTTGGAATAAAGATAATTTCATTTGTTAAGGGGACTGTCTACGGGCCCACAGGTCCTATTTTCGTACCCCCCCCCTCGAAATTTTTTTTCCCGCCGAAAAAAAACCTTTCCCAAGAAAAAAAATTAAAAATTAAAAAAAATCCACCTTCGAATTTATTTAGCAGTTATATTGTCCTCATTCACTTCACAACATTCGTTTAAATAAAGCCGTTTTTTCCCCTTTCCCCCAAAAATTGGGCGAATGCCATTGAAGGCTTCGGTAATTTCGAAAAGAAGTCACCCCCACCCACAAGTCAAAAAAAAAAGATTTTATTACGACCCTATTTGTGTTTCCTTTTGTTGCTGGCGGATCTCAGCTTAAAATTTGTGTAATTCCTTTAAGCGGGTCATTGTTTCCCACGCCCGTTCTTGGCCTCCCCCCCGGGGGTATGTCCATTCCCCCGGGCAGCGCGCCCCTTCCCCCCCCGTTCCAAAAAAAATTCCGGCCATCCCCACGTTATTGTCCCATCCCTAGCATTCATTCGTTAAAAGTGAGCATTAAAAAAAAAAAAAGTAATTTTGGTGTTTGTAAGCTGGTTTTTCCCCACATTGCCGTTCGGGCAGTGAAGCATGACATCTACGGGCGGGGCTAGAGCGGGTTGCCTGGAACTAAGAGTTTTGGGGGGAAGATCACAAAATGATGGGGATGGTGGTCTGGGGAAAAAGAAACAAAAACTATGCGGCCATAGTGTTAGAATGTGAGGGTATCCATCCAATCTACATAAAGGGGAAAATTTGGGTTTCCAGAAGCCCTGGGTTTTAAAGGGGTATCAGAGGGAATTTAACTTCAAGCTGTCGAGGGGACGAAAAGAAGATTAGAATGCTGGTGGACGAAAAGCAGAGGGGGATTGCCTAGGACAGTTACCACCTGTAACAGGGAAAAAAAATTTGGGCCTAATAATTTTAGTGCCTGCCCTATGCAGCGCTAGTTTTAAACCCAAAAAGTGTAAAACATGGTTATAAGTCCTTTTGGTAAGATAAACTTTCACCCACCCCCTTCAAGGGGAAACCAATAGTCATATCATCATCATAGATGGTCGCTGCACCAATCGCTGCTGCCCTTTCGCCCCTTTCCCTTTCCGTGAATCAAAAACGTCGTTTGCTTATACCTAGGGGGGCCCGTTGTTCCAACTAAACTTGCGCTGCCTCGCACGTCCAAACCCGCCGCCATTTTCACATAGGCGAAAATCGTTTTATTTATTTTCGGAATAAACGGGGAAAAAAGTGGTTGTCCCCGGTTCAAACAAAATAACCACAAAATGCGACCTTTGTGCGAATTTTAACGGGGAAATGAGCGGGGGTTCGCCCAGGAAAATTTTTTAAAAAGTTCCAATTACGTGCATCACCCCGTACTTTTAGACAGAAAAAGTATATTTACAAGGGAATAAAACTGCCCGCGAAAGTCACAATACTAAAAAATTCAGTTTAAATTGGTGCGCTCGTGTTTTTTTTTCTTTCCCTTTTCCCTTTATTTTTGGCGATCACTGCCATGGAAGGCTTGTCAGTGTTTCTGCGTAGAGCTTCACGGCACAAAGCGCATTGCCGTGAAGCTGCACTAAAAAAAACCCCCTTATTATCCGCACCCTACTTTGCCCTGAAATTTTCCATTTTTGGGGCGGGTTATGCGCGCAAAAACGGTATTAAAAGGGGGAGAAACTATGATTTGGGTGGGTAATTTTTCCGACCTACGGCAACACGAATTCATTTGTTTAAAACGGAGCTGTTCTATGGCTGGCCTCACACAGTCTCTACTGGTATCTACCATATCTCTCTCCTGGAGCAGTTTCTCCGCCGCGCAAAAAAAAGGGTTTTCCCCGTATAAAAAAATCAAAAAATTTTAAAAAATTTTTAGGGCTTTCATAACGTGATATCGACGGCTTATATTGTCCAAAAAGCATCTTCCCAGGGGTGCATTTGTGCTTTCCCTGGGAAGCCGACCTAGAAAAAAAAAAAAAAAAAAGTCACTTTTTTTTTGTAAGCTGCTTTTCCGCATTGCCCCTTCTGCAGGAAACACGGCATCTACGGGGGGAGTATGAGCAGAGAAAACGGTTCTAAACCCCTTTTGTTAAGAAGAGTATCCTGAACAAAGTAATTACAATTAGCCGCCAAACTACTCTACCATTATGCCGAGTTTTTATTTTGGTCATTCTTCATAAACAATCAATCAATAATCAATCAATCAAAATTAACCAATCTCCCCTCTTCTAACAACCTCTTGAATTTTCTTCAATCTGAACTTAACGTCATAAGTTTTGGTCTTCTACGTTACAACACACGTGTCTGGTTCCAAGACGTTTTGTTCAGCAATCTTGGCTGGCTGTCCCCGATCTGGAAAAACATTCTGCAGCAGGTAGCTTAAGGAGACCGCATAACGGGAGGAAGCCGAGCCATATTTGAAAAAACCGGACTAATCGATCTGGATATTGTAATAGAAGAAGAAGAAGAAGAAGTTTATTAAAAAGCAGTAGGCAAGTGTTACAACAGTACAAAATTTTACAGACAAGGGTCCCAAAGTCGAGACTGTACCGGGACCCTCGACAAGTTACAACAGGGGTAATCACTGATAAATTTTAGGCAGCAAACAATAAACAGCGACAAGCAATTATGATCACAGTTCACAGTGAAGCTGTGAACAAACTATTACAGGGAAAAGGTCTCCTGTCAATACATGGCTATATACGGAGGGAGTATTTACCAAAAACGGATTTAACTTTTTTTACCAAAAAAAACCGGAAAAAATTTCGTGGCAATAAGGCGCGAAAACGACTCTAACCTTACGAACAAGAAAAAGCCCAAGCTATAGGAATCTTCGTAAAGACAAAACCCCAGCTATTCGTTTCAGCACATTTCACACTGGGTGGGACTTGGTTCATTTTTGACAAGAACTTTTGTTACTGGCCATAGGTTCGCCGTTGCAGGAAAAATTCTAAAAAAAAGCCGAGGGCTCGTCCTCGCGGGGACCCCCGCGTCCCCGCCACGCGCTTTCCTTTAGCAAAAAAAAAAAAAACCCCCCAAAAACCCTGAGAAGCGAGAAAATGCCGAGTGCTCATGAGGGGGGTCTCGCAGCGACCGCCGAGTCCCCCGGGTCGCGCAGTGGCTTTGGCAAAAAAAAAATACCTTCAGCGTCTCGTCAAGCGCTTAAAGTGCATATATAAAAAAAAAACTGAGCGCTAATGCTAAAGTGAAAAGACACCCGTTGGGAGAGGTCACCGCGGCCGCCGCTTCTCTAGAAACCCTTTGGAAATTGGAGACATGGCTACGAGTGTGCCAACCTTTCCGGGCACTTGCAGATCCCGGCACTGCTGCCCGATTCGGTGACGAAGAACTGGGGAAAGTCTACCCCTGCTGAGGGCGACTTTGCCAGCCCCCACCACTCCCAGAAGAAGACGACGACCTCTCGATACATATGACGACGATATCCCGCAACTATGCAAATAAACAATTATACTGAAACTTGACTATGTGCCCGGCAATACTCACCCAACAGCTTCGCCATTCAAGTCTTGCGCTTGAGTAAACTTTTTTTTTTTTTTCAAAGTTACGGTAGCGTGATTTGCCCTGACTCTTACTCTGAATTAATCTACGCGCGTTTTGGGACGCGGGGATGAGACATGAGCTTTAATTTTTTCGTCCTCATAAATGGGGCTTTTATACTAATGAAACAAAAAACTAAAACCCCCTGCCTGGCAAAACTTGCTAATCAGGACAACATTGATGTCAGACAATGGCAGTACTGGTGGTAAATTTATCAGCACAAGTGAACCATTATTTAGTGCCTCCAAAAAAAATTAGCAGGGGCTTAGCCGGCTATGCCAGGGTATACGTAGCGTTATTTAAGGTTCAGCTGTTATTCTTAGCTTTCCTGGTGTCTAGGATTAGCTTGATTTCATGCTTACTGCTGCTTTAAGACACACACACACGGTATACGCATTGTGTGACAATGTATATTTATCAAGCGGCCCCGCGCAGCGTCCCAATCCCCCAACCCCAAGGTGGTTCCACAGGCGCACGGGGGTGTTGCTGCGACCACGAGCCATCAATTCCACATCCGGCCACCCCTCGCATGATCGTCAAGTGGACCGGGCCGCCACGTGCGGGAAAGGAGGTCGGCGAAGACGCTGGGCGCGTGGGGTGTGTGAGAGACGCCGGGCAGCAAACAACGTTTTGTGCGCCGTTGGGCGTCACTGCTCCTCGCGCATGCGCAGCACGGCTCTCCAGGAGCCACGCGAAACTGCTCAGCCTCGGCCAGTGTAGCTCACGCTACAAAATGTCATTCGCCTTGCCATCACGTTTCGCTGTGTCTAGAAATGGGCCGAGTTAGGAGTGAAGCGAATGAAAACGCACTTAACTTGCTTGCTTCCCTGCTGTGGGATAGGGGCGTGACAGCCCTATTTATGTAAAGTTATTTGAATGCTTTTATAGGGTACCCATGCCGCCATAATGCGGCGAAAACATGATGCAAAAAAAAAAAACGGCAAATAAAGGAAGCTAGTATGAATTGTAGGAATTGTTTACGTGTACAACCATTGTAAGAGTGATGATCGTTAAAAAAAAATCCCGCCTCATGTAATTCGTGCCTTTTTTTTGGTGGGTGTGAAATATATTCTGCAATGGCGCTGCCACGGAAAAGAAATTGGCTTCACAAAAGCAACGGCGAAACAGTGACGCCATAAAATCAACGACAAAAACCTGCTCGGGTTCGCAAAGATATCTTTCGTATCCGAAACCCGAAATTCTGATATTCAATTATGCGGCTACAAAACCAGTTAACAAGGTTCGATAACCGATCACTCCGGTTATCCAGCTTTTAAATTGAAATAATTGGTGAATTGAATAACGGGATAACCGGTTCTGCACCAAAACCGGTTTGGCATTGCCTCACTAGGGAGAATGCATGCGAGGTTTGCACACAGGGGATAGCTAACACAGTTTTGTAGTAAAAACAAAAGAATGTGTCAGAAGTGGGATTCGAACCCACGCCCACCATCGTGGACCAGAAATCCCGTACCCCTGTCAAGGGCAAGGCAGAGCCTTGAGTCTGGCGCCTTAGACCACTCGGCCATTCTGACAGCTGTACCCGGAGCGAACAGATCGATGTATCATACTACCAGACTTTCTGTACGCGGATGTTTCTTAGCCCACGAACCGCCCTGGAAACGTATGTTGGGGATGTATACAGGGGCTAGACGTAAACAGCTTCACTGCAAATCTCCCCAGAGTATCAGGAAAGTGGTAAAAGCAGTGAAGGCAAGAGCAGATTATCTTACAATACTTCCATACAACGAAAGCGAACCATGCCCAAAAGCATGAAAATGAAGATGATACAGTCACATTAAGCTCTGCCTTTCCAGGAACCGACGGCCGGCTCTACGTTGGGGCGCCGAAATGCGGGTAGGGGCTCCGAAGAACCGACCATCATCCCCGGGAATGGCACAGAGCCAGGCGAAAACCACGCCGTTAACACCATGTCCCTAGCGTCTAGCCCCATTTTGGTCCAGTCGCCCACTGCCGGAGCCTCAGTGCGGACACTGTAAATTGATTTACAACCTTTTTGTCTGTAACTAACACCCTTACAACATATCAAAAAATGGCCGCGTATATGCTCCTTTCGTTGCAAATGTCGACGAAAGACGAAATGCCTCCCTTCACTTTCCCTCTCACCTCTCATGCTGTTCCTCTCCCGTCGCGCTCCTCCAAGGTAAATACGCTAGAGGTTTGCTCAAGTCAATTTAAATTTACCGCGTTCCACTGCTCCAGGCCGGGTTCCTCGATGCCAGCGCTGCCGTACGGCGAGACGCGCGTGAATCGAGGCGCCCTACTCAAACGTTTATAGAACCGCGTTGCCCTCTCCGTGTGCGTTCCAAACGGAACGTGGAACCTATCTAATAGAACTTTTCGTAACTGTTGCCGTTTGATTTCTTAAAGTGCCGTCAGAAGCTACAGTGGCGCGGGCAACAGCAGGCGACGGTTTCTGCAAACGATGCAGTATTCCATTTGCTATCGCAAAAACCAAGCATCCATAATTTTTTAATAAAGTAACACTGCAGATATGACTTATGTATTGTCTTTCTGCCTTATATTTGCATAATATCTTGTTCTTGTTCAACAATGTTGACAAGTATGAACAAGTATAGCATCAAAGGGTTAACGACTTAGCCCGCCCCTTTGCCCACCACAAGTTCAATGTAAATGTTTTTGAAAATTTCCAGGCACGTATTTCAGGATGTTGCTTTCCGGCGTCGAAAGGCAGTTTTTCTTGGCATATTGGCGAGCATCGGTTGAAAACTGTGGCCTTCTTCGTGAACACACTGTTACATGCGATGGCCTGTTAAGTCCGGCATCTTCAATCAATATGAGCGGGACTAGAGACGTACCGATACCGGACAATGTGACCGAACCTTTTCGCTCCCCCAAGGCCGTACCAATACTCTGTGAAGGTCTGATGTAAACGTTACCGTTAGCGGCTACCCGCCCGTAAACATAACCACCAAGCTAAAAACGTGGTCTGAGTTCACTCCGATGCTGTTTCTACAAATGCGCGCGTGCTTATTTTTCCGGCCAGTTTGTCTACTAAAACCTGGCAGTTGGTCGACTGAATTTTTTTATTCGACATTCAATTTTAAAGGGTGGACGCTTGAGCCTGTGCTGAGCTTGAAAACGCGGTGATGAGACTCGTATCTCGAGTGTGTTGCGGAAGCTGAGGGCGCCACCATCGCCCAGAAATTACAGCATCATGCGGGATAAAGGGGATTGTATAAAGGATGCGGGGAGCACCTGAGCCCGCTTTAGGAAGCAAGTGTGTCCTTGAGGATGCGCGTGTAGTTGTGATTATAGAGAGGAGGCGTTCAGTCCTGGTGATTTGGATGTTCAATAGGATGCGACACCGGCGGAGAAGGGGCGGTGTCGCGGGAGTGTTCTGTAAGTGCTAGTACTTCAAGTACTTAATCCTGGACCATGCGGTCATCGCACGACGGTTCTAGCTTGTGAAGTCATTTTATCGAAACGAAGAACTTATTCTAGTCCTGCTTCTCATCACTAAGTAGGTGGAATCGAAGCACGAGGTCTAGACCAATGTCTGTAAATAATTCAATGCCGCTGTGCGCATCAACTTCTTCAACATCCTCCCCATCATGTTTATCGCGTCATCATCTGGCGTAGCAAGTTAGGCATTTCAGCCCGGCTAACATCGCCAGACTTTATTAAACGTCGTTTTCTCTCTCTCTCTCTCTCTCTCTCTCTCTCTCCTCTCTCTCTCTCTCTCTCTCTCTCTCTCTCTCTCTCTCTCTCTCTCTCTATAAATGGTATTCCGAAACTAAGACACTAAAGCTCCCAAGCTCCTCGAATGAAGAAACGTTGTTCTAGTACCCCATCTGTCGGCCAGGGTTTTCACAGTTTCGAGTCGCTTCATCCCGTCATGCCAAGTCCCGTAACGCGAAGAAAACGGGTGCGTACCACTCGCGTATGCCCCACATTAAATCCAACACAAGCCTTCTTTTACCAGTGCGTTTGCGCTTTAACAGGCGAACGTATAAAGAAGGCTAGACGGTCATTTGTGGGTAATCCCTACCACGGCTTTCTGAAAAACTCATCTTTCATCTTTTTCTCTCTCTCCGCAGGCCTCGACGCTGACGGCGCACCACGACGCCGCAGTGTACCGCGGTCGCGGCAGGACAGGGCGTCACAGCCGCTATCTCGGATGGAAGAAGCGGCGGCAGCATCACGGGCAGCGGCGGTCAACCCGCGGCCATCATCAAGGCCGCGGCGAGCGTTGGGAGATCTTCGGCGTCCCGACCGGCGCGGCCTCAACGAGGAGTAGGCGCGGTGGGAGCAACGGAGATGAAGTGGGGGTGCGAGAGGGGACCATTTGTGCAGAGTCATTTTACGCCCCTCTTGAAGCTGACGATCGGCCCTTGCGGTCGTTTACGCGCCCTCCCGCCGCCGCCGCAGTCGCAGCAGGCGCCGCCGCGGAACCAGCCACCCCGCACTTAGCGACGCCAACGAGCGCCCAAGTTAGGACCCAAGTGTTCGCGCGCGTGTGTGTACGCTGCGTACGGGTTTATACGGCGTGGTTGGCCTATGACGGGCTCCCTCACGGATGGCGTTCCTACGGGAGCTACCCTGGCCCCGACGCTTTTGCATTCGGCGGCATTTTGGGAGGGAGGTAGCGCCACGGAGATATGCACGCAGTACATCCCTTTGCTCTTTCTCTCTATATACCTGTATACCCCCGTTTTTTTTTCTTAGTGAAGGACCACGAAAAGTAAGCTGTTTCTTTATTCGCTCTGTTCACATCATTATTTTTCTTGAATACTGTTCTTCTTTGCTTTGGGTTTTTTCCTGACTCTGACATTTTGTTTTCCTTGTGCTCTAGGCAAACGGCGAATCTCTCTTCGCGCTGTGAGCCTTAAATACAGAAAGGAAATTTTGCTTTTTATTTTATTTAGAGCTTTTTGCTCGGACTTTGAGGCACGACGAAAGGGCTTCCTCTCTTGCTCCGTTTACCTTAAAGATGCGTGGCGCTTGTTGGATGGTGGCACGGAGGCTCGTTTTGATGGGTTGCTCACTTGATGGCCTGCTCACGGGTGCAAGTGTGCGCGACGCCGCAGCCGCTAACATTTAACGCTGCGGGAACCAAATCCACATTTGATCGCTTAGTCCCACGGGCAACGCAGTGATGCTATCAACGGCCAGCTATAGTTATTATGATCGAAAGTCTCTATCAGCCGTCATAATCGGCATTGGTGTTCCACTCTATTTTTTTTTTATAATCCGCCAATATGTTTTTATAATCCGCCAAAGATTATGACGAGGCCAGTAAGCCATGTATAGGAAGATAATGTCGTTGTGTTTTTCCAAAGGTCAGTTCATTATCTGTCCAGCACTTACACTCCTTGAAACAGGCACCAGCGCATGTGAATCGAATTCAGTTTGTGGCTCCGCTGCATGATTCTGCGTATCTCGTCATTTATTTAAGTATTCTGAATGTATGAAATAGTTACCCATTCTTAAATCGCTGTGGAGATCAAATACCACCTTGTTCAATTAAAAAAAAACGGATTCTTCTTCTTCTTCTTCTTCTCTCCTCCTTCTCCTCCTCCTCCTCCTCCTCCGGCTCCTCCTCCTCCTCCAACCACCACCACCACCACCTTTCACCCCTACCGACAAAACCGTTTTACCTACCTATCCACTTATCCCTCTTTCAACCCCAAAGGCTCATGCCTTCGGTGACGCCTAAAACCCAAGACGTACTAAAACACAACAATTCTACACAACGTGCCACCAACCACACACTCTTGCTAATGCCCATTTTGCGAAACCTCCTCACCACGTACAACATATAGCGTGTGCTTGACCCCACCACCCAAACCTAATACCTTCCCGGAGCAGTCTGAGTGCGAGCTGACCAGCTTCCTGAGCTGAAGCTTGTGTTTCGCGCAAGGGTTGTTCATTGCGCGCGACACTGCTGACTGCAGGAAGGCCATCCATAACACCCTTTCTTGCTCCAATCAATGTTTAATACACAAAAGTAAAGGATATGTTGCTCACAAATTTCTTCTGTGTAACGGGTTGAGTGAGTGAGTGAGTGAGTGAGTGAGTGAGTGAGTGAGTGAGTGAGTGAGTGAGTGAGTGAGTGAGTGAGTGAGTGAGTGAGTGAGTGAGTGAGTGAGTGAGTGAGTGAGTGAGTGAGTGAGTGAGTGAGTGAGTGAAAGGCGAGAGTTCGCGCATCAAGCGCCACCGAGAGCCATCAAGCCCTCTCAGTTGTCCAATGTTTTTCCATGTGGATGCGGTCGATCACACATTGCGGTAATGACCATCAGCGCGACCTTGTTCCATTTTCTATACATAGTCTTCGAAAAATTTAGTTTTACGACGCGTAAGAACTTCGATTTTTAATTCAAATTCTTGCGCTGAGCCTTTCATGTGATAACAAAGGCCTGTGACGGGCTAGCCCCACTCTTCCTGTCAGTCGTCTAAAGGCCCGTTCACACTAGAGAAAAGAAAGCACGGGAATTTAGTCGCTCTGTCGCGCGACGACCGTTTTTGGCGAATGGTCGGGACCAATTCTTTCGTCGCCGACAAAGCGACGAATCGTCGCTTTCGTCGCAGTGTGAACGGGCCTTAACATGCAGCGCGCGCTAAATAAATTTAAATTCCTGAATGTTAAGTCCGGTACTGTGTACACAATACACACCTTTATCTGTCTTATTGCAACACCTGTTGGGGCTTATCTACGCCACTAGGTGTAATGCGACTTGTATTGGAGTATGCATTGTTTTTTCCTGCAAAGTACATAATAATCGATATTACCACGAAAAGAAAAAGAAGTGAAAGGTATCGCGTAGCGCCACGTTCACCCACTGACGACGACGACGACGGAGTGTGCCGCACGCAGCCTGGCTGGGACCGCCATGAACGCTTATACGTAAATCTCATCGTGTTCTGAACACACAACACTCATGGTTCGTCTCATCTTTGTCCTGCTACCCCGTAACAATATTTATGCATTCCAAGCCACACTTGTTTCACCTACATATCTTACTCTTCTACCTGAGCATACATACATACGCTTTCGGCGATATTCACGCATTTGTTGGCGGCATCCGCAACTAAGCCTATCTATACTCAGTGCGCGACTGTACAAGGCCTGTAAGTAAATAAGCAAACCACGTTGCGGCCTCATGCCAGACAGTTGCTCCTCCACTCGGGATGCTAACTGTGGTATCTCACCAAACGTCCGTGAACATCCCGACGCCAAGAAACGCAAGCAACTCGGCGATACCTCTGGTAGCATCCGGCAAATATTTAGGATAGCGATGGGTTCATCAATCAAAATTGCTGCGCTTCTTTCGACTACAGTGATGCATACAAACCCATTCATTTCCCAGGGGGAACTGAAGAAAAAGCGGGTCGCGATGACGTTAGCGATGATAATGCCAGTGCCGCAGCCTACGAACGGACATTTTTTTAAGTTAATGTCTATTATCCCGGCAGCCGTGAGAATTACCGACAGAAATTTCTCACGGCAGTCGCCTCTCATTGGCTAAGAACGCTACGCGGACATTTAATGGGATAAAATTCCCTACAAAGCCGTGTTTGCAGCTGCTCCTGTAGCGCTGTGGTATAGTACTTGGTTTTAAGCGAGAAGGCTCAGGTACGAATCTGATATGGCGATGTATTTTGTTTTCAGCTTCAGAATTTTTTGGGTCACCGTGATTTTCTTAATACTTTTTTTACTCTTTTTACTGTATCAAAAGATCGACGCACAGGACTTCTAGAATGGGTTGAATTACGTTTAATATAGGTTGTGTTCTGTGTCGTTGGGCTGGGTTAGTTTAGGTTTGTGTCAGTTGGGCTGGATTTGGGTAAGTTATGACGCGTTCGGTTAGGTTACGCTAGGTTCGGTGAGGTTATGTTATGTTAGGTTACGTTGGGACGTGATATTATTCAGCAAATTTTAGGTCAGCCAGATTTTATGGAAACTGTTGTGAAAATTTCCCGGAGGTAATTCTCACGGCTGCCGTGAGATTAGACGCAGCCTTTTTTTTTTAAAGCAAAGGCTTGCTGTGCCCCAATCATGGCGACGTTGCCCCGAAACACACTGCAGGGTAATCGACTTTCTTTGACGATGATAATGACCGTGGGTGAAGGGAAATATGGTTGAAACGCGAAGCTTCCTCTCGTTTAAAGCCAACGTCTTGAATGTACAAAATGAAAGTCCATAATAAAAATTGCTGCGCCCAAAATGCTCTGCAGGAAAGCCAACTTACACATTGCGTTTTCACAAAAGTACATCAAGAGTCTCATACAAAAAAAAAAAAAGAAAACACTTCCCGTGGTCGGAACCAAACCTGAGCCACTCGCATTGTCAAGTTATGAAGCCTACGTCAATCCAGTCGCGCCATTGTGACACGGTCAAAGGAGTCTGGATTTTGGACTTCGACTTCGACTCAGGTTTTATGAGAGAAGCCTTCGCGTAAACCCTATTTCTCTGAAGAAAGGGGCTTTGATTATACAAGAGCCCCTTGGGCATACTCAAACGCGATAATTTTGGTTATCTGTCCTTAATTAAACAACCCGGCCAAAAGTTGACACAATAGTTACGCAAGAGGTTCATATAGCCAAGACCATTCAAAACTACTACAACTACTGTCTTTTTAACAGCACAGCTGTTTAGCACCGAAGCCTCAAGAAAAAAAAAAACGCTTCCAGTAATCGTAACCAAACCTGGATCCCTCGCGTTAGGAAACCAACGTCTATCTCATTGGGCTATCATCGCATTTTGTTCTTTATTGCCTTGCTTCTACAAAAAGTGTGCACCAACCAACAAAACCACATGTAAAAGCTACGATGACAAAGCTGCTAGCGGACAGCTTGCTAGCAGAAAGACAGTTAAAACTGCATCAGCTTTGTGAGCGTTTCCATTACAGGCAGCCAATCAGGAGGGTCGGACGGAGCTCTCCAAACTTCAGTTATCATGCTCATAGACTCGGCGGAGTATTCTTTAGGACGCTTCGCGTCAACGTCGCGATGGCGTATGGCGATACGGGATTTCCACATTCCGTGCAGAAGCAGATGCATCACGAGTTCGTAGAGTACACCCAGAACCACTAAATAAGCTACGCTTAAGAGTAATGACACTGACGCATGGCGGCCGCCATTTTGGTGCCTGACGCCAGGGTGGCCAGCTTTATGCGCCCTATTGCGGCTGACATTGACGGGCTGGATCGGTCCGGGCGCCGTTTGGCAACCATGGCAGCTGTGTTTACTTTTCGAAAATTTAGAGACAGCGCGCCGGTGCGATAGGGTAAGCTCGTTTGCTCTAGCGTAGCTTATGTAGTAGCTCTAGGTTACGCTAAAGCCAGTAATTGAGCTACGATTTTTAAGTGGCTATAGGTTACGCTAGGCCACGGTCGTTCTTTCCCAGCGGCAAGCGATGCAGGCGTTTTCCACCTTCCCGCCGGTTGAAACAGCCCAGTACAGAGCAGCACGGCATCGCTACTCTGTCTGGGGGCTTAAAAACTCACTCTCAACGTGTCATACAGCCACACTGCGCTCCGAAAATCACGACTTATCGAAGAGCGCGCGCACGACAACACAGAGGCACCGAAATGTCAGCGTCCGTGGACTTAGCTTCCCGGGTAAAGCAAATGTCACGTGACGCGGTTCGACCAATGACCGCTGTCGGTGGCATACAACAATGACTGAAGAGAGTGCCGATACAATGAAGCCTGATCTAGTGGTAATAGGTACACCGTTGTCCCTCTGGATTGGCAAAAACCTAATTCCGTGAGCGTCCAGTGGGGAATCCTTTTTAAGTGTCCGCAGAAGCACGTCCCAAAAAAAGACGCCGTCCCATCATTCCAAAAACACATGCTCGACCGTCTCGGGCTTTTCACACGGGTAGCAGTCGACCCCCCATGGGGAACGTACAACCCTTTCTCTGTTTGCCACATTTTTACGGGTAAGACTCCAGCGTGAAGTTGGAAGAAGAAGGGCTTCACCCTTGGTGGCGCCGTCATTGTTTTAACACGCTTTACGACATCCCGTACTACCCTGCATGCTCGGAACACTACTCTATACAATGAAATAGGTAGTTACGTAACAGCCAGATCAGTATGCCATCTTTTCCGTGTCACACCAGACAGATACTCCAGACTGAAGCGGGAACATAGAAACTTAGTGGCTTGTACCACTTCCCTGAAATAACCTAAGAGAAAAGTACACAGACGTGGCAACGAAGCCGGGTACTGCCCTATGCAGCTTCAATTGACATACAGTGATTGCGCGCTATCATCGCATTTACTTTGGGTTATTTGTAGCGTTGGCTTTGAACAGCCTGATCTGCGAATAAGGGAGAGGGGCTACAAGTGCTGCTGTTTCTCCTCCAGCTTTGCACCAGTACTGCAAGCTGCGCCAATTTTTTACTAAGGGCCCTATTCTCGACTGCACAAATTCCCGGGCAATTCGCCATGTTTTTTGCGTAAGCACAATGTAAGCAATCAGTGACGTAATGCACGTATAGCTCTGATTTGATTGATTGATTGATTGTAGGGTTTAACGCACCGACGCAACGCAGGCGATGAGGAGCGGGCTCCCGATTAATTTCGACCACCTAGGGATCTTTAACGTGCGCCGAAATGTCGTATACACGGGCGTTTTTGCTTTTCGCCTCAATCAGAAAAGCGGCCGCCGAGGCCGGGAATCGAACCCGCGACCTCGTGCTCAGCAGCGCAACGCCTTAGCCACTGAGCCACCGCGGCGGGTACGTGTAGCTCTGACGACAAGCAATGTAATTTGACGCTTCACTCATAAAGATCACAACCAAGGTATATAATATTGCCCATAAAAGATATAAAAATACCTGGCATGTACTATAAAATTAAGACGGTAGCTGAGGCTGGCCAGAGAAACACATATCTTCAGGTGCGTCGACACCACAAGGCGATCGAGTAACGTTGATCCAAAAGCGAAAGAAAGGCCGATGTCGAACTAGAGAACATCACACAATTTTTTTTACCGTATCTGTTTATTTCTTTCAATCGACTTTAGTAGCATAGCTGGGCTCTCTGCTTCAATGCAAGCTTTGTTGCGTTATCACCTTCCCACGCCGCCACGCTATGGTCTGCTGCTATGTTACAAGTTTATGGCGTGATCACATAAAGGGACGGCCGCGACCATCGCTTGTATGACACATAAGAGCAGCGAAGCGCTACGCCTGATAGCCGCGGAGCGTACCGGTGCCGCCGATTAACTCATTCGTCAAGCTCAACTTCACTCAGCGCTGTAATGAACAAAAGAGTCACTTGTATTTGTTATTTTTCTCTTGAGTTCGATCATGTGCCCCAGCAGCGTACTAGGACGAGTGTGGACAAATATCATGCGTTGGGTTCTCTTTGTCATGGAGAGGCTTGTACTGCCCTCTTATGTTGCGGTTACGCCAAACAAATAATTTTAAGATGTCCCAATCTACAAACACCCCCACCTTCGACTCCCACTTCCCCCACTTGACGTAGAGTCTTCCTGCCACAATAGAGGCAACCTCCTCCTGCTCCTTCTTTTATTGCCAAGCATTAAAAGCAAAATGCTGCACGTTATTCGTGTGCTTCGTGATCGCTGACTTGCAAATAGTCGAAACTATTATTTCTTTACGTAGAAAACATACTTTAAACCGCGCGTCACGCGAAACTGCGCCTGCTGCAAATTCGCGGACATTTTCGCGGCGCCGAAGGTCGGTGAGATTTTTTGCCCCGTTTCGCGGCAAAAGCAGCCGCCATTTTCAAGCTGTTACGTAACAGTACGTCACTTTTACGCAGGCTGAAGTTGCCAACGTGGGACGTGATCGTTCTCGCAAACTGTTCAAATTATGTCACGCCTTCTCAGCCAATCACAGAGAGGGCGTGTATTACAAGCAGTATTGTTGTTGAATAGCAAAAACAGGCTTACGTTGTCATGTCCGGTGCATTTAGTCTAGCTTTTCATTGCCGGTTAAGAATTATGCGCTTTCAGTAAAGATGAATTAAGGCAAACTTTAGAACTGGTGCCCGTAAACGTCATTAAAACGTCAAAATGACGAAGGCACACACAACCACTTCGTCAACCGGAAGCCCGTGACCAGAACTGAAAGCCAATCAGAAAAGATTTCCGCCAATTCCCAGTTTCCCTGGGAATTTGTGCAGTCGAGAATAGGGCCCTAAATGCTTCCGTTGTGACGGTGCGAATGAAACCGCAGGTATGAACCAGGTTTTTTTTTTTTCGCGTTCGCGCCTTTTGTATTCCGGATCGGTAATTAATATTTAAAAACAAAATAACAACAGTAGATGATAAAATCAAAATGAAGTGATGTTTGCGCGCAGGCTATTTTTCATTTTAGGTTTTTGTTTCTGGCGGCGTATAACACCGCCCGACAAATATGTCTGGATAGGCCACTCCCCAGGACGCATAGCTTCCTCTGGATCCCTGCGGTGGTTATATAGAGGAACTCTATTCTTAGCTGATTCGCTGTGTGGCGCGGTCCGGCGGAGTGTTTCTCTATATGGAATGGAATGGATGACTTTATTATAGGAGGAGGCCAATAGGCCCTGTTGGGGGACATGGGAAAAAGGGTAGGGAAGATGGTTCATATAAGTCTCACTGCACTGTGAGGGTTCACTATCACGGTATGCACTGTTGAAGTTGTGGAGAGGACACTCTAATACGACCATGATCGGGGTGTGCAATAGGAGCCGTCAGGAGCCACTAAAGGGTGTTTTTGGGGAGCCATCTAGAGAGTGGGTGAGCGATCAGCCATCATATACTACTTTATAGAGACCTGTTTTGAGACCGATTCTGCAATTTCTGTAAAATTTGGTGGTTGTTTCTGACACGGTTGGACATGTTCTTCAGAAGTCGTCGGGCGTACCTTGCATTGTAAGGAACTGGTCGCGCTCGTTGAGTAAACTGAACAAGCCAGATGAGCGTGGAAAAGGTTAAAAAGAGCTTCTTGTTGGAGCCATATAGAGGAACTCTAGACATGCCTCTGGCGTCCTACTACTGCCATGGGAAATCGGCTGAGCAGACAGGCAACGTTGTACAGGCTGCATTAGAATGACAGACGGCTTGCTTGCTTGCTCGAACCACGGAATATCTGGCGAAAGCAGCGTATCTTCCTGCTTATAAGGCGTTGTAGATACCCCAGCGCAGTTACCTGATACACTGTGGGCATGTAACACTTTGGCAGGTTTCAATGCACGCGCAAGTGATTTAAAGTGCGGGCACACATTTCTCCCGTATGGTCAACCGTCCTAGTGATTGAGCACTAAGTGATTGTTTGATTGGTTTATTTCGTTGCGCATGCCGAGCATGCACCAAGCTTTTAGTATAACCTAGTGCTGTCATCCGGCGGCCCTCCAGTTCATGCTCCAGTGCAGTCCGACGACTTCGATTTTAAGACTGGTGCTCACTTAGTGCACAGTTGCCGTTGCGGTAAATAGCTTCGTTTTAGCTTCTAGATTCTAAGCGCGCGTGTTCGGGTCGCCTATCGTGTCATGTGTTTTAATGCTAAGTCCAATATTTCAGGCTTTAGTGCAGGATGCTGTCTTTAAATGAAGCGTTCTTCCTGAGGTTGGTTAGCGAGTTACCTTACCTTGTTACTTAGCGTTCACGCACGCTGCAAGTGAGTGCACCATTTTTCCCATACAAAACCGCTGATTGAGCGATAGTAGCGTTGCTATTAGGGCAGCGCGGCACTGCACCAGCTCTTAAAAACTTGCCGGCTCCAGTGCCTCCGCGGGAGACTCGAGAAATGCGTCAGCACAGGTCGCCGTGGGTATGCGTTAATCGTTTTAGCTGTTTTCAGGGCGGTGGTGGAATGAATGTTGTATGCTTCTTCTAAGTTTGAATAGTCAAATTTAAGTTCTATCATTTGTTCAGGTTTTCCATGGTTAGAGCTTAATATCTTCGTTCGACCGTTTCGAGTATCGAAACAGCTGCCAATCATTTTTTTTTAAAGTGTAGCGGCAGGTGCGTGCTACTACACGACGTCACGCCCGTAGTACAACTAATACAAAGCGTTCTCCAACCCAACAGGGCGGGTATGTGCCACTCCTGTTTCACTTTGCATGACTACAGCCATAACTGTCGGGTAGGCGGCAGTGCTTGGGCCTACTGTTTAGCTTTGAGTTATTGCGAGGTCCCCCCGAGCTCGCAGCCTGGGATACGTTGAATACTACGAGTTCTTTTCCCAATAGGTATCAGTTGGTGATGGTAGACCTGCGCTAGGCTTTTAGAGTCCAACGTTTAGGCTTAACGCGAGAAAACTTTCAAGTTGAGCCTCACGACGAATCAAGCAACGCCTATTAAATGCACGTTGAGCTGTGGGTATAGCGGATGTGGTTACGACCTAAGAGCGGGACCTTACTCCTAACGTCGGGTTGTCGTATACACGCGTTCCCCCATCTCACGATTGCTTGCCAGCCTTGACACAAGCGAGTTATAAACTGGAAAATACGGGAGGCTTCATGAGTGAGCCATCACGAGTGAGGCTTCACGAATCTGGTTGAACGTATTTTTCCCAATATCGACAGAGTTAGGGTGATGGTGGTTTCGCAATAAAAGCGCGTGACGTTAATCGCTAGCAATGCACTTCCGTGTAGCAGCGAAGCCTGCTTTAAAATCACTCCGTGTAACACGCTTCATAGTTCGATATAAAACTGGTTGCATTGACCCTGGTAAAATGTTTGCTCAGCAATAAATTTGTGTGCAGTAGTGACAGACCTTGAGGGGGCTCGGTGTATAGCCCAGCGGCTGGAAAGAGTGTGCTTACGCTTTAGTAGATAATTCTCAAAATAGGTTCTGCTCTTTTTGCGCCGTCAATAAACAGAAAAAAATACTCATAAAATGCCCAGCGCACGTGAGCGTGCGTGTCGTGGTGTTCCTGTAACATGACACGCACCCATGTGGGGATTGACTAGGAATCGGGCGTAACGAGGGCCTGCTACACAAACCTGTAAATTAGAGAGCAAGCAGTTGAGTGAAGAGCATAAAATCACAAGCGAAAATTGGTTGCTCGGTCAATCAACAACAAAGAGCTCGCCACCTGTCGGCTGCTCCTGACGGCACATGCCACATTAATAATGTCGCGACTTCGCTAGTTGGTACTGCCGCCAAGAGCACCTTCAAGTTCGTTTAAAACGCGAGCGGCTCTGTCTGTTTAGGTGTGTGGGCTTGTTCTCCTTCCTTCTGGCTTTCTCTGCGTGCAGCTTTGCTTCTAAAGAAGCTCCTTCAACAAAAAACGGCTCTTTTTTGACATTTGGCGGCGGCAGAACTCTCTCCCCCGCTATGCGCGCAAATTCGGGATGGAGCGACCAAAGAAGATCTGGACGCCCGAAGAGGCAGGTTATCAGGGAGCGCACCGCTCCCGCAAAGTAGTAGTAGTAGTAGTAGTAGTAGTAGTAGTAGTAGTAGTAGTAGTAGTAGTAGTAGTAGTAGTAGTAGTAGTAGTAGTAGTAGTAAGTAGTAGTAGTAGTAGTAGTAGTAGTAGTAGTAGTAGTAGTAGTAGTAGTAGTAGTAGTAGTAGTAGTAGTAGTGCAGGTCTTCAATGGCGAGGGAGCAATCGACGACGACTTTTCGGAGGCGGACGATGAAGTATACGAGGACTGAAGAGGGCACTGTACAAATAAAGCACTTTTAAGCTTCACTTTGCCTTTGATTTGGTATTCTGGTTACGAGGTGCCATAGATATACATAGGGTAAATGGTGCTCACGGACTTAAATGGCGCTCGTTGAGTTTAGCTTAGCGAGACGAACACAGCTCTGCTCTGACATCAGGCTTGCATCGCTGTGGTAGCTTGCTTAGATTTCGTTTTGTTGTTTGTGCATACCAGGGACAGGCGTGATGGAGTTTATCATAAATAGTGCAAAAGGAACGTAGGGAGTCCTGGGTTCCCATTTTAAGCCCCTCCACTTGCCCCTCCTGAAGCTTTGTTTGCTCTAAAATTTGAAATTTTGAAGATAGTTTATAATCATCTGTAGTAATTCGTAAGCATTATTTCACCCGTTCTGCTATACATCGGCACCCTATAAAAGCGTTTTTACTGCAATACAGAAATGCCTTGCAAGGGCATCGTGGCATGTTTTTTTTAAGAGGACAAACCATGCAGTCAATTGCAAAGATGACGCTAGTGTATGTCGAAAAAAAATGCCTTGGTAGCATCTAAGTAGCACTGAAAGCAGCCGTCAGTTTAGACTCTAGAGTGAACGTTACACCGCCTAGGCCAATCTGCTGCTTTGACATCAATGTGGGGCTGGAGTGGGGGTGGTGTGGGCGGCGCAACAATCCAGCCGTAAATTCCGCCTCTCAGGCTAGCGAGCTAACGGGGTCTTCTCGGTTTATCAGTCCTGGATAGTCAGCTCGCAGGCCGAGGACCGTGTTCAGGCCGGAGGTTGCATAAAACGCTAGAAAGTATCTTTTTCCAGATCAGCGTGTGCACACTCCGCGAACGGCCGGAAACAAATGAACCCAACGTAAACTGATCTGAACGAAACTCCCGCCATAGGCAAGCAGCTCACACTGTTTGTATCCGAAGCCGTGAGAGGGCAGCGCTTACTCCGTTACGGACGGCTGAATCGAATGCTTTGTTGGTGGCGCTCGCCATCTGGCGTGCAGCTGAAGCACTATACACTCGTCTCCCGCCGGCAGGCAATGCTCCTTTTAAGTTTCTACAGTTGACCGCAAAAACATAAAAAATGAAAAATAGACAGGGAGTGTGTAAGGATACTACACCAGGGGGCTACTACAACTGATGTTTATTACACCAACAGACCCCCCTGCCTTTTCTTTCCGTTAAACTGTACAAGGCCACGAAATACCAACTAAGTAAATCGATCACTTTGATAAATCACAACACTTTGCTTTTTTTGTGAGCGATTGACCTACAGCATAAGAGAAAGTCCTCCTATGGTATACAACACTGCGCCTATTTCGCTCAAAAAAGGCAAAAAGAGGGGGCTCTGGGCTCCCATCCAACGGTCAAAATCTGGGGGTCTCCCTGGATGGAGCCCCGTGCAGTGGCGCAGACAGGAATTTTTTTCGGGACGGGGGGGGGGGGGGGGGGGCAGGAGAGGGGGTGGTCTTTAAAGCCTCCAGTAAAATAGAGCAGAAAGAGAGCCTCCGCTTAAAACAATTTCTTAGTCAATTTTTTTTCGTCTGAATGACCTTTATTAATACCCGTGCCACACGTACACAAAAAGTGACATTAAATGCTGAAGGCCTTATTGCCACACGTACACGAAAAATGACATTAAGTGCTTAATGCCTTAACTTTTAATGCCATTAATTCGCTGCTACACGCAAAAATCTAATGCCATTCGCTCTAATGTCATTTTGGTTTAAGGAGTTCCGCACAACTCATTTACCTTCACGAACACCTTAAATCTGCCTACCCTCGAACGCAATGAGCACCAAATGAAACCAACGAAACTCTCAGCACCAGAGTGTTGACGCGGAAACGTAGCTTAACTTCGAAATAAGGCGGTTTTTTGTGCATCCTTAGTGCCGAAGTTTTGAAGAAGACGAAGTTCACTAAAACAGCGGCAAAAAACAAAACATCGTGTCACTCGTCATGCTAATTTTTTCGGCAATTGGCTACCACTGGCAGGCGATGGCAGCTGAAGCCACTTTTAGAAATGGCTCACACCATTTTTAAGAAAACACTGTTTCTCATAACTTTTTTTCTCCACAAAAAAACATTTCTAACCGTTGTAAGATGTTTTTCTCTACGTTAAAGACTTCTAAAATATGAGTGAATTTCTTTTTGGTCATGATCACCGTCATGCCCAACACATTTAATTCCTTCGCGGTTACGCGTGTAGCACGGCCCGACCAGTTAATGTCATTTGGCATCTTAAGGCCTTCAGCACTTAATGCCATTTTTTGTGTACGTGTGGCGTCGAGCCGTGCTACACGCGAAACCGCGAAGGCAATAAATGTGTTAGGCATGATGGTGATCATGACCAAAAAGAGAAATTGACTCATATTTTAGAAGGTCTTTAACGTAGAGAAAAACATCTTACAAGGGTTACAAATGTTTTTTGTGAAAGAAAACATAATGAGAAACAGTGTTTTCTTAAAAATGGTGTGAGCCATTTCTAAAAGTGGCTTCAGGAGCTGCCATCGCCTGCCAGTGGTAGCCAAATCCGAAAAATTTAGCACGACGAGTGACGCGATGTTTTGCCTTTTGCCGCTGTTTTTGTGAACTTCGTCTTTTTCAAAACTTCGGCACCAAGGGTGCACAAAAAATCGCCTTGTTTCGAAGTTCGGCTACGTTTCCGCGTCAATACTTCTGGTGCTAAGACTTTCGTTGGTTTCAATTGGTGCTCATCGCGTTCGAGGATAGGCAGATATAAGGTGTTCGTTAAGGTAAATGAGTTGTGCTAAACTCCTTAAACCGAAAATGACATTAGAGCGAATGGCATTAGATTTTTGCGTGTAGCAGCGAATTAATGGCATTAAAAGTTAAGGCATTAAGCACTTAATGTCATTTTTCGCGTACGTGTGGCACGGGTATAATCAGTATATCGATGCGGTGTATAAATAGCAGGTATGGGAAAATTTTTAAAAATGCCCCGACAATTACGCACTGCCTAATGCAAATTTTGAGCGCAGCTTTTCAGGGATTTTTGATTTTGCGATGAGTTGAGGAAACGATTTGAGAGGCATGTATATATGTACAGTTGCATACCACTCTTTATTTTCCACAACTGTTTCTTTAAGGAACACTCCTTCTTTGGCAGTCTTTGTAATGAAGGTAGCTTTGTGGCTGGAGAAGTGACTGGAGGACTTGTGGCGCCAGTGGTACATTCTCAAACTCTGGATTCTGACTTCGCCGGCGTTGGTGGTCCGTGATAAGGTTGATTCGGGATAAAGAAGGTCGATCGTGATAAGGTTGAGTGCCACACCGGAGAAGGCTGTGTACACAATATGACCAGCTCAACGAATGCTGTTGGCTTCAGATCGTGAAGAACTTGAGGATGCCGCAAGTCATCGAAAACTCCTTGGGGTGTGAGACCATGACAAAGGTTGGCTCCAGATCGACAAGTGTGCGGCATCCTCGACGACGGAAGTCATTGAAAACTCCTTCGGGTGTCAGACCATGACAAAGGTTGGCTCCAGATCGTAAAGTACTTGAAAGTGTGTGACATCCTCGACGAGGGAAGTCATTGAAAACTCCTTGGGGTGTCAGTCCATGACAAAGGTTGGCTCCAGATCGACAAGTGTGCGGCATCCTCGACGACGGAAGTCATTGAAAACTCCTTCGGGTGTCAGATCATGACAAAGGTTGGCTGCAGTCGTGAAGTTCTTGAAATTGTGTGGCATCGTCGACGACGCAAGTCATTGAAAACTCCTTGGGGTGTCAGTCAATGACAAAGGTTGGCTCCAGATCGACAAGTGTGCGACATCCTCAACGACGGAAGTCATTGAAAATTCCTTGGGGTGTCAGTGCATGACAAAGGTTGGCTCCAGAAGATCGTGAAGTGCTTGAAAGTGTGCGGCATCCTCGACGAGGGAAGTCATTGAAAACTTCCTTGGGGTGTCAGTCCATGACAAAGGTTGGCTGCAGATCGTGAAGTACTTGAAAGTGTGCGGCATCCTCGACGACGCAAGTCATTGAAAACTCCTTGGGGTGTCAGTCCGTGACAAAGGTTGGCTCCAGATCGTGAAGTGCTTGAAAGTGTGCGGCATCCTCGACGACGAAGTCATTGAAAACTCCTTGTGGTGTCAGACCATGACAAAGGTTGGCTCCAGATCGTGAAGTACTTCAAAGTGTGCGGATAGGATGACGCAAGTCATTGAAAACTCCTTGAGGTGTCATACCGTGACAAAGGTTGGCCCCAGATCGTGAAGTACTTGAAAGTGTGCCGCATCCTCGACGACGCAAGTCATTGAAAACTTCTTGGGGTGTCAGTCCATGACAAAGGTTGGCTCCAGATCGTGAAGTACTTGAAAGTGTGCAGCATCCTGGATGATCGCAAGTCATTGAAAACTCTTTGGGGTGTCAGTCCATGACAAAGGTTGGCTCCAGATCGTGAAGTACTTGAAAGTGTGCAGCATCCTGGATGACGCAAGTCATTTGAAAACCTTCTTGGGTGTCAGTCCATGACAAAGGTCGGCTCCAGATCTGAAGTACTTGAAAGTGTGCAGCATCCTGGATGGACGGCAAGTCATTGAAAACTTCTTTGGGGTGTCAGTCCATGACAAAGGCTGGCTCCAGATCGTGAAGTACTTGAAAGTGTGCAGTATCCTGGATGGAGGAAGTCATTGAAAACTCCTTGGGGTGTCAGTCCATGACAAAGGTTGGCCGCAGATCGTGAAGTACTTCAAAGTGTGCGGAGAGGATGATGCGAGTCATTGAAAAACTCCTTGAGGTGTCATACCGTGACAAAGGTTGGCCCCAGATCGTGAAGTAATTGAAAGTGTGCCGCATCCTCGATGACGTAAGTCATTGAAAACTTCTTGGGGTGTCAGTCCATGACAAAGGTTGGCTCCAGATCGTGAAGTACTTGAAAGTGTGCAGCATCCTGGATGACGCAAGTCATTGAAAACTCCTTGGGGTGTCAGTCCATGAGAAAGGTTGGCTCCAGATCCTGAAGTACTTGAAAGTGTGTGGCATCCTCGATGACGCCAGTGAGTGGGTGAGTGAGTGAGTGAGTGAGTGAGTGCGTGAGTGAGTGAGAGAGCGAGCCAGTGAGTGGGTGAGTGTGTGAGCGAGCCAGTGAGTGAGTGAGCGAGCGAGCCAGTAAGTGGTTGAGTGAGTGAATGAGTGAGAGAGTGAGTCAGTGAGTGTGTGAGTGAGTGGGTGAGTGAGAGTGAGAGCGAGCCAGTGAGCGGGTAAGTGAGTGAGCGCGCCCGTGAGTGAGTCAGTGAGTGAGAGCGAGCCAGTGAGTGGGTAAGTGAGTAAGTAAGTGAGAGAGAGAGTGAGAAAGTGAGTGGGTGAGTGGGAGAGCGAGCGAGTGAGCCAGTGAGTGAGTGAGTGAGTGAGTGAGTGAGTGAATGAGTGAGAGGGCGAGCCAGTGAGTGAGTAAGTGAGTGAGTGAGTGAGTGAGAGAGCGAGCCAGTGAGTGGTTGAGTGAGTGAGTGAGCGAGCGAGCCAGTGAGTGGGTGAGTGAGTGAGTGACGTGCGAGCGAGTGGTTGATTGATTGAGTGAGATTGTGAGTGAGTTATAAGCTGGGGTTGTCCTACCAGGGATCTATGAGAGGCATCAAACACTGTCACTGCTGAAATTGGTTGTAGTGTCGAAGCTGTTATGCTCGTCTGGAAGCAAAGCACCAGAGGGCATGAAGATATCCCTAGGGGTTCCCCAGGCGGCGGCAAACAAAAAGGTCGTTGACGAGTCCCATTTTCCACCGCTCCGCTTGATTGCGTCTCAGCGGCTGCTCTTGCAGCTCATTCGGCTGGGAGAGTCCGACGACGGAAATACATCGCTCAGGCATCTACGCATAAGGGTGGAATCTCGCATACACGCGGCATTCAGCACTCTGAGCATTGTCAACCCACAATGGCGGAAGAATCAATATCACTTGGACCCGCCGTGGTCTTTCGAGAGTTTGGAGTGCCAGCTCGCCATCCCGGACATTCGCCCGAAGATTTACACCAGTGGCTGAAGCGAGAATGTTAGCACTTGATCACTTGAACCAGTTTTACGGAGATTATGTTCCCGTGTTTACGGACGAATCTGTCGACAGAGAATTAAACTCCAACCCAGCGACCTTTATTATTCCCGGCATAAACGTTTCCTGTGCGGCTCGCATTGACCGTTTGACATCATCTACAACGGCGGAGTGTATAGCAATTGATGCGGCTTGAAAAAGATCAAAACGCTTCGGGTGCGGCATGCGGTAATTCTTGCGAATTCCAAGTCAGCCATACAACTTTTGCAGCTTGGATTTCCGGCAGAGAAAACTTGCCAACGCTGCCTACATCTCCTTCAGCTGCTAAATGAAAGCGGGATTAGCGTTCGCTTCCAGTGGGTTCCTTCCCATGTCGGAGTGCTTGGAAGCGAAGCCGCGGCCAAGTTGGCCCGTGAAGCGACATCTTGTACTCGTTTTCTGAAACTGGCCCCAGACGAACGGCGAATTGTAAAAACCGTCATTAAAGAACACTTCAAATCTGTTTGGCGACCACAACACCAACCTTGTGTTACCAAAGGAATGAAGAGGACACAGGCATCCTTACTGTTCCGCATCCGAACCAACTAAGCGTGGAGACCGGCGTGGCTTCATATACTGAACCTTGTCTCCTCACCTCAGTGCGCAACGTGTTGTGTAACAGTTGCAGTCGGACATTTTCTTATGGACTGCCGAGAGCATGCAACGGAGAGGTTAGCTTTTTTAAGGAACTTCGAAAGACAGCCGCTCCGCATGTCTCTTTGGATGATATAATTTTTCCTATAGGACATTGGATAGCCAGGAAAAACATTTATCGCTGATCCTCTGGTTTTTAAGTGACACACGCCTCAGTGACTCTTGGTGATAGAGGTAAAAAGGTCTTGATCGGGGGAGAAATTGCCGGCATATCACGCAAGGCTAGATCCACCCGTTGGTAAGCATCATCACCATCAACAACAACAACATATCGCGAGTCCACAAATGTTGCACACCCTTTTTCCACTCTCTGGACCTTTGTCCTTGATAATGCTGCAGTTTTTTGACACATAACAAATTAAAACTTTAATCGAAACTCTTGCATGAGTTTCTCATAAGTTGTCCTACGCCCTTAATCAATAGTATTTAATACCTGCTGGCCCTTATCTGCGTACGAGCTGTTTATCTTGTCCCCGGGGTTTAATTTACCTTGTGTCGAAACATGAATTGTGTTTTTTTCCTGCGAAGTACATAACAAATTATATTTATGTATTCCAAACCATACATATGTTGTTATCGACATGTGTGATTCTTCCACATCAGAATACAGGCGTTTTCGATGGTTTTCAAGCATTTGTTTGCTTTCCCAGCAACGCCTATGTTCACACAATCCATCAAGCGCCTCAAGAAAAAAACGCTTCTTCCCATGGTCGGAATCGAACCTGGGTTTCTTGCGTTATGAAGACGACGCCTACCCGATTCCGCCAATCTGATACGGCCGAAGCACTCTGGATTTTGTATTTTCACTTTCCCTCTGGTTGCATAAGGGAAAGCTTTGCGTTTTAACCATCTTTCTCTTATTAAGAAAGGGGCTTTGATTTCTAGGGGAAAAGCCCCTTAGGGGATCGACCTGATCGGCGTCTCACGTCGTCTTCTCATGTCGTTGAAGTACCGTGTAGTAATGGTACTAAAACACCGGGACACTCGTTTTCCGACGCGTCGCGCTAGAACGTAATAAGTGCTGAAAGAACACACCGGGCAGTCATTTTCCAACGCCTCACGCTAGAACGCTTCGTGCTTCAAAGACGCGACACTTTTACAGCAAAGTTGTGCACCTGTACCCTCCAAGGGTTTTATTTCCGCTGGCAAAAGCGCCTAGACGCCAAGAATACGCTTATACACTGCATGCTTCGCCCCTCCCTAGGTTTCACGTTAATGAAGATGACACGAGATTTTTTCTTTTTCAAAATCAGCGTCTGCACATTCCGCGAACGGCCGGAAACACACGAACACAACACAAACTAACCTGAACGAAACTCCCGCCAACGGCAGATAACTCGCACTGTTTGCATCCGAAGCCGTGAGAGGGCAGCACTTACTCCATTACGGATGGCGGAATCGAATGGTTTGTAGGTGATGCTTGCCATCTGGTGTGCGGCTGAAGCACTGTACACTCGTCTCGCGTAATGCGCCCGCCGGCAAGCAATACTTCTTTTGTCTATGTACAGCTTGGGCTCAAGAAATTACAAGTGAGCTACTACAATAAAAGTTTATTACACAGACAGTCCCCCCCCCCCTTTTTTTTTAAACCGCGTAGCTGTTATACAAGCCGGAAATGCCGAGCTACTACTGCCTCATCAGGAAGACACGTGGAACCAAGAGAAGCTTCAAATACAAAACTAAAATCACACACACAAAAATAATAAATAATAATAAAAAAATTTACAACGCACATCTTCACCATGACACATGCCGTCTCATTCAGATTAGATACCATCAAGAAACGCGATTTGTTTGCCCAACAACGATAGTGAAGCAACACTAATGCAGACATCACCCGCGTGCACTATTTCACGCGCCTCTATGTTTCCCGCGTGAGCGAGTCAAGGGTCCTAGCGAGCACCTTAGTTTTTTTTTTTTTTTTTTTCAAAGAGATGGAGCACACTTACAATCAAGGCAATGAATGCCAAGATGTCCGCTTATCGTGGTGAGTGTGTGTCATGGTGTGTCATAGTGAAAGTGTGCGTTTTATTTATTTATTTATTTATGATTTTGTTTTCTTCTGTGATTTCAGTTGTATTTTAAACTTCTCTTGGTTCCACGTGTAGTAGTTGTAGTAGTAGCAGTAGTATGTATTGTTGGATGAGGTGGACTTAGCCTTGCATAACTGCCGGCAATTTCTCCGCCTAATCGTCCTCAATACGATACCAGAGACACGCAGTCACCACACCTCACTTAGTCCTATTATAACAGAGACACACAATGCCACCACCTACTTCATAGTAGTATATATGAGCGTGGAAATCAACTCAGTTAGTTAGTGCGCTGTGTGTGTGTCTTCTTCGGTCGTACCGTCCTTTTATCGCAGTTTTATTTCCACCTCACAGCAAAACCGGCTTTTTGTACTACTCGCCGACGTATCCCGCACACCAGAAACCTGGAACATTCCCTCCATTGTAATACCTGTACACCTGCCACACTCCACCATCTCCCACGGTCTTGCTGTGCTTCCGCCTCTTATCGAAAATTTACCCCACTCTGTATCGACCAAGGAAACCATTCCCACATAGACCCCACCAACTGGATCCGGACACGCCTTATGAAATAGCCATTTATTCCCTTAAAAACGGCCTAGCACGGATACTGTGAATGCCGGTTCTGTAACTTCTGCTACGTCCTAACGTCCGTACCATCAAAAAAAAAAAAAATCCGGGCCATCTCTACTAACGTGACACCTGCGGAGGGGCGGGAAAGAAAGAGAGGAGCACTTTATTAAAGAATATCTCAAAGCGAGGGAGGTGGCCGGCAGCCGGAGTTGTGGGGCGACCTTCGTAGCCCGGGCTATGATGATCGGGCGAAGCATGCAGTGTATAAGTGTATTCTTGGCGCCTTGAAGTTTTTGCCCACGGAGATGAAACAGTTGGGGTTTCATGTCTTGTGTGTTTGAAGTATCGTGTCTTTGAATCACGAACCGTTCTAGCGCGAGACGTTGGAAAACGAGTGTCCCGGTGTTTTAGTACCATCACCAAATGAAACGACGACGACGACAGGAGGCGCCGACAGCCCGAACCCCTTATAAAGAGAGATAAGTTCACGGTGGCCATGAAGAACTCCCAAGTTAGCAGCTTATATTGTTTTGTCAGTAATAATCCTCACCCCCGTTTCAAATCACCCATTCCCTCTACTTGTACTGCGGGTCCTCTTGTTTTTTTTTTTTTTTTATTATGAAGGGCTACTCCTACTAAATTCATCTTGCAGCGTGTAGGAAAAGAAGCGGTCAGTGTGCATAGCGACACGGGCATCCATAACCAACCATGATAAAGACGGGTGGTGGTAAAGGTAAAACATTTAGTAGAACAAAATAAAAAGGGAAGAGGGTCACTCTCGCATGGGCCGACTCAATAACGGGTCGTGCGTAAATATTTCTCGAACTGTCTTGTCCGAATAGTAAATAGATCACACCATCTTGTAAATAACATAGCTTCGTAATCTGCCATGGTTCGTGTCGCTTTTACACTGCTCCCGGCGTATCACGTGCGTCATCTGATCGGACATTGTCTTGAGTTTGGTAACAATGAGTTGGTCGTGTCTGCTTGAAAGGTCATTCCGGGAGTCTTCATATGCTTGGATGGGGTGATGGATCGCCACGAAAACACGTGGCATGGGAGAGGTGGACTTGCTTCGGCTCGTCCGGGCTTTTGTCGTGTCGAGGATTATATACGTGTAACCATACGCTTTCCTCAAGATCACTGAGACGCGGAAAATCAACACTATGATCCGCAAGGCATACAAGCAAGCACTCTGACTTCCGGTCTTCACCTTCATTGAAAGGCTTCTTCCATTCGGCATTCAAAACACTGCCGAGGAGTTAATTGAGGCTCATCTCACCAATCAAACGGCGAGGCCTGGTGTAACTGAAACGAGTAGGGCCATCCTCCCACGCCCGAGATTCTCGGCTACGCTCGACCACCCGCCTGCACTCACGGGAAACCTACCGCACGAAGTCCGCAAAAACATAAGGGTCCACCCCTTGCTTCGTAATATGCACCCCGTGCGGCACGTTGACCGGAGGGAAGCCATAGCGAAAGTCATATACAAGTTCTATGGTAACCAACCAACAATGGCGTATACGGACGCGGCGTCTTATCCAGGTAAGTCCGCAACGGTATTCACCGTAGCCGTCAAAGTAAAAAACGAGCACCGTTGCAGCCTGTCTTTTCCCGGTGTTACGATTCAGTGCACCGCTACCATGCTCGCACATGGTGAAAGTTGCGAAGAGCTCCCGTGCTGTGTAAGAAAGAAGGCTGCCTCGGACAGGTTGCCGCTTGCCGGAGAACGGCCGGCGCGTGGGCGCCTCGCTGTTGGTGACTCAACCTCGGCGGCTGCAAACGGATCTTCATGTGGAGACATGTCCCGGTGGCGCATTCACAAATCATATCATGTAGGGGCCGACACGTGACCACAATGCTTGGCGCCATCTTTGGGCTTGTTTGAGCATATCTGCCAGTTGTTTTTGTATTTTTTAAACGCACTTGGACAGTCTCGTTTTGTGGTGAAGAGATCCGGTTTCTGGCTATCACTCGCATGAACCAGGTTTAAAACCCGCAGGGGCCGTTTTGTTCAATTGTTTGGTTGACCTGAAAACATCGTTATCACGTATAATATCTATTTGAGGCATATTTGTGCATTCTAAATTATATCTCGGGTGGTTTTGTCCCATTAGGCCAGTTCTAACTCTCGTTTTCTCACTTTTCAGTCATGTTGTACTGTGCCCAAGTTAGCTGAGCAAAGGTTAGCTGATTTTTTAAATTGGTGTTGTTTTCACTGTTGTAGGTGGGTTTCGCGTGTTAATATTTTATTTAGGCTGCTTTGCATCTGCTTTAGTAGGTTTGGGCTGTCAGACGTGCGCATAAAGGCGGTCCCAGCACACCACCGGTAGAGGTGTATTGGCCAAAGTTTTCCCCAAAGATTTTCCGTTTTGCCCGAGCCCCAATACTCACCCAAGGGAACCAACATAGCTCTAAGCCCGTATACGCGCCCACGGTGGGGTAAGATACCAATGCCGGCGACTGTATGGATGGATGTCTGTGGTGTAACTAGCGGTCACAGAATGCTAAACTTCAGGATCTACGAAAACACACGTCGACGTTTTTATGCAAACCCATTTTGCGGGGCTGAGACAAGAGCGAGAAACCAGCGTTTGTGCACGGTTGGCGAATGTAATAGTGACATCGCGAAACACAAGAATGAGTGCTTCCTGACTTTTACCATGAACAACTTTGGAGGCACATGCTAAAACGACGCGAACAAACCAAGCTCACGGCAAGATGCTGTTTGAAGCTTTGTCTTGGCAACAGAAGCGATTCGCACTACCATACTTTGAAGAAATAAATCACGGCATGTCGGCATCAGCAGGTGTCGTGGTTTTGGAACAGCTTAGCAGGACATCCACATTTGCAGGGATGATGCATAAAATTTTTTTTGGTTTCTTCTTAAACAACGTTTCTTCCGATTTCATTTCATTTCAATCGCCGGTGCGACTTCGCCATTCAGGATTCGAATGTGAATCATCTGAAGAGGACGTGCCAGGGACTGCATCAAGTCCGCCTGCGGCACCTTCGTGTAACCGGAGCTCTCCCCTAGCCGCCCTCCTGATCTACAACGTTTGGTGCATGGACCGTTTCACTGAGAACTCCTGAACTTCATACACGAAGCTGATCTGTTCGTGTATATGTGTCGCGTTCACTTATTATGCCGTAGGGAAACTTTCGAATTAAAAAAAAATTCAGTTGCTATTGGGAAATCGACCGAGTACATACGCGCGTATGTTTTGCGAGGCGGGGTAAAAAACGCCAAGCAACCACTGCGGCGTACTGACTTAAATTTCTCCCTTGCGCTACCGGTAATTCTGTTTGTCACAAGCGACGCGTTAATATTACCAGGCTTGGACGCCCTGCAGGCCCAGGATCACCGGCCATTTCGAAAAAGTGGCGGCGGCTTAGCCAGCTAAACCAAGATATGCAAAGCGAAAGCTGCACTTAGTTTGGCGAAGTCTTGGATTCACTTTGTTAACCTTTGATTTAGCTGTAATTATTATACTAATGGAGAATACCTCAGTAACCTCAGATTTGCTGATGACGTTGCCTTGCTAAGTAACTCGGGGGACGAATTGCATAGCATGCTTTCCGCACTGGGCGAACAGAGTAGAACCGTGGGCCTGAAAATTAATATGCAGAAAAGTAAAGTAATGATGAATAACCTAGGGACAGCACAGCGGTTTGAGATAGGTGGCGAGGCAGTGGAAGTGGTAAGCGAATATATCTACTTAGGCCAAGTTGTGACCCCAGATCCCAACCATGAGGCAGATATAATTAGAAGTATCAGAATGGGGTGGGGCGCATATGGCAGACATTCTCAGATAATGAATAGCAGACTACCATTGTCGCTGAAGAAGAAAGTGTATGACAGCTGCATCTTACCGGTACTGACCTACGGGGCAGAAACTTGGAGGCTCACTAAGAGGGTTCAACTTAAATTGAGAATGACTCAGCGGGCAATGGAGCGGAAAATGATAGGTGTAACATTAAGGGACAAGAAGAGAGCGGAGTGGGTCAGGGAGCAAACTGGTGTTAAAGACATATTAGTAGAAATTAAGAAGAAGAAATGGACGTGGGCAGGGCATGTAATGCGAAGGCAAGATAACCGCTGGTCACTAAGGGTAACAGAGTGGATCCCAAGGGAAGGCAAGCGTTGCAGGTGGCGGCAGTAAGTTAGGTGGGCAGATGAGATCAAGAAGTTTGCGGGGATAAATTGGTCACAGTTGGCACAGGACCGAGGTAATTGGAGAATAATGGGAGGGGGCCTTTGCCCTGCAGTGGGCGTAGATAGGCTGGTGATGATGATGATGATTATTATACTATTCGCCCGAAGCCTGCCTTTGTCTACGGTTGTGGTCCCGCTTCCGGCGTTTTCCCAGCCGGAAGGCTTGCCGGGCGATATCCGCGGTGTGGTCAGACGCCGCTTGCCGGCAGCGGCTTGAAGTTGTTGTTGTTGCTCGTGGTGACGTGGCAGATAACCACGTGGGGGATTGGCCAGAAATCGGGCGTGAGAAGGGCTAATGCGCCCGCTTAAAATACCGGAAAATTATAAACCTAGCGATTTACACGCCGAAAGAGAGAAAATAGAATTGGTTGAAAGTTGTAAGTAGAGTTTGGCATAGAAGAACTGAGATTCTTGGGCCGGAAAAAGTACATGCAAGAACCAAAGCTAACAGGGCAGGCGCCTGGTCTCGGAAACGTACGCATGAATGGCTGCAGCCACCCCTTGGTGACAATATCCCCGTGATGTGACCCCAAAAGATAGTAGTACGGGCATGTAAATAGGCAGACGAATTCGTCGCAATGGTGTGGCAAGATGACGTTGCCTCATCATTGAAAAACCGCGGCAATGCAATAAGAAGTGCTCTAAAGTCTCCTGATCACCGCAGACAGCACATCGGGATGAGGAGGCTAGACCAGCCTCCAGCTTTGCGCCACGCTTAGAGAAGGCGGCCCGGCCTCACTCTCGTTCATGGCTAAGCTCGCATGCACGCGGCAAGTCACGTGGTCAGGCACGAACCATTTGCGAAAACTATGAACCAATCTGGCAGAGGCGGCGACTCGGCCCGGCGAGTCATGCGATGCGTTGCCGAGGAGTACGACCCATCTGCGGTCAAACGAACGTCAAAGGTACCTCGACGGCGAAAGGGCTCGGCGAGATTAGTAAAACTTTGCTTTAAAACGGAAAATAAAGATACAGACGGGATAATAATGAAGATACTGCGTGGTGCAATTTTATATCATTCTGTCTTAACTTTGGGTGAATTTTGTGGGGTGTTTTATTTCACTAGTTTGTTTCTAGCGATGTGCTCTTTTCTTTGGGCAGAGGGTCCGCTCCCCCTCAAATAAGTATTGCGTAAGCCACTGTGTCAACCAGTCTAATAACATCAGTGACCACTGCGCTGAGAACGACGGGGACGAAGACAAAGAGGAGGACAGAGGTGCGGACATCGAGGCCGCTCTGGCAGCGTCGCCAAAAGAGGGAAGACAGGTCACCCGGAGCGGCCGTCGCCTCCTAAACTCCCTCACGGCCTGCACCCTGCCGTGACTGTCATGGCACCGAGGAAACACGCCGGGACGTCCGGTGCGTCTAGGAAGAAGAAAACGGCCAAGAGGTCAGCAAGTAGTCTCAGCAGCTCCTCCAGCAGGCCTAAGGTGAAAAGGCCACGCAAGTCTACAGCGAGCGGATCGAAAGGTGGAGCCAAGGGTCGTGGTAAGACCTCAACACGTCGTGCCAAGGGCACATCCGCCTCTGCCCGGTCGCGGTCCCGCAGCCCTGTCACTAAGGGTAGACGTGTCACGAAGGCCAGCGCTTCCAAGGGCAAGAAGGTCAGCGGTAAAAACTCGCCGCAACCACCGGTGTCCCTCAAGCTTCAGATCTCGCTCAGCATTGAATCGAAAGGGACGCCGCCCACCGACGCAAGCACCGCCAATGCGGCTCTCAAGGAATTCAAGCACGAGATGAAACTTCAATGCGATTCTAGCTGAGATCGCCAACCCTGACGGCGGACTCGTCCCCACTGTGGACAAAGCTCATAATGACGGCACGGGTGACAAAGGCGCCAAAGATGCGGGCGACGATGACGGCGACTACGAAGGCGATGATGACAACGGCGATGACAACGCGGAGAGAGCCAACGAGCAGACAGCTCCGGGGAGGTGCGGCTTTTAGGATTGGTAAGAGGCAAAAGTTCGCAGTTTCGTGTTTCCGAGTTTTACCTGATATCTTTTTAGACATGGAGAACAAAGAATTTCATTGAACATCGTTGCCTCGCATATTTCAAATTGATATAATCGAACGAAGGTGTTTTAACTTTTCCCGCGCCGCTTTCATCAAGTGAATATGACTCCACACGATGTAATTATCTCATTCCCGCAGCATTTGCAATTTCTTTAGACGAGGAACAATAGAAACTGCCGTGAGTAGAGCACGTCTGCGAATCTTAGAGTAGGCCGAAAGGTCTGAATGAACAAACCACATGGTTTAATACCCCTGGTATACAGGGTGTTTATCATTAAGGGCGTAAAATGCCATATTTAGATACTTATAAGTTTTTTTTATTTTTCAAAATTACGATCTGAACAAGAGTTGATATCAATGCTGTTAGAGACAGTGAATGATTGGGATTATTATCCGTATTTACTCGGAGCACAAAGTAAATTTCCTCGTCTCATTTTGTTCATGAACAATTGATCAAATTGAGATTTTGGCTCGGAGCAATGGTTAGACCTGTTAATAGCCGAACGAGATAAGATATGCGAAGCAGGGCGTCCAGTCCTTTTTTCTCCTTTTTACCTGCGCTGCTTTGTTGTTGTGAATGAAGCACACGTAATCTAGTTTCTCCTGCGAACGATGAAACGCGCTTTGCGAGTGCAGAACGAACGCTAGGGTTTCCTCCATAAAATTTCCTTTCAGATTTCATTTCTAGAACTGATAACGCATCCGAACTGATTACCAGTTTCCGTGTTTTTAACGCCCACAGTAAAATCTACAGGTATGCAAGTTTGCGGATGCACTTGTTCCAATCAAGAAACCCCTTCATTTAAGCTTCGCTGCCATTATATTTTTCGGAAGCATATCATGTGCACTTGGAGAATTTAGAACGTCATAAATGTCAGAATTAAAAGGACAGCAGTGGCGTAGAGTACATTCGGCAGGAATTCTCAGATAATGAATGGCAGCCTTCCATTGTTTGATTGATTGATTGTGGGGTTTAACGCGCCGACGCAACGCAGGCGATGAGGCGCGCCGTAGTGGAGGGCTCCGGATTAATTTTGACCACCTGGGGATCTTTAACGTGCGCCGAGCCTTCCATTGTTCCCGAAGAAGAAAGTGCATGACAGTTGCACCTTAGCGGCACTCACCTACGGGGCAGAATCTTGGAGGCTCACTAAAAGGGTTCAACTTAAATTGAGGACGACTCAGTGAGCAATGGAACAGATGATGATAGTGTTAACATTAAGGGACAAGAATAGAGTGGAGTGGGTCAGGGAACAAACGCGGGTTAAGGACATTTTAGTAGAAATTAAGGAGAATAAATGGCTGTCGGCAGGGCATGTAATGCGAAGGCAAGGTAAGCGTTGGCGATTAAGCATAACAGAGTGTATCCCTAGATAAGGTAACCATAGCAGGGGGCGGCCAAAGGTTAGATGGGAAGATGAGGTCAAGACGTTTTCGGGGATATATTGGTCGCGGTTAGCACAGGAACCGTGATAATTGGAGGTCAATGAGAAATACCTTTGCCCTGCAGTGGGCGTAGATAGGCTGCTGCTGCTGATGATGATGACGAAATGTCAGAATGGGTGCTTAGCCTGGTGTGACGCTTCCAATTGGAGCCACTCATGAAGGGACTCTGCGACACGTCCGATAAAAGCTTCCCCTCTTCCTTTGCGTGTGGGAGCTGTGTGAAAGATTTAGTTATCGCCAACACGGAGCAGGCACTGCGTGATTTCCTACATCGCAGCAGATCCGCCAGATGTTTCTGCATTGCTTTTGTGGCTTTTTAAAAATGGCTATTAAGGGCGTTTATTGCTTCAACTTAGTGTCACTAGATAAGGTTACAGAGTATCGGCACTCTTTTCTCCTATTGTTCCATGCCACCGCCGTGATCATTGGTCAGTTAGCATCCCGTGACACTTGGTTACACTGCGAAGGTTCATGGGCTCGGCCATTTTGTCGTTTATGCGTTTCCTGTCGGACAGCTGTGGTAGCCTCAACTTGTCCTCCATGCTCTGCCGCTGCGCGCGACTGGCGTCGTTCCGAACACGAAACAAAGATAACGCGCTTCGCAGCATTTCAGCTGCAGAAGTGTGTCCCAAAATTCCCTGGTGCTGCGTCTTTGGTGGTGTTGTTTAAAATCACATCGTCAAAGTTAGCGGTGAGGCCGCAGGAGCGGAAACCTGGCAACATTGATAAACACCAAAATGGCCACCGTTGCTCACTTGCGTGACTCAGTGACGGTACTCTGTATCTTATCTAGTGGCACTAGCTTCAACTGAAGAAAAGCCGGCCAATAGCCGCAACAGCGCTGTAGCCACGTAATCCGAGCGGTCGAAGAACGCCATTACGCGGAAAGAGAGAAAAAAAGTTTGAGCACGTTTAAGTTATCTGATTCACGTAGAACAGTAATTTTTTGCTGACATGCTTTGAGACCCCCTATTCAAGTGTTGGACGTGTTAGTGTATTATTTTCTGAAAGCATTTAAGATTTATAAAAAGTTGAAAAAGCGTTGCCGGGTCCTTTTAAACCTACCCCCACGAAAAACGCAAACAGAAAAAAAAAAAATGCGCCGCCTGTAAAGGGTGCACCACCGCAAATAGCGTACCATAACAGTGAAGCCGGCTTTCGGGCTTGCTCTAGTGTGAGCAATCATGAGCGTTCATTCGCTCGCTCGTTCGCTCGTTTAGCTCATGCGTTCGTTCGTTCGTTCGTTCGTTCGTTCGTTCGTTCGTTCGTTCGTTCGTTCGTTCGCTCGCTACCTCGCCCGTTCCTTGTTTCCTCACGGTGAGCTTGGTCCGGTGCTGTGCCAACGCTGTCCACTTTGGCAGAGATGTGAAAGCCTGCGGACCCTACCACCCGGGCGTGCCAGTCATGGAGAACTTTCACCAGCAAGTTCCGAAATTCATACGCGGTTCGAAAGCCGGGTCTCCGACGAAGCTAGATGGACCGCAAGCTGTGCTATGTCTCCACTCTCTTGCACCACTAGTACAAGCTGCTCCATTTTTTTCATTTTTTTCAGATCATGAGCGTTGCTTTGATGCAATGCGCACTCCCGCGGAGACGTAAACGTTCTTATATTTGCGCTGATAAAACTGCGTGGGTCCTTAGAATAGGGAATATTGAGAAGTAGCAAGCGTTGTTATTGATAGAGGAACATGCATTGGAAATGTGGGCATCGTGCGTTCGGAGTGCATTTTTTGAAACCAACGAACGAAAAACGGACAGAACTGGGATGTTCTGATGTAGAGTCATTTCAACCATGCATGTGTTTGAAATAACTCCACGTCTGGGTTTAATATGCCTCACGAGCTAAAGGTTCTGATCGAGAGCTGGTAAAAAAACTCGAGGTTTTATCGTGACGCAGATGGTCATATGCCAAAGAATTAAAATACTTGCAAAATTCCGGAACCTCAATTTCAGTCAGAAGTCGATTTACGTCGAATAGGCCTGTTGTAAACTATTCCAAGCCCGTCAGAAGTCGATTTACGCCGACTAGGCCTGTTCTAGGATATTCCAAGCGTGAATTTTCTGAAGCCCGTGCAAACTTTACGTGCGCTTCATCTTGCCGTTCAAAAGCGTTGTTTATCGTTCAGAAACTTGTCTTCTACAACTTAAATTCTTAGGCATACTTAAAAATCTTTGAGATACTTTTAAAGCGAAAGCTTTTTTAGTGGGACCGATGGCGTCCCGTCCAAAAACTAACGCATTGCCCTATGAACCGGTTCGTTGACTGAACAGCTCTCGTAAGATATGTGGACACACGGCGCATGCGTGAACCCGGGCTTCCTTTGTTTCAAAACGGTTGCTCCAAAATCGCGAAAAGGGAACGCTTGTGCATAAGACAATCAACGCATCGATCATGAAGAAAGAGTACAACAATAGTAAACCTTTATGTGATAAACCACGTTTCGGTATACATTTAGATAGTTCGGAGATTCGTTTAGTTAGTGCGTGAAATACTTCGCATGAGATCGTTCTTCGTTTGCGATTTGGGTTTTTGAAGGTTTGACGATCGGTCGGACACACTTTCAGCGATTGTCGTACACACTTTCAGCGAAGGTTTGGACGCAATTTTGGCGCAGTGTTTACGTGAGAAAACTGTCGCGCTTCTTTTAACTTTCTTTAGGAAGGAAGAGTGAAGATTTTGTAATGAAACGAGACTGTCTTGCACAATTCGCATGCGTACGCGAACTTTCTTCCTGTTCAAATCGCCATTTAATTCGAACTTTAGCGGCAAACCCTATATATGTTTGATGGAACGCGTAACGCACAAAAAGGCAGTTGCGAGGTTCACGAATCGTCCAAAAAGACAAAAAAAAGCTGAATTTGCGATAGCCTGGGTCGTGCGCCAGGCAGAGAAACAGCCGTGCAGGAGGAGGCTATCTCGACGAAAGGGCGACGCAGCGCCTGCCGGGAAGGGGAAGCAGCTGCCGTACGTGTAATATCAGCCGCTTTGAGAGACAAAGGTCCCAACGTTGGTGGACAGGATGCTCACTGTGACGGCTACAGCGACGCAATGAGCTTCGGAAGATGCTGTTTTTCGAGGTTGGTCAAGTTGTGACGGGCACGGCCGCAAAGTTGACGTTAAAGTTCAACAGCAGATAAAGAGGAGGTCCAACTATACACTCTTTCCTTTAGATTGTTAAAGAGTTCTAACCGTCCATCGTAATTCTTAAATTCGCTTCATTAACATCGCACGTTATCGGCCTCTTTGAGAGGTCGATGAAATGTCTTAGGACCGCAACTCTCCGTGCAATCGCAGCTTCAACCTCACGAGCTTGATGATAGGGCTGCACTTCGGCCGTAGCTAGGCTCGAGTGTTTCTTGCGTTCGAGGCGATCGTGAATAAGCACTGTGACGCTTTATTGTGGTTCCCTTCTATGAGGACTTAGCGAAAACTGTGTAATCGCTGGTTGTTCCGGCACACGAGTGCCTGGCTTCAAATTCATGCAGGGTGGTTATAGCTGTTCCGGAGACAAAATACAGAGACACCAGGAGCGTATCCTTAGAGGAAATAAAAGTGGCACTTAGAAAATATGGACCCGAAATTGCCAGGCGGGGAAGTTGGAGAACAAATCGAAGGACCCTTAAGCTTCGCATTAAAGCGTGGAACGCGAAAGCGTTATCGTACTGGGCGAAAGCGTTATCGTACTCGGTTATCGCACACACCCGCCACAGATATACATGGCAGCGCATTCATCACATGTATATCCAGAGCGAGCGAGCGCTACTCATTACAGGTGACCGGGTAAAAAGCGCGAAGGCTCACGGGTACGTCGTCTGCTCCCGCCACTTCCGTTTCGAGAGCTACCCTGCTTCCCGTATTCCAGCGGCTTTCACACGCGTGTGTGCGTGTTGCTTATTTGTCACAGGGTGCTTATACTTTCAGAGAAACCCCTAGTAGGGTTAATCGTTGTTACTTATTGAATTCCCGATGCATGAGTGTTTTCTTTTCCTTCGGTGGAAACGGATAAACAACAAGCACATGCGCCTGGAAGCTGCCGGCGTACGGGAGGCCAGGTGAGCTCTCGAGCCGAAAGTGGTGATATTCCGCGGGAGCAGACAATGTACCTATTAGACTTTGCGCTTCTTACCGGTCACCTATTAATACGCAGAGCTGACGCCATCGTACCTCCTAGCGGTGCCAGCGACCAGTGAAAACTTTCCGCCTAGGGTGCCGCGGGCGTATCCGTTCCACCTTAATCCACTTCAACCTCTCTTGATCTTTGTTAATTCATCTCAATTGATCCTAATCCGCCGCATTTTCTACTTTATTCAGTCTGAATCTCTACGTTTATCCACGTTAACTAATCCTAATTCATATTAATTAGTCTTAATCCATGCTAATTTTGTTTATTCTTAATTACTAATCATTACCATCAATAACTAATTAATTCCTATTAAGTTAGCTTCTGCCCTTCCTTCATTAACTTGTCTTTCGCATCATTCGCGTCGGCACCGGGGTCATCTCAGTTCTACCTTTCCACAAGTCATACAAGGATTCAGCCTTAATAAGTTCATCAGACAGCTCTTCAACCGATCAACCAATCCATAGACTTTATTTGTGAATGCCAATCTATCAGAAATTCTTCAGTGGTTGCATGGTATACTCAAAAGTGCGCGCATCTTGGTTTAATTGGTCGTCCCGTGCTGTCTAAAAATGTTATTCGTTCTTTTTCAGAGTCGGCCAGTGGGAACAGCAACATGACCGCTAAAGAGTGCAACGCACGCATGCTGGAGTGGCGGGAGCGTATGACGGATTTTAAAGCAAGGACCATGTGCATCGTTGCCCACCCTATATTATCTCCGTGAGCTCGGCATCGTCAAGTGAAAAGTCTTCCTGCGAGTAGAAGACGGCGAATACCAAATTTTGTTCCCGACTCCACGCCAAACGATATCCTGACAAGATAAAATTTCGCAGCAGAGACGTGGAACTCAATAAATTTAGGGGCGTCATTGGGCCCATCTTCTTGCCGTATAAAGTACCCATTGTTTGGCGCTGGTAGCACTGCTCAGTTCTTTGCTCACTCTTTTCTGGTGACGGCCAGGAAAGAGGGAGCAAACAAAGTACGATAGGTTAGAGCAGACAAACAACGAAGAGTACGAGATACGAGATGTTGCTGCGTTCACGTGCATTCCCGCCTGAGGGCGTCTATTCCCGTGTCTTGCGGGCGTGGTAAAGTGGAAGCTTGTGCTAGCGTCACCTCTTGTTGGCGTTCCAGGAAAAGACGGGTTGCTGTGTTGTGTTTTTAAAAATTCGCAATAGTCACAGTATGTGCTTAACGGTACTTACACGACACTGTGCGGGAACACAACTGACTCCAAAACAATTACAAATCGGAGCCGGTACACGCATATATACACATAACTAACTGGCTCTGTGGGTCAACCGCATTGTGGCGTGCAGCGGTCTACGTTACAGAACACTTATAAACAACAGAAAATGAAGCCGTCCTTGCAAAACTAATGAATATGTGCTGATGGGCAGCCGATGGCTGGTACGGTAGCTATCGCCTTACTTCATTTTACAGCGGAGATGTTATAGGCTATCACCCCTTTCGCCCACCTGTTCACCTCCGTTGCTTTATATTTTTAAGTGCGAATGCACTTTATAAGCGACCCTGAATTCCGTTGACCGCCGTCCGTCCACATAGCAACAGCTGCGGGTGCGCGCGCTCCTCGTCTTCCTTGGCAACGGGGGGAGATGGGCGCGCGCTGCCTGGCCGCTGACAGGGCACATACCCACGTGGGGGATTGGCCAGGAATCGGGCGTGAGAAGGGCTAATGCACCCGCTTAAAGGAGTACTGACACGAAATTTCAAAGCTGAGATCCGCTCTAGCAATCAAGTACAACGACAACACAATAGGTGTCTGTGAATAAATGCATCTTTCTTCTCTTCGTAGTTGTGGTGTGTGTGTGTGTGTGATCTCTCTTTCGCGAACATTACCGAACCGCGCAAATTCAACTCCTGCATTCGCACTTTCACATTTTTCCCCTCGGGGAAATGCGGGGAAATTTTTTGTGAGGCAATACGCCATCACACCAAAAAAATTAAAGCCGTTCCACCCAACGTGAAAATCGTCGGAAGTTCAGAAGAGTGATTGGCCGTACTAGGCTGTAGCGCCGTTTGCCGTTTAGGGCTACCACACTATGCAATACAAATTTCCGCTTTCTCAGTGTGCGGGCGCTCACGGCCTGAAACTGCGCCAGCGGGAGTTCTGTTCTTTTAGTGCTTGCTGTTCCTCCCGCACGTGCCGGCGTTGCATTCACACTTTGTTTCGCTTCCTATCGTTAAAATCAACTTAACAAGCGTGCCTAACGAAATGAAGGCGGGCGCTGCAGGTTTATTTCGTATATTTTTCCTCAACTGTACCAGCAGTTTTCTTTGCGCTAAACACCGGGGAGATGTATGACAAGCGTCAGCGGTTCACGAGTTTCGAAGGTTGATGACTATTTAAACCGCTTAGTTTTCGAAGCCTCTGCGGGACGCCCTGATGACGTAACGCCGGGCTCTACTTATCTCCGTTATCTCGCTGCCCCGCCTGATTCCGGCAGTCGCTAGAAATCGAAGCGTTACAGCGAGCTACGACGACAAGGAGATCCCTTAAAGTGCTCTGCACTTAAAATGTCTTTCCAGCAATAAATTTACGCTGTTAAGCCGACTCTAAAATCCGTGTAAGCCTGATCTTCGTAGGCTGGCTTTCCCACGCTGCGTGCTGCACGGTGAAGCCTACCCACACGTCCCCACCTCGGCAGCCCTGTCCCTTCGGCCACCTATTCGGCTCCAGCGTTTCATACTTTGATTGAAGATGGCTTATGTTGCCCCCTAAAAAATGTCTACACATCAATGCATGTGTGTTAAAAAATATTTGTAAGCTTGGTCTTTCTTACCTGGCTTTTTCACGTCGGTTGCACAGTGAGGCTTACTCACCATACCGCGGAACGCTTTCCCGACGTGGCAGCGTCATTTTAGCGAGAATTTGTTGCCAACCAAAAACCTACAGGCCGCTGCGATGGTCATCCACATTCAGAGCAGCATCGCACTGATTTTTTTTTTTTTTTGTGCGCGAGCGTCTTTCACACATTACTTGGCTCACTTGGCCTAAAAGCGCTGTGCTTGACTATGTAAGCGAAATTTCTGTTCGCTAAGACGGATGATTGGTTGAGTCGGTGCATTTTAAAAGAAATAAACAGCCCTAAAATGGTTGACGATTAATATACTCCCTAGCGCGATTTTTTTTTTGTGCAGCGCGAACTGCAGTTTTCTTCGGTCATGGCGCGTAGCTCCTGCGACTCATGAAGTGATCGCGGGAGCCTGAAACGCACGGCGGCGCGCGCTAGCCTGCGGTAATGTCGCAGCGCGTCGCCGCTGCCGAGCATGTTGTTGTAAATCGTGTTTGAACCTCCCGCGTAAATGTTACGTGGTTCGGATGAGAGAAAGAGTTGCTTTATTGAAATTGAAAGGAGCAATGAGGAGGTCACCAATGTACATTTGTACGTGCATCATGCAGCACGTGTTGGCTTCTGTCACTACTGGACTATTTTTTTCCTTAAATGTAATGCATATTCATACAAAGTAACTAAATACGTTACTCGTTACCGATTATCAAAAGTGACGCGCGAGTTACCCTAAAAGTAACGAGTTACTTTTCACGTTACTGTGACGATCGAACGCGCAACTGTTTTGTTTCATGGTTCTTTTTCTTTTTTAGTAGTCGTTTCACTTAAGCAGTAGCCGCGTCTCGAAGTTTTCATCGGATATGTTTCCCCACTTCCTCTAAAATACTCCTCTGGCGACGCTGAAGATTCATTCTACCAAGGCGCTCAAAGGAATGGCAGTGTTGGGCTTAAAGGAGCCATAAAGACAAAGCACATGTTGGTTTTATTGAAAGATTTGGTGATTTATCTTGCCCCCAGCGCTTGTCCGCCAGCAAAAGATAGTTTATTCACTAAAAAATTAATTCATTTATGTTAAAATTTTGCTCCTCCCACCAAATCCTGTCTTTCGTGAGGTTGTCTGCGATGACGTCAGAAAAGCAGGCCTTGAAGTGAACGCGAACGCGGCACTGGGCATCCAGCGAACTACAGAGCCTTGTTTACCGTCAGTCCTCCCAGATGGCGCTACCATACCATGGCTGACATTTACGCGCCTTTGCTTTGTTTTTGACCGTCTCTGCGCCTGGCTTGTTTTTATTGCGGTAGAAAGTATTCCTGTGGTGAAACATGGGGTATACTCGACAAACAGGGTCACATAAAACAATGTCGCTTACTCTAATCTTCCCGTGTCTTGTCAGACAACCCAAAAGCGCCATACTGCTGTGCAGCAACGACACGCCAAGTGTGCGCAGTACCAACAACAGCACGCTCTGGTACTTCAATGTTTACGTGTACTTTCGTAGCTTCCATACTAACCCCACCATTCTCATTTCTATAAAACGAATATATGCTTTACCTTTAAGTGAAAATATCTCGTGAAGGAAGATTATAAGCCCTGCATAACTTGAATTTGCTTTTGCCGGCCTCCGCCAATCGCAGAGCTTTCTGGTATGACATCATAGGTTCTGTTGCGGGAAATGAGCTAGTGAGTCGCATGGCCATTGCCGTTTTTCCTTATTATGAAGCTTATTTGAGCGAAATGTACGTTAAAAGTGGTGTCAGTATGATTCTAACACGGCAATATTTTGATTGAACCGAAGTCGTGTTTTGTCTTCATGGCTCCCTTAAGGAAGGGATGGTGAATATTTGGGAACTGCGCTTTCTTTGAGGTCAGCAGGTACCCATCCGACACAAGGCCTTCGGCACAAGGCCATCCGGCCTTCTTTGTATAGGCGCCCGTGCTTACTCGGGATAATCCCGGCTCTTGGTACCCCGGACAATGTGGAGACACTAGAAATGACGCCCCAAACCACCCTAATGTAGAAAACGGCGCTGCTGCTTTCGAGACAAACATCACCGCAATGTGTCTATAGACGCATGCACAGGTTTGAATAAAAACAAGGCCGTTTAACGGTGTTGTACACACTACTACTCAGAAGTAACGAGATTCCGTTACTCGTTTGGCCTTAAAAGGAACTAAATAGGTTACCTGCTATTTTTTTTACAAGGAACTAGATATGTTACTCGCTACCAAAAATAGTAACTCGTTGCTTGTAACACGTTACGTACATGTATATATAATAATAGCAGTAAGAATGGTGGGGTAAACTATGGAAGTTACAAAAGTACACGTAAACATTGAAGCGCCGATGCACACTGCTGTTCGTACTGCGCGCACGATGCTTGTTATAGCTGAACAGCTGTCCGTCGCTTTGGGGTTGTCTCACACGACACTGGCCAATTGGCGTAAGCGACATTGTGTTACGTGACCTTGTTAGCCAAGCATACCCCATGTTTCGCACAACAATTACTACCTACCATAACAAAAACGAGCCAGGTGCAAATACGCTTAGAAACAAGGCAAAAGCGGACAGTGGTATCGCACAGTATGGTGGCGTCATCTAGGAGGACTGACGGAAAACAAGGCGCTCCGGCCGCTCGCTTCAGAGTAAATGACGCACTAGTGTTCGCCTGAAGACCTGTCCCGGTTAGATCTTCACAGCACTACCGGAGACGTCCCGAAATACACGATTTGCGGGAGAATCCAAATTTTAAGATAAATTGATTCATTCCTCAGTGAATAAAGCATCGTTTGCTTGCGGACAAGCGCTTTGGGCACTATAAAACACGAATAAAACAAACTTGTATTTTGTCTGCACAGTCCCTTAAATGCTGCGCATTAAAACGACGAAACACGAGAAACACAGATCGAAAAGGCACCGTGCTCTTTATTCTTTTTAAAAAAATTCGCGCTAGCCGCTCAAAATCCTTCGTCAAAATTGCCATTGGCTGCGTCGGCCTGCACATACTCACTATGGCGGATTGGCCAGTCACGATGGGAGTAGCCGTCGAGGGGTTCGTAGTACCAATTCAGCAATACCCATTTCACCACGAAGGAGGAAATACGGTAGGAGCAGACGTTGATGATAATGGTGCCCTCAATGTTTTTGGCGCATATCCGCAAGGGAGGATCGGCCAGGGCTAATCCACTGATTCTACTGCGTTAGAACTTTAAAATGCGGCCTTGTTTGGCCCGTACAAGCACGTGCGACAGCAATTTGATGTCCCAGCTTTGTAAATAATGACCACCTACCTTTGGCTGAAGGTTTGAGTGGCGCTTCATCCCCAGGCACACGCCGGAGGAGTCAGCCACCTGCTTTACTTAACACTGCTTCGAGTAAGTACCTGATTCTGATAGTGCTGAAGTGGCGTGTTTCCGTCTCCAAAACGCTGTAACGCCAAAACTTCCGGTGACGTCACACAAAAATAAAAAACAAAAAACAAATACGCAGAAGCCGTCTATGCATTAAGTAGTAATAAGGATAATCATAAAAAGTAAAAATATTGCTGCGCGTGTAAGCATTTGCATCGAAACGTTTCACGCATTAACGAAAGTGGGGCGGATGCGCCACGAGCGCCTACTAGTGGTAGAAAGCACCCGTAAAAAAAAAAAGAAACAATGGCGTCTTCTGATGTGTGCGATTTGTCCACGAAGTTTGTGTAGGAACTGTTACGAATGTAGTGCATCATAAGGCTCTAAAGTCGTCTGCGCCGTGTGTGTCTTGCCAAGTCGTCATTTGTACGTGAGGAAGTCGTGGTGGGCTGTTTTTACTCGGAGCGTCGTCACCTATCTCCTGCCGAGAACGTCCTGGCTTCATTTGTTGCTGGTGTGTTGTGTGTCTGTAGCAGTTATCAAAAAAATAATAATAATAAACAGCGGGCGAGCGCGATCATCGTACAGGAGGCGATGGCGCGCTGCTTGTGTTTACATTCTCGAGTGACAATGGTTGTGATCGCATTGTTTTTCAGCAGTATGCCAAGCTTTTCACATGGACCATTTCAGTGCGGTTGCTTGCCCCGAGGCCCGTCGCCGAAGCTGTAATTAGCGATGTAATTATTAAGGGTATTTACTAATTAACAGTGAGCGGTAGCGGTATGGTAAAAATGCACACAGACTGCCTTCACTGCGAGTTGTGAGCCGGGAACGCTGTTTGGCGTTCCGCCTGGACGGAACGATATAAGCAAGGGCTTTCTCGAAATCCCCGTCACCTTATCTACGCTTGATAAAGAGCGCATCCTGCACCTGTAGTAACTATTTTTAGTCAAGTTCACGAACAAAAACACAGCCTCCGAAAAAGTTGTAGTTCTGGGTATTGTATTTCTGAAATGCAAGGGCGGAAAGTACATTGCACGATTTCTTTCTCAGCCAGCTAACAAACGGTGATATAATCGCAGGAATAATATTGGAATAATACTGCAGCATCTGAGTTGGGACCATTTTTGCAGGGGCCGTGCTCACATTTCTCGAAATTTCTATTTCCCCAGAACGCGTATGTGTCAAAATTGGAAGGTTAGCAGCAAAAGTAGATAAAGAGAGCGTTAAAATTAAACTGCACCTGTTGACTGTCATTTGCGAACGGTTTTGTTTATTGTCCGTACCATCTAACAGTGGTTCAGAGACCAGAGTCACGTCACTTTGTTGGTACAGTGTAGGGTATGGGGCATCTCATAGCACCATTCCCTAGTAGGCTGCATTGCAGGTGCTTAAAATATAAATTATAGCCTACATCTGAGAATGTAATTCCCAAAACCTGTGTCACCGAAATCATGCAGGTGCCATTGACAAAACTTTTTTCACTTATTCTCTACAGCTCCAATGCCACTATCTACCACCAGCTCAGCTCCAATTTCTAAAATTTCAGTAACTGGCGACAGTGCCAGTGTTTCAGTAAACTACTTATGTACTTTATTGCCGCTTTCCAGTTTTCGCTACAATTTGCGTAGACTTTTTGTCCCATTAATTGCAATTTTTGAGGTGAAGATGTGTGCTAGCAGTCCCTTTTTCTTATATTGATTTGATCAATCGTGTGGGGACACAAACCAAAAAAAAATTGCACTTTCCAGCCACCTCATTGCATAGAGGTGATTTCCTGTACAAGCTGGGTCAACTTTTCAAGTGTAGTCACACGCCAGGAGCATCTTCTAGTGGTAACAAGGGCCGAGCACCAGGCTTGTACCTATTTTCTCAATAGGTGCCCGGCACCACCAAGGCACACGAATGCACATGGCGACTTCCACAGCTACGCTGCACACTCTACTCAGTAACCGCCTGTGGTAGGACATGCCGCCAGACTCTTCCTCCCTTCGGCAATGCGGTGTTGTAGAAGGCCGGGGCCCCACCAGATTGACAAAGGTCGGAAGCCCCTCGCAAGGGTAAAGGCAGCTTTCCAGGCGTGAGTTATCCTTTCAAAGGTCCGCACTCGACCAGGGACACCTGTACCCATTAAAGAAACCAGTGGGTGCCCGGCGGTGCGCAGATTCGAACCCAGTACTTCCCCCATATGAGGCGAGTGCAGTACCTCTGAGCCATCGCTGATGAGGCATAGCCACATTACGTTTCTGCAGTGCACTGCAGAAAAGTTGTGTCCACGTAATCCAGGAACACATTGACCGCCAGACTCATAGGGTTTTCTGCAGAGGGTTTTCTGACACCAGTGCTTAAGGCGGTTGCAGACTGCCTCCGTATCAAGTTTAAAAGGCAAAACGAAAGTGCAGAGGCCCGATGAAAACAAGGTGAAAGTGATGCCGTATCTTCATAAGCCGTCGCACAACATAAAGAAAATTATTTCATGGCGCAGTGTTCGAGTAGTGTTTTCCGCACCATGAAAGCTGTCCAGGCTGTGCACGCACATTGAAAATGCCAATACTGGGAGAGCTGGCAAAGGTCATGGTGGAGGTGTGGGTCCTATACAAAAATTACACTTGTGTTCATGAGAAGCACCAACTTCACAGTCTCTGGCATGTTCTCTCACCGCGGCTTCATGGCTGTAAACAAGAGGTGTGCTTGAGAAGCAGCGGCTTTACAGCCCGAGGGCCTCACATGAATCCATTCCAGCGTACTACATAAGTCTGCAATTCTTGCCGTAGCCTTCTAGTCAGAAGCAACAGCCCACCTCTGCAAAGGAGCAACATTAGCACCTCGAAGGACTGACATCAAACCATTGCAACCTGCTGGGCAACTGGTTCCTATTCTTACTGCAGCTGTACAGCCAGAATATTCTTGAAATGCAGCAACATGAAGCGCTAAGGTCCTGAACTATTCTGATATGCCGCATCATTTTCTATTCTTACCGCAGCTGCATAATCAGATGCAACCTGTGCATGCTTGAAAATCAGTGACACAGCACTCTGAAGCCCCTCCAACTCGTCATAGTTGCTAGAACAATAATAACTTCCAAGTGTATGGAAGAGGATGTTGAATCTAAACAAACTAAAGATTTATGGGAAGTCTCTGAAAAAATTGTCCCACTTGGTAGAATAATGGCTCTATCGTTGTAAGGGGACGCTGGACACCTGACTGTTTGCCAATACACTTTGTAAACTCCTTTGGAAAAATTTATACTCTACTGTTAAACTGCACAAGCACCAAAATGTAATCATGAAACTCCAGCCATCACTATGAAGCACAATTTCAAAAGCACATTTTTATTGCTCACGAAGGTCATTCTACAAACTCTGAAGAAAAATAAAGGAAAGATAAATTGCTGGGTTCATTCCTCAGAAATGCACTGCACAATTCCAAAATAACTTTAATAGCTGACGACACTTCAGACAGAATCCAACACTGCCAACAAAATAACGGCAATTTGAGATCAGTACACCCTTAGTCGGCCCCTTTGATGCCACCTTCATTAGCAACGGGAACAACGAACCAGCAGCGTAGCAGGCATAATAAAACACTGCGTGTATGTGGATTTTTAAAATCAATTTATCAAAAACACGTGAAGTAATGCCGCGGGGCCACATACTTTCAGATTTCTGCAATGACGGGGTCCAAATCCAGCAATGTCTTTGGTTCCTTTTTCATAACTTGTAAAGAATACTACTGTAGTGTCCTATGTAGTGGCGCTGTCATCCCGTACTCCGGAAACACAGCCGCGTGTGGAAATTGCGGCGCACAAAACTGACAACTGTCTACCTCCGTAGCCCGCGGTTGAACCTGCTTCACGTGTGGCCACCTCGAGGTCACTTTCAACAGTACTGTCGAAGTTTGCGTCGCGGGCGTGGAAGACGCCCGGCCTGAGTCGCCGAAATTGTTCCAGAGGAAGACGCTGAGAGTGTCATGAACATTCTTACTGTTCACACTGATAATTAAGCGTACGGGTGTCTACTTTTATGTCGGGGTTCAACCTGTTTCTCTGGCATCACCCCGGCGCATCATAAAATTTTTAGTGGACACTGGCTCAGCTGTATCGATAATGGGAGAACAAAGCTTTCAAAACCTATTCAGAGACCAAGTTGAGCTGAAGAAATCGCAACCAACATTACTGGATTTTTCACGTCGAAAAATTCCTGTGCGTGGACAGTTCCCTGCCCTCACTGTGCACAAATCGGAAACAGCTGTAGTGACCTTCCACATTACCCAAGGTGGAACATCACTTCTGGGTATTGATGCCGTACAAGCTTTTGGTCTCCAGATTGTGGGCACAGAATTACACTGCCTTACTATGGCCAAACATTGACACAAACCAAGTAAAACGTTGACACAAGGCCCCAAAATGCATCCACAGCACTCAAACAAGTTGTCACCGCCCACCACGAAACCACGCGAGTCTGAAGAAATAGTCTCTGGTGACGTCTGTACATCAAGATGAACTGAGACAAGCGACAGTGGAGGATAACACTCTCCGAGAAGTTTCCCGTTACGTGCAGACATCGTGGCCGCCCCGCAAGAATCGGGCACCTAAGCTGACTCCATACTATGAAGTCCGAAAGGAGTTGACAGCAGTTGATGGCATGCTCTTCCGTACTAAGCGCATCGTAGTTCCTGTCAAACTCACAGCGACTTTTGTCCAGCTGGCTCACAAATCCCACCCTCGTATCGTGAAAACCAAACAATGCCTACGAGAGAAGTATGATGGCCAGGGTTAGGCAAACATGATGAAACAGCTATCCGCAGTTCCATTTGTCAGCACGCGGAAAAAAGTGTCAAGATCTCACCCACACCACTTCAGCCAATTCCTCTTCCTGACAAACCTTGAGACAAGATAGCTATTGACGTTGTTGCTCCTTTTCAGCGTGCACCTGGAGACTACCGATTTGCCATTTCAGTAGTTGATTATTTTTCAAAATGGCTAGAAGTGGCTTTTTGCACTGACGTTACCACTCACACGGTGACGAAGTTGCTTCTAGCACTCTTCGTACGTGAGGGTTACCCTACTGAAATAGTGTCTGTTCACGGTCGACTTCACATCAAGGGAATTTGAGTCCTTCCTTGAAGACCGTGGAATCAACCACATCTTTTCTGCCGTGTACAACCCACAGGCAAGTGGTCTCGTTGAGATTTGATCGTGTACTGAAGTCATACATTCAACTGGCTCTGCTGGAGCAGCGTCCAGTGAAGGAAACTGTGACTGAGTACTTGGGAGTATACAGAGCCACCCCTCGCAGCACCACCGGTCTCTCCCCGGCCGTTCTTCTACATGGCCGACACATGAGAACTTCTTTGGACGTCATTGGTCAGCTGACAGCTGACTTCAGCACAAATCCTTCACGGGAGATGAGTCCGCTCGGAAAAAGAGTCGCAGAGTGTGAACGAAAAAGTAAGGCATACGCTGAACAACAGCGAGCTGCAAGAGTCCCCAAGTTCCAAGTTGGCACCTACATACGAGTGAAGAAACCAGTTCCTGGACCAGTTCCTGGCTCCAAGTTATGGACCACTATTAAAGATCCTAAAAAAATTGGCCGCTGGTCCTTCTATCTGGAAGACGGTCGAACTTGGAACGCTTCACAGCTATCAGCGGTACCAAAAGAGGCATCACCAGGGCAAGAAACTAAGGACAACTCTTGCACGTACAACATGCCCCCGTTGACGGACTACCAAAGTAGAGCTGCACCATCGAAGACTTGGATCACTGCACCTGGGGGTCCGCCACAAACACAATCTGCGAGTTCATCCGCAGATCAACTTGAGTCTTCACGCGCTGTACCACCACATGTTCCACCGAGCCCACCACAGCCGCAAGGTTCGCAGCCACAAAGTCTGGCTCCAGGCTCTGGCACTGAGGAGTGCAGTGTACCGGTAGAGGGAAACGGACTCAATGCCAGGGCCACCACCTGACCGGCCCAGGAGAAATCGCAGACCTCCAGTGCACTTCCAAGATTACGTGCAGTGATTCGACAGCTGTCAGGGCTCATACAGACAGTGACTGTATTGGTGATTTCTGCACACAAACGGTGACCGTATTGGTGATTTGTGCAGACAGGACTGTCTAGTCTAATGATTGTTTGTTCCCCGGGAGGGAAAGATGTAGTGGCCCGCAGAAGCACCAGGTGCCGCCATATTATCCGTCGATGCCAACATGTGGCACCACCTCTGTAATATGCGTACGCACACACGCACGCACGCGCACGCACACACACACACACACACACACACACACACACACACACACACACACACACACACACACACACACACACACACACACACACACACACACACACACACACACACACACACACACACACGATGTGCAGTGCAGTGTATCTGTACAGCCGACATAACTACTTATGCTTACGAACAACCATAGTCCATAGCAGTCATGAAACACTCTAACGCCAGCGCATTTGATTACCTGAACAATATTCGCCCTCATTCATACTGCTTTGTTTGTAAGATACGCAGTCTCAGACGATTGTGTACAGGATAAAAACGCATCGTTGCTCCGATTGTACTACCACCCAGAGCAACCTGCGAAACCACTCCGTAAAGGATACCTTCCGTTGTCAGTAGAGTGAACTAGAATGTGAGTTGTAACACCAGCTACGTAGGCATCACGTTTAACGTCGGGTGAGCCCATGTTCACAGCCAGAAAAAGAACCCTTGTAGCTTGTCACCACTGCTGTCGTAGAACAAAGCCACTCAAATTCCATCAGGGAGATTTTACACAGACACACAACACACCAGCAACAAATGAAGCCAGGACGTTCTCGGCAGGAGATAGGTGACGACGCTACGAGTAAAAACAGCCCACCACGACTTCCTCACGTACAAATGACGACTTGGCAAGACACACACGGCGCAGACGACTTTAGAGCCTTATGATGCACTACATTCGTAACAGTTCCTACACAAACTTCGTGGACAAATCGCACACATCAGAAAACGCCATTGTTTCTTTTTATTACGGGTGCTTTCTACCACTAGTAGGCGCTCGTGGCGCATCCGCCCCACTTTCGTTAATGCATGAAACGTTTCGATGCAAATGCTTACACGCGCAGCAATATTTTTACTTTTTATGATTATCCTTATTACTACTTAATGCATAGACGGCTTCTGCGTATTTGTTTTTTGTTTTTTATTTTTGTGTGACGTCACCGGAAGTTTTGGCGTTACAGCGTTTTGGAGACGGAAACACGCGCTGAAGTGACCGCAGGGAAGCGGGATGAAGAGTACTGACAAATGAGAAAAACAAAACAAAAGCGGAGCCATAAAGAAAGAAATACGGCGCAGCTTTGTAGAGAGCAGCGCCATCTCTCCGCGCATGGAGGAGCCAAAACTGATCGCAACTTTTTCTCCGTAGGAGAGATGGCGCTGCGGCCGTAGAACAAGTTTGATTTTCAAATGTTGGCGGCAGCTTTGCTGCCAGATAAGACGCCGTATCTTTCGCGTTTGTACCGCAATCACATGGCGCGTTGAAAAATGGCATAGAAGAAAGGAAATATTTTATTTTTATTTCCCCCACGACCAAAAGCTAAAATATTTAGCTATGGTGCCAATAAGGCACTCAAAATCAGTTGCACAACCCGCTATTCGTGCGCAAAACAGGGCAGGCGAGCAACAAACTTGTTCATCCGGTCGTCATTGCTCCTCTCTTTGCGACCACTGTCAAGTTAGAACCATTGAAGCAGGCACCCTACTCGAAATGACTCACGTCGCTTTTCTTGCTTCTTTCCGCTAAAGACGAGCGCTGCGTACAGGTCGTAAACTGCTGGTCCCCCGTTGGTAGGGGTTTTTCGTGGCGTCCGTAGCAGTCAGGAGATAGAAGCGACCCGAATGACAAATTAGGGGAAAAAGAAGAACGAATTAAGCGTCTTGACATGTAAAGAAGGATTACCAGCCAAATTGGGTACAGTTCAAGGAGTGCACGAAACAGAACACTTTTGCTTGTAATTTTCGCTTGAGCGTACCGTTGTTGTGCGAGCCTAACGCGCACCCTTTTTATGAAAACGGGAGTTCAAAAATACTTTCGTGTTACAATCGGACCCAAACTCAAAAACATCAAACCTTAAACCTTAAACCGCCAACGCGAAATCGAAACGAAGCGGCTTATTGAAAGAAGGAGGCTCGTTTAAACGCAAAGTAATCATCGTGGCGGAAGTGGAAGGGAGCCTGGCGGAGTCGGGGGTTCGCGATTGTTGAAAAAAAAAGGGACGACATTTTTTAATGCAAAGCTTCACAGAAGGATTTACCTTCCACAGCGTGGCCCATTTATGTTCAATGAACTGTTTTGTGCAATTTTAAGGCGTCTGTTAGGGACATTATTTCGTGTGCGCGGTAGACTTGACGCCAAGATATTTTTTGTAGTTTCCAGGTGTTGAATTACACTGCGTGTTACAATTGGGAAGAAGTTAGAATGGTGTAACTACGGTATTGCTAGATAATTAACCGAATGAAACAGGAAAGGAATCAAGTTTCATTTAAGCGGACAAACGTATGGCTGTCCGTTTCTCTCCCGCATCGTAGGCATCTTACTGTTTTCAATACACCAACCCAAACCACGGAGGGCAGCGTTCAGGTCGCATGGGGCCGTGAGACGCCAATGTTTAAATTTCCCGCCAGCACAACAGACATGTCACCGGTGAGCGCGTGAAGCTGGTTGTGTGCGCACGCCCTCCCCTCCCACCTCTGTGCACGCATACACGCATAAATGGGCTGCCGGTGATGTGCGCGTACTGGGACGAAAAAGAAACCCTCCATAACGTCTTTCCGGAAGGAGGAGGGGGAGGAGTACAACTTTTATTGTTTCGAAAAGTCTTGTGGGTGGAGCGAAGCTCTTCAAGGTACGCCTGCATGCACGGGAGAGAAAAACAGAAAAACGTTTATAAAAAAAATATTAGGAGTGCCTTAGCTCGGCTATGCCAGGATATACATAACGTGAGCTAAGGTTCAATTGGTTATTCTTAGCTTTCCTGGTTTTCCACGATGGGCCTCCTGCGCTGCCCAGGGGGCGCTGTGCAATCGGCTTCCGGGAAGTACTTCCGGGTAGTACAAAGCTGCGCGGGTCCCATATGATCCCGTGTTGACAGAAGCAAAATGAGCTCGACACTCCCGATTATTTTGCGACGTGGTCACCAGCTCATCCACGACGCGTCCGATCTATTTCAGCGATCAACTTGGAATTAGGAGAAAAAGCTTTGCAGCGCTAAACACGTTTACAGCACCGACGAAAGTGCCGGGACCGTGACGGCGTCTGCTACTCGCAGGTTCACCGATCGATGGTCGTACGAAGTGAAATTTTAAGTGAAATTTCTAGTTTAAACTAATACTCTACGTGACAAAGACTTCTCAAAAACTACCGATCAAAAAAGAAGAGTGACGCAATCGGCGATGATCGGGCTTTAAAAAGCCAGCGAGTCCGGCGGACCGCAGGCTCGCCTGCTGCGGTGCGCCGCCCTTTTGCGTACCTACACTCTATGCGTGTACTTTCATTAAACAGTGCTCGTTTGCGTCGCCGTTACGAATACATGGCGCAGCGTTAGCTTGCCGTTTTGTTGCGTGTCTCAGTGACAAAATGCCGCGACCGTCAGAAGCGTGAAATCTGTTTTGCGATTCCGAAATCAGTGACCGTAAAACAAAGTGGTTGGGCGAACAGAGGCCGCTCGCTTTTTTTGTTTGCTCTCACTTTACTTAATTACGCTCTTGCAACATACATTCCCAGTTCGCACTTAATAGACTAGAATGAGGGTCAGCAACGGCCGAGTTCCATGCAGCCGACGCGGCGGAGGGCTGGACGGCAAATGGGGGGGGGGGGGGGGGGGGGGGAGGAGGAGGAGGAGGAGGAGGAGGAGGAGGAGGAGAAATTCTGCGAATTTCTAATAATATTTGACAATAATCTGGCGAAGCGTGGGGGGGATTCAACTGGAGGACGCGAATTCTCTGTTCTTGTCTCGCTGTTTAACTCCATTTGAAGTCAAAACTGGCGTGTCGGCGTTCAGATTCGACGACCCCTGCACTATAAAACCAACACAGTCAGTGATGATCCTATATAAATATTCGGGGCCCCGCGCCGTGTATGCGGCTGTGTTATGTTATGCTGTGTTATGTGATGTTATAGAAGTACACATCTCTGCACACAGCGGGTGTGTGATTTGGTGCGTGTTTTGCGTCCTTTTAATAGCGCTTAATTTGATTAATTAATTGGCGCTATTGCCCCACCTACTCGCTAGTATACATGTACCCTGCCGTTCGTAAATCGTCCGGCCTAAAACGTTACGCCATAATTATTTAGTTTGCGAAAATACGAAACAAAATTTCCACTCGTTTCAAAGGCGGTGCCAGGCCAGCAGTGTCAGCTGAGTCGGCTGCGCAATTCTTGCGTTCGCTTGCATGCTCCCGATGAAGCAACCTTTTGCAGCTACCTCAGGATGTAAGATGAGCAGCGTTCTGTGTTTATGCTACTCGTGAACTTTCCTTTGTCGACCGCATGGAAGAAGAAAAAACTGTAACTGTCGTCAAACAGTTAAACCACCCGAACTGGCGATACTGTCCCACGCCGCGACCACCGCGACAGCTCGCTCAAAAGAAAGCCGACAAATCGGCTTCTTTTAGCGGATATTATTTTGTTTAGCCTCTGCAGCTACTTTAAGGGCTATTTCATACAGTATGCAGTCATAAACACGCCACAAAGCGCCACAACCAACTTTCACTCTGGCTTGTAATTGAAAACACATGAAGGGCGGCGAGGGTCGTCTGCTTTTGTACTACCCAGAGGCGTCGGCCGCTAGGGGCGCTGCATGTCGCCAAAACTCCAGCGCAGGAGGCCTATAGCTTGATTATCATGCTTACTGCTGCTTCAGTGACACACACACACGGTATACGCGTTATGTGACACATGTATATTTGTCAAGCGGCTCCGGCGCAGCGTCACCAATCGCCCCAGAGCTAAGCTGGTTCCACAGGCGCACGCCGGAGTTTCTGCGACGCACGAGCCATCGGTTCCACACCCGGCCACCCCTCGCATGATCACCAAGTGGACCGGGCCGCCACGTGCGGAACGGAGGTCGGCGGAAGACGCTGGACGCGTGGGGTGTGTGAGAGCGTCGCGGAATAAATGGTCCCGGAACAAATGGTCCCAACTTCAAACTAGGAAGAAATGGTCCCACCACTACTGCGCCTATGCATGAGCGCCTGTATGAGGGAAGGAAGGGGGTCAATGTGTTTATGTTTATATGTTTGTATTTGTGCACAATATATTTTGCATCTGTTGATATATAATATGTTTGCTAAGGCTGAATTTACTTGAGTGAAATGCGGTATACAGTTGTTTTTTTTTTGTTTTTTTTGTCGCACATGTACGTTCTTGCATGCTTCCTTTGCACGCCTTTTTTGTTATTCCGAATACCAGGCAAACCAGGGGCAGACACTTAAATCAAAATCAGCGTGTACTGGGCAGCCCTCGGCCTGTGCTTGAAGCGAATACAATAACGGGCTGCCACAATTTTCTTATTTAGTGGCTCTAAGTGCACTCGCTTCGGAAACAAATTTTTTCGCTCGAGATGGCCCTCATTGCCCTCTTTAGAAGAAATTGGCCCTGGTGCTGACTGTCGCGACAGCTTGGCTTGACCAGTGGCTCAGCCGATGCTCGCGATCAGACGTCCGCATGTCTGGAGACTGTGCCTGTCACCTATCTCGCTTACTAGCGGCGTCCCGCTACAGGTGCGGCTTCCTGGAACACGGCCGGACTCAGAAACTATCTTCTTAAACGGAAAGGGAGCGTTAAGTCTGGGCGTGCCTGGAAATAGTTGCGGTGACTGAGAAAACTTCTGAGGGGGAAGGAGGGGGCAGAGAACTCACTTCGCACGCACCCGTAAAGTGCTTGCTTCTTTCTGAGCCATGTCTCTGCGTATTCTGTAAATCATGGATGGAGCCGCATGTTTCCCACGTGGCTTATTTTTTCCCCTGTGTTTGCACGTAGCACATTCATTGGTTATATAGTGACAAGGCAGATAATTGAAATAACGAAGTTTTGATAAACCAAAACGTCGAAAACAGAAAAAATGAAAACATTACAAAAATCGAATAACGAAAGAGGGGGAGAAGTAATAAATAACAATATTCGTCTTCAACGTATTAAAACGAGAAAACAAAAATAAAAAAGGCCGGAGAAAAACGGCGGAAATACGAATAAAAAAAATTCCCAATCAGGCAATCGTGTAATGCCCTGCACTAGCACAAAAATGCATGGTTGGCAGAAATACCGCGTTTAATCGATTAATAGCGTAAATTGAGATAACCGGTTTTACAGAATCTGAAAAACAAAGAAAACGAAAAAATGAAGAACTAAAGAAATTATAAACTGCACTCCAGCAAGACACAACAAATTTGAACAGAGAACCCACGTGGAGTTTTATAGAATCATTTTGCCCGAAGAGGTGCCTGGGACCATTTGTTCCGGGACCATAAGTTCCGGGACCATAAGTTCCGGGGCCATTTGTTCCGGGACCATTTGTTCCGGGACCATTTGTTCCTACACCCGTGTGAGAGACGCTGGGCAGCGAGCAACGTTCTGTGCGCCGTGTGACGTCACTGCTCCTAGCGCATGCGTAGCACGACTCTCCAGGAGTCACGCGAAACTGCTCAACTTCGGCCAGTGTAGCTCACGCTACAAAAAAGGTGTCGTGATTGTCCAGGGCCCCAGACTCTTCTGCTGCTCTCCGGGCTCAAAGAACCAGGTCCTTCTGAATCCCCAAGTCGGAGCTGGCCAGAGCTGCCTCACGTGGCACGACTGTTTGTGGTGGTGTTTACTGAAGACCAAATGATAGGGCACCCCATGCTGCATGAAATAATTTGGAATGGTTTCCGCATTTATTGCATACGTTTTTTTCTGTTTGAGGGAACATTTCGAATAACCGGGATTTGTTTGGGTGTTTGTCTGCTTCTGTCTCAGTGTTTGAGCTTCCGCGCCAGGGACGTTCTTGTCCTGGTTGGGGAAAAGGGCTAGCGTACCTCTTTGAATCTTGAGGACTTCTCCAAAGCCCCTTGGGAGGGGCTGCAGAAGGCTAGGTCTGTTAGCCTGGCGGTTTGTAAGATCTCGAGCAGCCTGGTCGGCCCTCTCGTTTCCCTCCAGCTCCTCGTGTCCTGGGGTCCAGGTAATGCGGTGGAACTGTTCGGTGTTTTTGGCTGCAGCTTTTAAGATGTTTATGAATTCTTCCATTTATGATGTTCTGGATAGCCTTTTTGGAATCCGTTACTATTTGGGCGCCTTCGTTCGTGTGCTGCCCAGCCTATTGCGAGAAGTAGAATACCCGTTTCGCCTTCGTCGGCAGGGCTGTGTGCTAGCTTGAGGCAACATTTGATGGCTCCTTCGTGATCGGGTATAACGAGCGAGGCATTGTTTCCGTTTTAGAAAGCAGCGTCCATGTAGATGACGTTTTTCTTGTTTTCAAATTGTTTGCACAGGAAGGCTACTCGTGCTCTTCTTCGCTCTTGTGCAGGTAGGGGTCCGTGTTTCGAGGGGGGGGGGGGGGGGTACTCTCTCAGTCCTGTTCGTACTTCTCTGCTCACATCCATTTTGTCAATGGAGAGTTTTAGCACTCCGTATGCTCCATCTGTTCCTTGGTTACCGTGTTGACCGGGGCCCCACTACGCCTGCGCGCAGGCGCGGCGAGGAGGGCGCACCTTGCGGTAACGAATGCGCGGGCATGGCAAGGGCCAGCCGCGGAACTAATCCCCCCTACTGAAACCAATGCGCAACTGCCCAGACGGGTCCCGGTCAACACGGTAACCACAGAACAGACGGAGTGCTCCGTCTGTTCCGCCTGTTCCGTTCCGTGTGTTCCCGGAACATACGGGAAGGGTAAAACTCTATATTAGAGAGTTTTAGCACTGCGTGCGCTCCGTGTTGTACGTGAGTACCGTGTTCACCGTGACCCGCCTTGGCACTTGTGCATTCGCCGTGGTAGGGTGGATTAGTTTTGCCGAAAACGTCGTGTGAGAAAGCCAATTTACACAACGGGTTTCCACAAAGGCACGTCAAGCGCCTCAAGAAAAAAAATGACTGTGGCTTAGCTCAGCTAATCTTGAATATGCAAAGCAAAAGCTTGGCTTAGTCTGGTTGAGTCTTGGTTTCGCTTGGTTAACCTTCGATGATGCTGTAATGCCGACCACGGCTAAAAGCCGTTCGGTTACGTGCAACGCTCACAGAACGAGCCCCGGCCTCGCTTTCATTCTCGGCGAACGAGGCGTTCCTGTTTCACGATGAACGCGGCGCAAGATGAGTCACATAGCCCGAGATGACCAAACGGCGCATGCGCGGGAGGCTTCGGGTTTGGTCGGGGGCCGATCAGCTGAGCGGCAGCTCCCATCGCGGACGCCGCCGCTAAGTCGCAGAACGACTTAAAACGGGGCCTTGTGCGCAGCGCCGACAGCGGGCCCGACTAATCACGCGATGCTTTTCGAGGGGTGTGTCGTCGGGGGTCTGTCCCCGTTCATAAGGTTAAACTTGCGCATCCTCAGCGAAACCGCTGGCCAAAAGTAGTAAAGCTTTACTTTTAAAGACGATAGTCTTTCTTGGGCTACTTAAACCCAGAAATTTTGGCCTGTCTGTCTGTCTGTGACTCGATTCAGCCGCCCGACCAAAGTAAAACAATGCCTGCGCAATAGTCTTATATAGTCACAGCTAAATCTACCCGTCTAAGTCCGGTGTAATGTTCATACTTGTCAACATTGTTGAACAAGAACAAGACATTACGCAAATATAAGACAAGAAATTATTACAGAAGTGATATTTGCAGTGTTCCTTTATAAAAAATCATACATGTTTGACTTTTGGGAAATTAAATACTTCATCAACTGCAGAAAAAAATTCACTCCGCCATCGCATGTTGTCGCCCGCGCTACTATAGCTTCTGGCGTCATTTTAAGAAATCAACCGGCAGCAGTTACGAAAGGTTCCACTAGATAGGTTCCACGTTCTGCTTGCAACGCACGTGGAGTAGGGAAACGCGGTTCTACAGACCTTGAAGTATATAGGGCGCCTCGATTCACGCGAGTCTTCGCCGTACGGCAGCGTTGGCATCGAGACACCCGGTTTGGAGCAGTGAAACGCGGGTAATTTAAAATGATTTAGGCAAACCTTTGGCGTCTTTATCTTGGGAGGAGCGCGACGCAAGAGAAAGAACATGAGAGGTGAGCGGGAAAGCGAAGGGAGGCATTTACTTGGCAAAAGTCGATAAAGACTATCGTCTTTTGACGACATTTGCAACGAAACGACCAGATACGCGGCCAATTTTTTATTTAAAAAACGTTTGTTGTGGTCGGAACGGAACCTCCAGGTCTCTCGCGTAATGAAGTCGACGTCTATCCGAATGCACCATTCCGACACAGTCAAAGGAGCTTGGATTTCAGACTTTGACACACGTTACATGGGAGAAAGCTTCACGTTTTAACCATCTTTTTTTTTTTTTAAGAAAGGTACTTCACTCTTTCCAGCCTAGTGCGGTCTAACCTTAGTAGAAACACACTGACGTTCCGCTTTCATCCCGAGATAAAAAAAACCGTGTACAACCAGAGGCTGTCCTCAAAACATCAATCTACGTATTTCAAAGGCATAGTTCGCAGCGGTATGCCTCTTTGAAATTAAAAACAAAATTCAGCTTGTTTCGAGCGATAAGCATCGAGACCCCAACAAAGCTTGACCGTGTCAAGGCCACTGATATCGAAAGTTCACTGAACGTAATACTGTACCACAAAGGTGTTTTGTGCGTTTGTTTGGTATAATTATCAAGAGATACAAAGAAGTAGTTTGGTGCGGGACAACTAATCTTCCAGTCTCTCTGCCGCATCCATACGCAACACTTTCCCAGCACCTGCGCCCGCTTCTTCAATGCACTGTGTTCGAGATGACTGTAGTTCTTCCGCGAAGAGATCCATAAATAACAGTTGACTGTCTAATGGCGAACGTTTATCGCCGCCCGCCCCGTCTACACGCACGGCTTAACGCCGACTACACAAATATAGGTAGAAGGCACAACGGCTGGCAATTACAACGCGTAGAGGAATTAGCGGGCATTGGCATTAAGAAATTTCGAATGCATACTCCCGTTGTGCCGTCTGGCGCCACGGTACAAGGCTACGCTTGTCGGCTCTTCTTTCAAGGGCGACTAATTGGTCCTCGCGCCGCCGTGGATAACGAGAAATCCGGCCGGGCCCGTTGGGGGTCAGCGATCTCTTGAAACTCGTTCACTCGCGTCGTTGTAGCCGTTGCCCCGTAGACGTCGAGCCGGAGGTGGTTCCGTAGGCGTCGTAGAAAGCTTGTTCGTGGGTATACGCTGCGAACGGCTTAGACAGATGGTTTGGAGGATCATTAATGATGCAATAAATTCACTGCGGGTAATACTAGCTTGTCCCCACCGTCGTGGCGACAGTTGCTCGTGGTTACTGAGCTGTGTCGAGACATGTGAAGTTTTAAGTTTCCACGGTAGGCCAACAAATAACGAGTACTTTTGGCGTACTTGGTGCTATGGTTGTTTTGTAGCAATTACAGTTGCTTGGAAAGTTGCCCTGGCGTTTTTAAAGACGATAGTCTTTCTCGGGCTACTTGAACGGGAAAATTTTGGTCTGTCTGTCTGTCTGTCTGTCTGTCTGTCTGTCTGTCTGTCTGTCTGTCTGTCTGTCTGTCTGTCTGTCTGTCTGTCTGTCTGTCTGTCTGTCTGTCTGTCTGTCTGTCTGTCTGTCTGTCTGTGGCTCGATTCAGCCAGCCGGCCAAACTGAAACTAATGCTGAGCAATAGTCTTATGTACTCACAGCCAAATTTAAACGTCTAAGTGCGGTGTTAACGTTCATACGTGCCAACATAGTTGAGCAAGAACAAGAACAAGACATTACGCAAATATAAGGCAGAAAATCAATACGTGAGTGATATTTGCAGTGTTCCTTTATTATAAATTTACGGATGCTTGCTTGTTGCGATAGCAAATAAAATACTATATCAACTGCAGAAAACCGTCTCCTGCTGTTGCCCGCGCTACCTGGCGAAATCCTAAAAAAATCAAACGGCAACGGGAACGAAAAGTTCCATTAGGTAGGTTCTGCGTTCCGCTTGGAACGCTCCTGGAGCAGGGCAGCGTGGTTCTATAAACGTTCTCGTCGGGTGCCTCGATTCACGCGCGTCTACGTCGTACGGCAGCGCTTGCATCGAGGCACGTTGGAGCAGTAATTTAAATTGACTTGAGCAAACCTCTATCGTGTTATCTTGGGAGGAACGAGACGGGAGAGGTACGGCATGAGAGGTGAGCGGGAAAGAGAAGGCAGGCCTTTACTTGCCAGGGGCTCCAGTCGACTATCGTCTTGCGGCGTCGAAATTGGCAACGAAAGGAGCAGATACGTGGCCATTTTTTTCGTTTCCTCGACTGTGGCGTTTAGATGCTTTAATCTGGAAATTAGGAGGAACCGCATAGAAACATCGGATTAGAATGCTTCATAGGCTGGGCCCCTGCTCAGCAACGCACGCCCTTCACGGTAGTATTCCAACTTATAAGATGCACGAAGTGAGAAACTGATGGTGTTTTTCGATAATTCAATTACGGGAATATTATTTTTGGAAGGTTTCTGTCCCTTGTCCGTCGTTTGCAAGGAAGTATAAAATAAATGGTTAATGCTTGTGGAGATAGCCAATCACAGTAAGAGTAAAAGAAAGCAAATGTTTTTTTTTTGTGTGTGTGTAGACCGGGCTCCATTCCACTTTTAGATGCGAAGCATTTCATGGTTGGGGGCTATGTCCCTCCCTTGTCGTTGTTGTTGTTGCACCGTCCACACCCCCACTGCGCATGCTCGGCTTGCTGAACGCCCGGTGGTGTCTTACCCTTTAAGGGTTCCTGGAGCGACAGTGTTGCCGGTGTCTTCCTGGGCCGGCACAAGACGAGCACGCTTCCCCTTAATTAAGGGCTCCTGGAGCGACAGTGTTGCCGGTGTCTTCCTGGGCCGGCACGAGACGAGCACGCTTACGCGCCTTCGACGTTTCATCGTCGTCGGCAGCGGCGTGCGTCGGCGAGTCTCGGCGGGCCGTGATTACAAGCAGCCCACAATCAACCGGGGAACGTGCATCGACCTCATCTTCAGCAACTTTAGGGTTCATCCACTACAACAGCCCTTAACTTTACATTTCATAGACCATAAGCGGTCATAATCAAAGCGGAACGCCAACCACTGCTCGACGTCACCTACGTTGAACATGATGATGACAATGCTTAAATAAACACAAACTTATACCACGTACGACGTCTCTCTCTCTCTCTTTAATACCTCTCCACTCTAACACACCCCCCCCCTCCAATAAAATTACACCATCTTCCGGTAGGGGAACCCTGAGTAGTATGCGAAACAGCCATGGGGTCAACGAAATTTCCCATTCCGTAGTTGCGGTAAGTGAAAAGTGTGGTAGTTACCATGGAAACCAAACGGTAAATATAACTGTAGCTACGTACCTCAACCTAACGGAAGCGAAGAACTGAAAACTAATGGGCACTTGAATCGACCCCACGGCTGCTTCGCATACTACTCAGGGTTCCCCTTCGGGAAGATGGTGTAATTTCTTTTAAGATGGATGACAAGCGACTCTTTAATACGACACCGAGGGAACACAGAATTTTGAACACAGGTACAAACCCGTTTATTGTGAACGAACTATTTGTGACAACTAAATGATACTCGGCGCAATAATATAGTCGTCTTAGCGGTTAGTAGCTTTCACACCTTTTCCTGCGGGATAGTTCCGATAAAACAAGGGTTACAACCATTTCTGTAACCGTATAGTCCCTCCTTAGACAGCCATATGCATGTATTCAGAGTGACTGGAATTCTGTAACGTTTACAACTATCCCTATGATCTACCTAATTATGACAGAGAAACTAAACTCGAGGTCATGATAAAGTCATTTCAGCCTCCAATTGTCGACAACTTGTTTTTGTAAAGTTCTAATAAAGCAAGAGTCACGGCTGTTTTCTGCTGATCATGCATCCGTGATAAAGTTGGCCTTGCCGCAAGGCGTGCACGGAACTTCGCATTAAAAACCGTGAGAACTGTATCGGATTAGTTTGGGCTTACAGTTCACAATCACGGGATCATAATTTAACCGTGATAGTTAACATTTTTTCGCATTTTAAAACGTAAGACGCAGGGCGCTTGCACAATGCAGCGCAATGCAAGCTCACCAAGGTCGAGACCGGTATGATATTTTTGAATCACAAAATTACGATTTTATTTCCCAGAAGTTTGATAGTCTCAACTGGATCCAAGAACGGCTTCATTATGACTCGCGAGGTGGTGGCGAGCATTGGTCAGGACCACTGTAGACGTGGGCTGTAAGAAGGTTATAACAAGTCGCCAAGGGGAGTCAACATCATGACCACCACCACCACCACCACCATCATCATCATCATCATAATCATCATCATCATCATCATCATCATCAACAACAACAACAACAACAACAACAACAGCCTACTCAGGCGCCCACTGCAGTGCGAAGGCCTCTCCCGGTGAAGTCAGCGGGAGCGGCTCCTGTCCTGTGCCGCTCGAGTCCACTGTTTGCCACTGAATTTCGCTATTTCATCCCTCCATCATGTTATTGGCCTTCTTCTTCTTATAGACCGGTCTCTTGGTATATACTCCGTTACCATTAATTGTCCACCGGTTCTCGGTTCTTCTCACAACGTGGCCAGCCCAAATCCATGTATTTTTCTTTATTTCAACTCGAGTTTTTTTTGTGAACGAGGTAGTTCGTTTGAAATTTGGCGCAGAATAGGTGTGGGCTGAAGTTCTTTCGGCAAACACTGGCGAATAATGAGAAGTATGCTACCTCTCTCACTCAAAATGACTTTCATGATTCGTCGAAAAACCGTCTCAGGCATCTGGAGTCTGCTGCGTCCAAATTAATGGCAGTGGTGCTGCAAGCGCCACTGGCTGGGCAACCTTCAAAGACCCCATCGTTTTCGAAGCCTCACAAGGTGCTTCTTGATAGCACGAGTTATACATTGCGAAAGTACATCTGTACTGTTGAGCTAGTAGTCCAAGAGAGTGGGTGGACCGGCTGACCAGCTCGGACCTTGCGGCGCAACAAGAAGTCGTCGCTAGAGCCCGGGCAGCCAGCCAGGACCAGGGCATCCCGGACTAAGGATGCCCCCCACAGGGCTGGTGCCCTTGCCATCTAGCACCAAATTTGCTCGTTTTATTAAACGTTTATTTCTCTCTCTCTCCAAGAGAAAAGAGGGAAGGAGAAAAGAGATTACCTTTCAAGTTCAGCCGCCACCCGACAATCCCGAAGCTAGCACCACTAGGTGAAGACTGTTTAGTACATAATCATCATCACCATCATCACCATCATCATCATCACACCTCAACTCCAGGATGAAGAATTTTTCATTGACTTCCAACTGCCCCCATCCTGCGCTCTTCGAATACATTCCTTGTTACCAACTGCTCTCATCTCCTCCGCGTCCGTACTTCAAACTGCACGAAATTCGGGATGTGCAGTTAAACCTCGATGTAGCGAACCTAGATGTAACAAATTCGTGGTTTAACGAAGTTTTTCAATTCACCATTTCCAGCCCAATTAAAATCCATGTGTTTGCGATATCTATGTAAGGACAGCGTTGCGACGGTTAACCTTGATGTAACATATTTTCTACGGGGATGAATGATGGTTTTTTGAACTTTTTCTAAAAACTCGACTGGAGAAATGCACTAATTTTGCCAATTTCGTCCGCACCGTAGACTACCGTGCGTTTCCACGTGTGAGTGTGGTGTAGGTTTGGTGCTAAGCCTGCCTGTCAGCGTGTAGTCCGCGTCTCCACTGCTATATGTGCTCTCGGTTCGTCGGTGGTGAGTTGTGCTGCCAAAAAAATGAAAACTTTTGTCTTTCCAAGGCAAGTTCGCAATTTTAACGAGAAGAAGAACGTAGCCGCCAGGGACAGTATACCGGCTAGCAGCCTCTCACCAAGTTTGAGTGCGGAATAGAGCGTCATGGTCACGAAAAGGCCCCCTTTCGACATACGGTTGGTCCTTGAAACGCGTCACCAAGGCCCCGAAAAGTTTCAAATGAAAAAATCACGCCATATCCACGGAATGAATGATGATCAGTGGGGCGAAGCTCGAGAGGGGGAGATCATCGGTAACCGTAACTCTCCCGTGAAAGTTCGCCCATTACATCATTAAGAAAGACGTAAGGACTGTGTGCGTACATTGTACAATCAACTTTTATTTTCGGAGTCAATGCTCCAGGCCCAGACCTGGTGAAAGACCCCGCGCCATCGAGGACTACCCGCACCTCCACCCACAATTTGTCACGTAGGATGGGACACAACGGTAAAGAGAGAACTTTATTTAGGGCGAACTTGTGCCCGAACAGACGAGAGGAAACGAGCAAAGGTCCCTTGCGCTCTCGTTCGATCTCCGAGAACGACTGCCTTGCGTTCGTGGCGTGATCTCTTGCGTGATCTCCCCCTCGCAGTGCACGTGCGCTCGCGCCTCCGTTGGCGAACACAGACAAGCTCGCGCTCCCGGTGCCGAGTTTGCGCTGCCGGTTGCAGCCGGTTCTTGCGCGTGCAACGCGGCCCACTTTGCGACATCTCCGAAAGCATGCGGCGGTCACGTACCACGAGACACAAGGGATGGACAGACCCATGACTTAAGGAGCTTCGCCCCTAAAAAGTGACACTTAAATTGTGTTTGTGAGTACGGGTGAGTGACATCGGTTCTTTGGAGTGCCGTGTAGTCAATAAGCTGGTGGGAAAGCAGGTGCAAATGACGCCATTATCCACTGTGAAATGAATTATTGATGGGCGAGTTCAGTCACTGATGTCTAGCATTTTGGTTTCGTTTCTAATTCATTCACGCGAGCCTTAACTCGAAACCTGCATGTAACAAAAACTTGCATGTAACGAAAAATTGCGAAATTTTGTCAACATCGTTATATCCAGGTTTAACAGTACCTGTTTTCAAACAAATGTACAGTTTGTGCATTCAATTGACCGTTGCGCTGCGAAAATTGTAGGGGTTGCCTATGCTACATCGGAGGACATTATTTTTCCTAGGGACCATTGTATTGTGAGAAGAGAGGTGTCTTATCTCCTACTCGTATTCTTGCAGTCAACAGGACTAAGTGAGGTATGGTGACATTGTGTGTCTGGTATTTTAGGACTAAGTTAGGTGTGATGACTTTGAGAGTCTTTGATATTGTATTGGTGACGATTAGGTGGAGCAATTGCCGGCAGCTATGCAAGGATAAGTCCGCCTCATTGAGCAATACTTACTACAACTACTACTATAGGGGTTACCGTGTGCAATATTTTTTCTTGATTCAGCTTTACCGCAGCTCGATACTCGGTAAAAACATGGCGATTGAATCAGTATCCCTACAATAAAATTCGAGCTAAACCAACAGAACAGAAGGAAATTAGATTATCTTAAAGCATGTCGCGTATGCGGTACCATCCAATGGAGCGAAATGCTGGGCAAGTTGGTTCATACTGTGCGCGTATTTATCTTCTTTCTTTACGTGTACTGCGTCCTTTCTCTGTTTCTTTTTATGCAGCGAACAGTCATAGGGAGCCTGTAAAATAACGGTTTGAGGCGATGTTTTCTGCACATTACTCAGCTCCGTTATAAATGCCAAGCTACGGTAACGGTGAGAAACATCCTTTACGGAGCTATAGCACCAACATACTAAACTTTGTTTTGCTAACACTACCGGAAAGAACGACAGCAATACCCTGCTCCACATCACGAGCTCGACCGCGAACAATCTACCACCTGCCGCCGCTTACAAACCAACACGTATCGACATGGAACTTTACTTCATCCGATACACCCGGGACTCTACCAGCGTCAATGCGAGTACTGCGAAAGCGAACCTAAAACGCTGCAACACATGGTGCTGGACTGTCCCAACACGGCCAGATCAGCTCCGTGGTCACTACCAACGGCTCAACCACACTGCCAGGCCCTGCTGTCTAACCCGACCCTGGATGACCAGCTCTGGCTAACAACCAGGACGGCGCGGGAAGCGGAAGAACACGGCTTCTTGGACTGATGAAGCCGTCCAGGACTGCAGTGACCGTTTTCTTAAAATAAATGTTTATTCCTTCTAAAAAAAGGAACTTGCGGAAACGGACACGTTAAGTAGAACTGCTCCAAGTTAGCTCGCCTTACGTGATCTCGTTCGCTCTCAAAAAAAAAAAAAAAAAGAACGTTGCCCATGCATAAACAAGGCAACCCCTCGCAGCCGCCCTCGCCGTATAGCATTTTATTCGCATGTGCCTGCGCAAGCTGGTCCACCCTGCAAACGCTATCTCCGCTGCGACCTCCCTACAGACCACGGTTCTCGGATGACCGACAATTGGCTCTAATAACGCCGGGAATCCCCGACGGGTGGGAGGGTACAAATATGCAACGATAACAAACAAACAGGGCGTGAAAGCGAGGAAGATTCGGCCGGAGGGGTGGCCAGGGCGCACTTCGCGCCAACTACAGATTAGAAGGTTTCAGCGCACCGTTACGCCCAAAAAATGTGTCACCGATTGCGTCCGCTTGATTGGCGTAAACAGATGAAAAAGTTTACAGTAGGGTGTTGAAATACCAAATGGACTCACACATGTCAGGAGACCCATGGAAGCTTGGGGTCATTGTTACTGGGTGGTGTTGCTCCTGTATCCTCAACAGAGTGACCATTACATGGGTGCGGCGCTCTAGTCAGGGAGGGGATTTAATGTGCGTGCCATGGGGCTAACCTTCGTCGAGAGTATACGATAGGCAAGGGGGCATTCTTCTCAACTACTAAGTCCATGCAGCCATAGGCGTGCGTGATGTTCCGCATAATAGGGAGCCGGTTCACATCTTAACGTCACCCTCTACCCTCAATGCGGCCCCCTCCAGGATTACGTGGTGTGCGGGTGATGGACCTCTGCCGCAGCATTCTGAGCCTGGAATGTAAAGCTAGGGTCTGTAAGCAACTTACCTAATCGTATAGTTTTATTCATCAAAATGTCATCCCAAATTTTGCGCCCTTGCCTAGTACTCGGGGGCAAAAAAAAGGGGGGGGGGGGGGGGAAGTCTTTTGACAACTCCCATGATGCATGCAACGTGACGGAGGCCTACGGCTCCATCGCTCCGGTTGCAATTAGCAAGGACATGAGCTTTATCGTCGTTTTCATATCTCTGAGACAAAATTTAGTCGATTGGGAAAGGGGGCAAGTAGACTTTCGTAGTATGTAACTTTTTTTTTTCTGTGAACAAAACTAACAGTTACCGTTTCCTTTCATGGAGAAAGAAACAGATGAAGAAGAAAGTCGAGAAGAATAAAACCTGTATTAGTATCTTTGAAGAAAGGAAGCTGGCTGGTTGGCCGACCGGTCGGTCGCTGCAACGTAAAAGTGGACTGCGGCAAAAACCTGAGCACTGTACAGTAGAGCACTGCACGGGCCTGATTTTAAGGCCCGAGCCCGGCCCGAGCCCGCTTTGTGAAGCCTGAGCCCGACCCGGGCCCGTAACAACGAGCCCGGGCCCGGCCCGGGCCCGAGAATTCATAAGTGAGCCTAGCCCGGGCCCGTCGTCTCAAGCCCAGGCCCGGCCCGGGCCCGTCGTCTCAATCCAAGGCCCGGCCCGGGCCCGTCGTCTCAAGCCCACGCCCAGCCCGGGCATGGTCTATTTTTTTTTTGAGCCTAGGGAGGGCCCGCATGTGTGTGACCAGGCCTGGTCTTAGACGTTGAAGAAAATTTGTTTATCATATTTCTTCGAGTGTCTTCGTAGCGGGAAATCAGACGGAGCATGTAGTCTGTACAAGCACGCCCTGAATTGTAACGCAAAAAATAAGGGTTTAAAAGTACACGTAGTTTAGCTCACACCGCCTGAAGTTCACGTCACATGGGCGTAATAATAGCTCGTATTCTTACACGAGAGACACCATCACCTTTGATGACCAGACTCTTGGTAACTTCATGGGGTTGTTTCGGTCCCAAGTTGGTATTAATGAAATTTCTTGCTCTCCATTTGAATCCACGAGTATGTGCGTGCGTTGAAATATTTTCCCTGGAGTGGTTGTTAAGCGGCGGCGCTTCTCTAGCACGTGAGTTTGATTTCCAGCCACGGCAGCCGCATTTAGATTGGTTCGACATCTAAAACACACGTACATAGACACAGGTGCACAGCTCCAGGGTGGCTTAATTCCTTCCCCGCTAGGGCATTCCTTGTAACCGTATATTTGATATGTTATACACCAAAATATAAAATCTTGATGCAATACATGAAATGTCATTAAAGTTACAGCATAGTGACTATCAGACCTAGCAAAACACGTTTTTAAAACAATGTGTACAACTAACATCAAGAAGCGCGTAAAAGTATACTCATAATATTCAATTTTATGCTCTTTTCTACACTTCACGTCGGAACTATTAACGGCCGGGCCTATGAATTCAAGCCCGAGCCCGCCCCGGGCCCGTGGCGTCGAGCCGAGCCGAGCCCGGGCCCGCGGCACTGAGCCCGAGCCGAGCCCGGGCCCGCGGCACTGAGCCCGGGCCCGGCCCGGGCCCGACGATAATCGACTTCGGGCGGCCCGGCCCGGCCCGCGGGCCGGGTCGGGCCCGGGCTTTCGGGCTGGCCCGGGCCCGTGCAGTGCTCTACTGTACGGTCCAAGAGGAAACGAGAGCAGGAGGTAACCATTGATCATCATCATAGTCATCATCAATAGCCTATCTACGCCCACTGCAGGTCAAAGGCCTCTCCAATTAATCTCCAATTATCCCGATCCTGTGCTAACTGCGACCAATTTATCCCCACAAACTTCTTGATCTCATCTCACCTGCCAATCTAACTTTCTGCTGCCCCCTGCCATGCTTGCCTTCTCTATAGGAATCCACTGTGTTACCCTTAATAACCAACGGTTATCGTGCCTTCGCATTACATGCGCTGCCCACGCTCGTTTCTTATTCTTCCTTTCTACTAATATGTCCTTAAAAAGTGTTTGTTCCCTGACCCAGTCCGCTCTCTTCTTGTCCCATAATGTTACACGTATCACCTTCCGTTCAACTGCTCGTAGAGTCATCCTCAATTTAAGCTGAACCCTCTTAGTGAGCCTCCAAGTTTCTGCCCCGTAGGTGAGTACCGGTAAGATGCAGCTGTCATACACTTTCTTCTTCAGCGACAATGGTAAGCTGCCATTCATTATCTGATAGACGGAGCCGATAATACTGGATTCGGAGAGAGGAGAGAGATGAGAGAGAGAGGAGAGAGAGAGAGAAGAGGAGAGGAGAGAGAGAGAGAGAGAGGAGAGAGAGAGAGGAGAGAGAGAGAGAGAGAGAGAATGGTCTTAAATGAAACTGGTGAGGTTACCCTGGCCAAGGCGCCTAGTTTGCTACACCACATGCATGGGGAGAAACGAAATTGATGAAGTGATGTTGTTGACTAGGATTGCGATGATGCGCTCACTAATGAAGCCTTATTTAGAGAGTCTGATCAAGTCGTGTACTTCGCAGGAAAGTGAATAGAACTATGGTCGCCCTGGATGCTCGTTTAGAGTTACACCAGGAGCCTCACACGCCACTGTTCCGGGCAATGTTCCGGAACCATTTGGTTCACTACACCCGGCCCGTGACACAAGCTTTTGCAATGAAGACATCAGTTCTCTTACTTTTGTATTACATGGTGTGACGTTACCCGCCTGCCCTCCTATCGGTATGTTTCTCTTCTAGAAAGCGGCTGGCCCAGGGACACTAGGAGGGACGTCCTTGATACTGTATACAGCGCACATTGGAATATTATGTGGTTCAAGGCCTCACGCGCGTCACGAAGAGTGCAAAGAGAGGAAGTGACCTGTTGCAGCTTGAAGCGAAAATGACTCGTGTTGGCGACATTCAGCCGCGAGCGCTGAAGAACCGCTTCATCATGCCTGGTCAGTGACGAGCACGGTGCCTAGAGGAGAACATCCACCAACGGTAGAGTTCCTATACAGGTCCCGAACGGAATGCTCTCTGCGGGAGCTATATAAAGGGACACTATAGCCAAAGCAGCGTTTTACGGCAGCCGATATGGACACGGGCACAGCGTAGTATATGCGTGTTCTCCTTTTTGCGTTATATGTCGCGGTCTGCTCGCTGCCATATTAACGATTGTGAAAATCAAAGCACCTTTCTTAAGAGAAATAGGGTTAAGACGCTGACCTTTCTCCCATGCAACCTCAATGAAAGTCCAAATCCAAAATCCAAGCTCCTTCGACAGTGCCGGAATGGCGCAATCGAATACACGTCAGCTTCATAACGCCGGGGACCCAGGTTCGATTCCAACAAAGGGGAGCATTTTTTAAATGCAGAGCATTTCTTTAACTCACGATGTCTCCCGTTCTTGGCGTCCGTAGTTGTCCGCATCGCTCGCCTCGACATGCCCGGCTCAGACGTTTCGCTATCGGCGCGATCAACATTCGATAGCGCGCCCAGGCAAGTTTCAAGGACACTCTGTCCCCTCTCTCGGACTCAACGTGCGCCGAGGCTGCCAATTTTACTGCTGACGAGCGCTCTCTCGTCAGCAGTTGCCACAAGTGCAACAACATTAACGTAACGCAAACTACTTTACGTCGTGCGCCCCCGGAAATGCTCTGCATTTGATCGTGCCCCTCGGGAGGGGGATGTTTCACTGCGTCGCCATGCGAACAGTTTGCCACGCTTTAGTTTCAGTTCCGTATCTCCCCGCCGCGGCCGTGGAGAGAAGGCGGCCGGCCGTGACTCTCGCCACCGCGGCGCTGCGGTTGCGAGTTGCGCTAGGAAAGCGAGCGTCGTCTGCTAGCGGGGAGCGGAACGCGTTCCGCTCGGCATCTCCGGTCTTCGCCACTTCTGGCTGCGCACTGCAAAAGAAATAACTTTGGCGCGTCTCTACCCCTCACTCGTTTGCTTTGAAGACAACTGTGTCGTCTTTTTTTTTTTTTTTTTGAGGCGCTTGATATGCCTTATCTTTTAATCATCACCATCGCCTTGTGAAACCGATTGTGAAAACTTGGCTTTCCTGCAGTGCGTTTTACTAGGACGAACGACACCATCAGTGAGTCGCAGGAAGCTTCGCTTTAAAAAGACAACACCAAAGATACCTAATCATTTATTATAACTCGTGAATGCGTCAGAATTTACGGCTAATTTAATGCTGCTATTTAGGTGGAATACTTTGAGCGCGGCGTATGCAGGGTGTGCCGGTGTCGGAACCCTCTTTTTACAACAGCTAAGTTCGCGGCTGCTGACGATGTAGATGCTTCGTTCATACTTCGTAGCGGTTCGGTATGCGTACTGCTAACCAAGAAAGTGGGAGTTTTTTTTTATACGGTAATTTTTAAACGAATTGTTTGTCTTCCACTCTTTATTGTCGTTGTATTAAAAGCTGTACGTGGTTTTTGTGTCAAGAAACGAAAATGTCGTCGGACCTGATAGAACAAAGAAACATTTGCTGCAGGGGTGAGTGTCAGACGTTATTAGAAACCAAGCATTGCGCCGCGTTTAAGAAATACATCTGAGACTGTAGCACTTCGCCCTCTCCTATCTTGCGCGATAAATATACCGGAGCAGGTATATGTTGCTCAGTAATGGACACACAAGCATTTTTTAAAATAGACATTAGGGAGTTTTAGCATAGCGGCTAGCGTTCACCAAGCTACGGCGGCGTGTGACGGGACCCGACCTGGCAGGTGCACATTCGTAAGGTAGTTCCGCGGGCCGGCCCTTGCCATGCCCGCGCATGAGTTCCACTTAGAGGCGACCTCGGCGCCCTCCCCGCGCGCGCATGCGTAGTCGGGTCCCGGTAACCCGCTGCCGTAGCCTGAGCCTCCGCTAGCCGCTACGCCAAAACTCTCTATTGAAGGTCTCCCTCTTAAATTCTCACAGGGTTACCTCAGCTGATGATGCCCGTGAGGTGGAGAAAGCCGGGCTCTACAGAAACAGCTTTCACATTATTGCTAATTACGGAATATACAGTCATGGACACATCAAAATGAATCATCATTCAGTGGCTTGTTTTACCCCCATCATGTAACTCCCTTAACCGGGGCTTTGAGATATAACAAACAAACAAACAAACAAACAAACAAACAAACAAAACATAAATAAATAATTAAATAAATAAATAAATAATTAAATAAATAAATAAATAAATAAATAAATAAAGAATACGTGAACACGGAAATGTGAGCCATAACAGGCAAAATTGAAGGATATGGGGTTGAGTGGAGATCACACAATGACGGGGTCCTGGTATGTTACGAAAGTCACATGTCCAAAGTTCATCGCTGCTACGCAGCCGTGCGACAATTTGACTCGCATGGAAAGAAATGGCACTGTTTGTGTGTTTCGGTTCATATTTTCGCGCTCACATTTAATTCGTCCACGACTGTAAATTAGCTTCCCTCACTCAACACAGCCCGTTCTGCTTTTGCAAAATCTGCTCTCGACTTAAATTCTTAGCGGAAGGTTGCTCCCAAGGCTCGACTCCAACAGCGAGGGAGTGCCACGGCATAGGATGTAGTAATGGTGGGGCCTGCGGAATCACTCGGGTCTATAATTGCGGTCGCCGTAGTGCACGGAACTGCTTTGTTGGCGCCGGCTAGACCAGATCCGGAGGCCGCAGCAGTGCCACAGTGCCACCACCACCACAGGGGCGATGAGCAGCAGCTTCGGAACGCCACCCATCGGAAGGGGGCGGTGCCGCTAACACCTCCTAAACAAGAATGCCTAACCGATGTGTCGTCATACTCCGACATACGACACGCTTTTCGTTCTCCTTCTTAGTCGATATCAATAAAGCTGAATTAAGCATTACCGAAAGCATTTGTCAGGTGTTGGATAAACTATAGGTCCAGTAAAATGGGTCCAGACTTGCTCTTATCTACAAGGTGTTCGGCAGGAGGGATTCCAGGAAGGGAGCGCCATCACCTCGACCCCCGCTCAGGAAAGGAAGATGCTGCTGTGGCCGAACTTCGCTGAGCTTAAAGAGAAGCAGAAGCAAATAAAAGATGAAAACGTAGTTTGTTGGGATGGCGACGGAGGTTTTTTTGCTCTTGGTGGCCGCCGCGTGGAAGTGCTCAGAGAAGCGGCGCGGTTGTTGCTGTCTGGTTTGGCCAGGTTCTGCCGTCCGGCTAGCAGGGGTTGGTACCCATGGAAGCCCGGTCGTTCACACACGGAGCAGTTGGGCTTTCCCCGTCGGAGACTGCACCCTTTGTGCCGGAAGCACACTGTCATTGTCCCTAATACTGATTTCGATGTCTTCTCCGCTTCGTTTATTTCACGGGAGTTTAGTGGTTGAGCGCAGACACTTTTAATCACGCGCAGGAACAATCTTTGAGGATGAACAGATTTCGTTTTGTAAAACAAATAGCCGACGATTCCAGTGGCCGTTATCGCGCGAAGAAGAAAGAGCCATGCTAAAATAGTTTTACGCGAAGCACGAGTAGACAGTGGCACGTAGCTCCTGGGGGCCCACGTTGACGACGGTCAAGCAGTGGGCGGCACGGGCTCACCTCGAGCTGTCGTGGCCGAATCGTAAATAGATTCCTTCTTTCTGTCAGAAATTTATACACGCCCCGCCACAGCAGTCAGAAGGATTTTGATACCCCCAAAAAGATTTCGCAACGACCAGCACCCCAAGGATTTATACGCACCCCTCCCACCCTCCCAGTAAGCCCCCAACAAAGCCCCAGAAAGATTTCGACGCCTCTCCCGCCCAAAAAATCGAAATTCTGGATAAACTTCTTCTTTCTGTAAATATAACCTACCTCATTTCGCCAAGCTTTGGGGAAAATAAAGTTGTTATCATTATTATCACGACTCTTCACCATCAACCATCGCTCGTCTTGTCTGTCGTGCCGCCACGCAACATGTTTTGGTGAAGGTGAGGGTTATCGACCACCGTACCTTTCGCACGGCCGTAACAATATCTAGACGAGGTAGATCCTCGTGGGCGTTTACACTTTGTCTGACGTCTGCTGCCACACCACCGCCAACGTTGAATTGACACGGAAGAAAGCGTCGTCTACGGTGGATTGTATGCTTGCTGATTTAGATTGGATTTGTTTTCGCCCTTGGTGAACGAAATCTCTGCAATATAAGTGTATGCATTCACAGCATTCGATGTGGGTGCGATCATTTGTAATTGAAAAAAGGAAATCCGTCAATTAAAATCGACATCACACGATCTTTTTTTTTTTGCTTAGGATCTCTTCGCTTATCGCGTATGCTCTTGTAATGCCAAGAACGATACTAACGCAGTTATTAACAATACCTTAAAAAGTGGTAAGAAATCAGAACAACTACTATAAAAACAATTGCCAAAAGCAATGCGAAAAGTTACAAATACAAACAAATGCGTTACGCCACCTCCGCAGGTCGCAAGGGAGAGACAATGAGTGGAACACACTAAGGCCCAACCACATGCACGCGTAAAATCGACGTACTCGCGCAACGACGTACGCCTGCGGCGACATCTTTGCGCCGACCGACGCCGTCGGAGAGGGCGAGTAACCACATATCGGCGCAACGCGCGCGTAAACCAATGCGCCGCACAGTGTGGCTCGACTACTCCGGACTCAGCTTTGTGGCGACCAGTTCAACTACATATTAACTCAAATAAAACAAATAATGCCTATTCTCACAAAAATGCGTATGTTTAATACAGAAACAACTAAACAGTTCTTGGGACATTAAAAAACGTTAAGGATTAGTATGCATACTTGGCAGGCACAAAACCCCTCCGCTACATATGGCGTAAACTGCCTTGCTCCCATAGTTGCTCGTTGCTTCGCGTTTTTTTATCCGGTTGTTTGGTCCCCGTATTTTACAAATTACTTCGTTTTATCGCATAATTAATAGTGAAGTTAGCTTATTTATCAATTCCCTGTCTTGTTATGTGACCTGACCGCCGATAACATCACCGCCAGAGGTGTACGTCACACACCGTGCGCCCGAAAGTTTGCGTCGATATCTGGCGGGCTCTGACTTCGGCGTAACAAGCGCGTACCAATGCATTCGGCGTACGCCGGAGTACGCCGGTTCCTTACGCGCTTACGCCGGTTTACGTCGTTGCGCGAGTACGCCGGTTTTACGCGTGCATGTGGTTGGGCCTTAAAGGGAAGGTGAAGCGGTTTTAGAATTAAAATAAAAGTTGACTAGCAGCAAGTACACATTGAATTAGTTCATGTGTACGAATATTTTCGCAATACATGCAATAGAAGCGGCGCAATGAGCAAACAAAAGTGGCCCGATGCTCCGCCCCCATCTCGCCGCGCGATGCCGGAAGACCGAAGAGCGCGGGCGAAAACCGGCTGAAAAACGTCATACCTGGACTTCCGGCCAGATCGGCCGCCTTGGCCATGCTCTTTTCGCCGTGTTTCCTTGGGAATGATACTTGTTGTTGTGGTTGATAGCACTCATTTGTACAATTTTCGTGTTCAAAAAGTATGCACGAACGCCAAACGAGGCATACGTTATCATGCCGTATTCATAAGCAGAATAATGCCACGCCGGGATGCTTGATAACTTACGGAAGCAACAGCCTAGATGGCGGTGCTTGATGACAGAGAATATACTACACTACGCTAAATACTTTGTAAACCACTCCAATGGGTTTTTTTTTTTTTTTTTGATGCGACGGACGTGAATGTTCACATTAGATTCTAGATTTAGGAAGGATGGGGAATACTGCTGTACTTTGTCCGGGGATGTTTCGTTTCATTCCAGAAACCAAGTCACATTTGTTCAGGAAATACTTGTTTCGTTAAACGCGTCGGTTTTCTTTCCCTATGGGCTCAGGACAGTGTTCAAAAAAACCATTTTTTGGCGAAAACTAAAAACAAGGGGCCAATCCTGATAGAAGTTCTCTCCCGGCTAAGAGGTAAACAGTATTCCTACAAAATAAAAGAACCAAGACAACCAGATTACTTATTTTTGTAGTCGGCCTTGCGCCATAAAAACCCAACCATCATCATCAGATTACTTATTTGCAAGTATAACATGTCACGATAAGGTGATGTTTGTCTGGAATTAAAAAAAAAAAACACCACTACTCCGAACCACCACCGTGCCATAATTTGTGTTGACTGCGGGGGCCTAATTTTTTGCCCAAGATTCCGTGTGGCTGCATATTATAACCTGGCAAGCAGTTCTTATCGCTGAACCTCAAGTGTGCTCCAGTGATAGTCGGTCATATATATAATGATGATACTAAAAAAATTATGAGCGAAGAGTAAATATACAGCCTCTGTCCGACTAGCGCGGTAAATGATTAAATCTAGAAATGCTGAAACAGGCCAACGATTCATTATCACAAACGTTTGGTGATTGTTACCTAAAGTAACGTAACTACAACGTAACTGGCCTTGTCCGACTGGTTGGTTAATTATAACGAGGTGGCCGTAATATTGTAGCAGAATGCGCAGCAGAATTTTTTGGAAAGCGCTTCAGCTTCCCTTTAAAGGGAAGCTGAAGCGCTATCCAAAAAATTTGAGTTAGATTAACAGTTATATAGTTTCTTGCGCGCTGATTCCGAATATCACATTGAAATTTAGCGTACATGTGTCCAAGCGGCATGTATCTTGCAAAAAGCGCGGCCCCGTTTGAAAGACGCGCGCTTTTCGTCTTTTGACGCCCCTGATTGGTTGCGCCCGTCATGACGTCAAAAGGAGGACACCCTACTACGGCGCCGCGCGGGTTGTCGGAAGCAATTGCGAACGATCGCACGGTTGCTTTGCGGCAATTTAGCTTGCAGTTTAATTTTCGCACATGACTGGAAGTTTGTTTTATAATTTCCCGTGCTGTTGGTTCAATCATCTTGGAGCTTAAATTTGCTTTACACGACAGAGAACCCCGAAGCAGTCACTGTGACGTCGACTAGTGGGTTCCATCAAAATATTTTTGAATTAGGCAACCAGCATAGGGGGATTTTATACCTTATGTTAATATTAGGTACTGCTTTAACTGTTTCTTATTATACACAAAACCATTTATGCCGAAGATTATTGGGCGTTTTATAAACAATCTACCAGCGAAAAGCACGTACGTGCACTGCGCGAAAAAATAGCGTTCATGCGCTGTAAACGTATATGCGAGACACATCTTGCCGGTACACGCATAAACCAACAAGCAGACTCCGCTTCCGCATTTTCTTTGTTCGTTGTCGCCCACCCCAGCCCCGTTACTCATCCCCGTACACAGACCCACACGTGCGCGCCATTTCGGCAGCGGCGCTACGGCGCCTCCGCGATTGCTAGCTGCACTTCGATGAGTGGCGTCTTGCTGCTTCACATGCATTTATTCTGAAGACACTGGAGCATACTAGTGCCTGTTCAGCATTATTGGCTGTAGTAGGGCTTGATTTTCGCTTGTGCGTTGGGCATTCTGCTACAATATTACGGCCACCTCGTTATAATTAACAGACCAGTCGGACAAGGCAGTTACGTTGTAGTTACGTTACTTTAGGTAACAATCACCAAACGTTTGTGATAATAAATCGTAGGCCTGTTTCAGCATTTCTAGATTTAAGCATTTACCGCGCTAGTCGGACAGAGGCCGTATATTTACTCTTCGCTCCTAATTTGTTTAGTATCATCATTATATATATCACCGACTATCACTGGAGCACACTTGAGGTTCAGTGACAACAAGTGCTTGCCAGGTTATAATATGCAGCCACACGGAATCTTGGGCAAAAAATTAGGCCCCCGCAGTCAACACAAATTATGGCACGGTGGTGGTTCGGAGTGGTGTTTTTTTTTTAATTCCAGACAAACATCACCTTATCGTGACATGTATGCTTGCAAAAAAGGAAAAAAGGTCATCTGATTGTCTTGGTTCTTTTACTTTGTAGGAATACTGTTTACCTCTTAGCCGGGAGAGAACTTCTATCAGGATTGGCCCCTTGTTTTAGTTTCGCCAAAAAATTGTTTTTTTGAACACTGTCCTGAGCCCATAGGGAAAGAAAACCGACGCGTTTAACGAAACAAGTATTTCCTGAACAAATGTGACTTGGTTTCTGGAATGGAACGAAACATCCCCGGCCAAAGTACAGCAGTATTCCCCATCCTTCCTAAATCTAGATCTAATGTGAACATTCACGTCCGTCGCATCAAAAAAAAAAAAAAAAACCGCATTGGAGCGGTTTACAAAGTATTTAATGCAGTGTAATATATTCTCTGTCATCAAGCACAGCCACCTCGGCTGTCGCTTCCGTATGTTATCAAGCATCCCGGCGTGGCATTATTCTGCTTAGGAATACGGCATGATAACGTATGCCTCGTTTGGCGTTCGTGCATACTTTTTGAACACGAAAATTGTACAAACGAGTGCTATCAACCACAACAACAACAAGTATCATTCCCAAGGAAACACGGCGAAAAGAGCATGGCCGAGGCGGCCGATCCGGCCGGAAGTCCAGGTATGACGTTTTTCAGCCGGTTTTCGCCCGCGCTCTTCGGTCTTCCGGCATCGCGCGGCGAGATGGGGGCGGGGCATCGGGCCACTTTTGTTTGCTCATTGCGCCGCTTCTATTGCATGTATTGCGAAAATATTTCGTACACATAAACTATTCAATGTGTACTTGCTGATAGTCAACTTTTCTTTTAATTCTAAAACCTCTTCACCTTTTAAGGCTCTCGGAACCGTGACCCGCCTTGACTTCGCGGTGAGCGATGCTCTAAGGGCTGCGTTTGACGAAAAGGCAAACAAACAAAGAAATGTGACAGTCTCGATAGTTCTGTGCAGCTTCACTGAAGCTGGGTGCATGACACGGGAAGTAAACCCATCCGTGCGGCAGAACATCTCCGTGATCCAGCATGTTAGTAATTCACCTCAAAATCAATCTATTATTTAAGACCTCAAAAGAACGGATCAAAATCCGGTATCGAAAAAAAAAGCAAGCTTCGGAGTCAATAGAAATAGAAAACGGTAGTGCGTGTTGCTAAGTGAAACGTAGCCAAGTGGTGTGTTTTTAGGATTGAACAGGGCGGTAGATTTCTGTACGCTGCCAGCCAACTACTGCAGCGGAGTGCGGAAATAAGGTTTCAGGCATGACTGAGCACGAAGCGAACAAGTGCGACCTTTGTGGCACCCATAGGCAAGCCTGTCTTGTCTCTTGCATCACTTAAACGTTTTCTTTCTCGTCGTTTTATCTCACTTTCTTTGTTTTTCAATAGAAGAAAGAAATCAGCTCCGCGAGAAGCACGGAGCCGTTTCCTGGCAGGTGAGTGACATCGGTGAAATTTTCTCAGAGGCGATTATGCACTGGCAGTGTAAAAACACTTCAGAATCGAGGGATAATGAACTGCGTCGAGAGTATATGCCCCCGTGGTAAGGTCACTTAAATGAAGAAATCGTTTCCTGGTAGTTTTTGTGAGAGCAAGCAATATTGCCGTGTTGCAAGATACATCAAACGAAGAGATTCCGGGGGGTTGTTTTACGGGGTCATTTTTCCTGAAGATGGCCAGTAAACATTTTTTCCAGGGCCATTTGTTCCTGGACCATTTGTCCCGCTACCATTTTTTCCTACCTTGGAGTTGGGACAATTTATTCCAGGACCATTTGTCCCAGGACCATTTTTTGTACGTTGGAGTTGGGCCCATTTACTCCGGGATCATTTCTACAGGAACCATTTTTTCCTATTTTGGAGTTGGGACATTTATTCCGGGACCATCTGTTCCAAGACCATAAGTTTCGTGGTAATTTGTTCGGGAACCATTTTTCTTTTTTTCACTACACCCGCCCCGTGACAGAAGCTTTTGCAATGAAGGCATCAGTTCTCTTACTTTTGTATTCCATGGTGTGACGTTACCCGCCTGCCCTCCTATCGGTACGTTTCTCAACGATATTGTGTATGGTGGAAGGACACGGGGACTATTTGAAGCTCAGTTTCAGCCCTTTATTCGTATATGTATTTCCGCTGCGCATTCATGTTGACTACGTTTATGCGATTCCCCTGAAAAAATAAAACCAGCGCAGATAGAACGCAATAAAACGCCATTGATTGAGGTGGTCAAATGTTAAACAGACCGGGTTCATTTCTTCTTTCGGAACAATACTTATTTAAAAGCCAAAGCTTTCTGTGAAACAGATGGTAACTTGTCAAAAAGCTAATGCATTTTCCCCTAGACAGGTTGGTCGACCAAAAATCTCTGGTAATATCTCTGGACACGGTACCTGCGCGAAACACGGCTTCATGTTGCCAAAATGATTAAGTGAAAATCGCGAAAAAGGAAAGGCTCCAGATAAGACAGTGCACGCACCAGTCATGAAGAAGGAGTACAATAGTAAACCTTCGTCTCATAAACCAAGCGTATCAGTACACATTTAGATCATTCGTAGATGCGCTTAGAGCGCGAAAAGTCATCGCATTGGCTCGTTGTTCGTTTGCGATTTGCCTTTGAACGCGGGTGTGCTGCCACCTAGCGTGCCTAGCGGAAGTTGAAGCTGTAGGGTTTGCCGGCGTTCCCTTCGGCTGCGTTCTCGTTGTATGCACGGCAATCGCACATTACGGCGAGGAGCAGCCGAAGTTTTTCTTCTGTGTTGGTGTTATAACGCCTTAAGATGACAGCCCCTGGTCATCACATAATACCAGGCGGCTTCTTATCACTGAATGAGGGCTGGCAGAGAAATCTCGGACAGATCCGTGTGCCGTCCGAGTCGTCTGGCATGAAGTGCGATCGCCAGCTCAACAAAGGCCGGCAGTTCGCAAAATGCCTTTAAGCGCTGGACACATGTACGATTGGTACACGCGATTCGCATGCGACTGATCGTTACGACTGTCGCCACGACTAGTGCGCGTGAATTTGAGACGGCCCGATGCGCGCATGAGATGCGTCGTCGGCGTCGCTCCGCCAACTGTTTTTGCCCCATGGTCAACTACGATGATCGCTGACCTGAATTTGTAGATTCTGCGCGTTTGTTCGCAAGAAATGGATAAAGCAAGCAATCGTGAAGCGTTTTCTGCTTTCGGAAACAGTCCGCGCACACGCCGGCCGCGCCTGCCAGCTCGGCACACTCAGCGGCTCGAACCGGCGCAGACCGCGGTAGCAACCGCGCTTGTCGCTGCTCTTCTGAATCAATCTGATCGCTAAAGAGCTCCATATGCGAGAAAGTAGGTGTTAGTGTGGTGAAAAATTGTGCTAGGGATTGTTGTCAGGCCTTATTTTAAAAGCGGCGATCAGATATATCTGCCGCGATGCAAGCCTACGCTGACCGGTCGCCGCGGCGCGCGGTGCGCCGAGCGGCCGAGAGATGACGATACCTGCGCGGAAGCATCGAAACAGGCTACGCAGATGTCTTGATCACCGATCGCTCAAACGGCAGTTATAACTTAAATAGAGTTCCACATGCGAGAAAGGGAATGATAGTGTAGTGAAAAGTTGTGTTGCGGATTGTCATTCGCAGTTGCACAGATAGCAGCGATCAAATATCCGCCAGGATGCTAAGCCCATCACCCGAGCCGACGCGAGCGACGCAAACCTCCGTAGCCGATCGCGTGCGGCCGACGGGAAGCGATAGAAGCCGACACCGTTCCCTTTTCGGCACTCCGAGTTACAGCGGAACGCAGCACAAGTTGTGGCCATTGTTCCGCGCACAACGAGCACACACAAAAAATCAAACGATGTAAATACAACCACGACCCCTTCCCGCTTGTGCTGGGAGCTGTTGGGGAATGTCGTCTGCTGCCCTACGGACTGCTTAGGGACTTGGCCGCTAGGGGACTGCGCATGCGCAGTGGGGTTGTGAAAAAGGCGGATTGACGATCGATAAGACTCGTACCCTCGGCAAAAATTGGTCGCACGTTTAGCGTAGATTTTGACGCACTTGTAATGCATTTTTGATGTGAGAAAGCTTTCGCACTTATTTGAACTTTCTTTAGAGAGAGAGAGAGAGAGAGAAAGAGAGAGAGAGACAGAGAGAGAGAGAGAGAGAGAGAGAGAGAGAGAGAAATAACTTTATTGGGAGAGGCTGGTGACCTAGGCGTCGGCCAAGAGCCCTTGGGCTCTAGCAGCGTCTTCGGCCCAGCTGGACGGCCCAGACTTGAATCCGCTGGGGTCGTGGATGAGCAACACGGTCTCCCATTGCTCCGCCGCCGAGTGATTCTGCGCGCGGGTATAGCCGCCTGCGGGCAGGCCCATAGCATATGTGCTAGATCTGCCCTTTCTTTACATTTATGGCATTTATCCGATATGTTTTTTTTTTCTCTTCGTGCCTGCGTGTCTTTGAAGCAAATACAATCATGACCCATTTCAGAGCGTATGTTTTCTGCTTGGCGACATGTTTTAGTGCCACTGGGTATGAAAAGGTCCAACTTAATATCGTAGAAGAGTGAAATTTTACCTGTAGGTTCGAAGTTAATAATAAACTACACAATATAAAAAGATATTGCCGTAGGAACTGTTGAATAAATGCTTCATCCACTTTGCCAGCAAACGAGCCTCTTTAAAGTCGGCATCACCCCTGTGCGTGGCTGGGAAAACATTTTGTGAGGCGCCTTACAAGCAGCATGATAACCGAATTAGGAAAGCTCTAGGGCCTTGTAATAAGCACCTTGGTAAGACACATCGCGGATCGCGCGTATCCCTAATATAAAACGCTATGCCGTAGGCCTTCTTCAAGTGGGTTTCACAAGTTTGCACATGCTTTACTCAAAAGACACTCTTTAACGTCGACAGTCTTTCTTCGACTACTTAAACGATAAAATTTAAGGTCTGTCTCTATGTCCATCTGCCTTTTAGAAAAACGTTGTTTGACACACAAAACCTTACACTAAAAACACAGGACACAGAACTGGACACTAACAGTGGTCAGCACAATCACGTTAACAAAAAAAGAATTGGGATATATTTTTAACAGGCGATTCAGCCATGCCACACTGATTTGAAAGCTAGGGCTACTAGACCATCCCGTACAGAAATAAAGCCACATGAACACTGTCTGAGGAACTATTATTCTCTAAGGAAGAAAAGCCCCTTCAACGTCCTGCCGCATGCGTCTTAGAAGAGGCCACACAGCCCGACGACGGTAAACACCCGCGACCACTGCGCAGTGGCTTCACCGCAACGCAAAAGCTCCCGCCACTATGACCAGGCGCACAACGCAACCTCTGGGACAGCAACTTTTGTCTGTGTGCCGCCCGATTCCTAGGCCTCGATATTCGCGATGCACAGCACACCAGAACGACTGTCCCAAGACGCATTTTAGGACCACACGTTTCTTGTTTTCTTAGAATGAGCGCGTTGTCCCTCAATTGAGCCGCCTGGCCAAAAGTTAAAATGAAACCTTTTATAGAAGCAATATTTTTACGAACCAATAAATCTAGAAACACACTTCATGGTTCTCAACACTGTCCAGAGAAAAAAAAAATATTACCAGTGGCTTAGCTCGGCTCTTCCAGCATATACATAGCGTGAGCTAAGGTTAAGCTGGTTATTCTTAGCTTTCCTGGTTGTCCAGGATAGCTTGATTTTCATTCTTACTGCTGCTTCAATGACACGCACACGGTATACGCATTATGTGACACACGTATATTTATCAAGCGGCTCCGGCGCAGCGTCACCAATCGCCCCAGAGGTAAGCTGGTTCCACGCCGGTGTTGCTGCGGCGCACGAGCCATTATTGGTTCAACACCCAGCCACCCCTCGCATGATCATCAAGTGGACCGGACCGCAACGTGTGAAATGGAGCTCGGCGAAGACGCTGGGTGCGTGGGGTATGTGAGAGACGCTGGGCAGCGAGCAACGTTCTGTGCGTGGTGTGACGTCACTGCTCCTCGCGCCTGCGCAGCATGGCTATCCAGGAGCCACGCGATACTGCTCAATCTCGGCCAGTGAAGGTCACGTTAAAATTAACCTTAGCCACATTAGACGCGAAACATCAGCACACAAGTGATATTTGCAGTGATTCTTTGAATTAAAAATGAATGGTTGCTTCATTTTTGCGGTAGGAAATAAAAGAAAGTACGCGTTGAAAAATAAAATGTTTTGACTCAAACATACGAAAAGCGCTGGCGCGGGAGTCTGGACCGTGTGGTGGCACTCCAAAAACTCCAACAGTAACGGAAGGTTTCATTGGACGGCGCGCGAACCCTGGAGCGCGGGAAAATCGAATTGACCTGAGGAAGCGGCCACCGTGCTTATCGTGGGGTAAGCGAGACGGGAGAGAAAGAGCGTGAGTGTTGGGCTGGGGAGAGACGGGAGGCATTTAAGTGGCAGGGGCGGCAGAAGACTATCGTCTTTCCACGACATTTTCAGCCAAGGGAGCAGATTCGTGGCCATATTTTTTTTTTCAATACAAATGTCAGGTCTTTATTCAAAGAATAATTGGTTCAGGGGTTTTTATTTATTTATTTATTTATTTTATTTCATATTTATGTTTATTTATTTATTTATTTATTTATTTATTTATTTATTTATTTATATTTGCTTGTTTATTTGTACATAATGCGATCTCGATGCGAGATCTTACCATGGATATCGATGTAGTATCTTTGATCGTATAATAAATACCTCCTCAAATAACCATGCATTTCTATGCCTCACGATACGGCAAACTCATTTAGAGTGGGCTGCACAGTTATACACAAGTGCGTTGCTGAGAAGACATTTTAGGGCACTATCAGAAGTTTGCTATCACTGTATGAGAACCGCAGCGCCTTCAAATAATTGCATTTTCGAACGCGACGAAAGAGTGACGCATCAAGCGTGACAGACGGACAGACGGGTTTCGCCGGAAAACAGGGGCCTACGACCACCACCATGCCTAACCCCCTTTCAAATACAACTCTTTCTTTCTTTCATTCTTTCTTTTTTTCTTTCTTTCTTTTTTTCTTTCTTTCTTTCTTTCTTTCGTTCTATCTATCTATCTATCTATCTATCTATCTATCTATCTATCTATCTATCTATCTATCTATCTATCTATCTATCTATCTATCTATCTATCTATCTATCTATCTATCTCTATCTATCTATCTATATCTATCTATCTATCTATCTATCTATCTATCTATCTATCTATCTATCTATCTATCTATCTATCTATCTATCTATCTATCTGTCTGTCTGTCTGTCTGTCTGTTCTTTCTCTCTCTCTATCTATCTATCTATCTATCTATCTATCTATCTATCTATCTATCTATCTATCTATCTATCTATCTATCTATCTATCTATCGATCTATCTGTCTTCTGTCCTGTCTGTCTGTCTGTCTGTCTGTCTGTCTGTTCTGTCTCTCTCTCTCTCTCTCTCTCTCAGATTTGAATCCACAGAGAAATGCTTAAAGGGAAGCTGAAGCGCTTTCCAAAAAAATTGAGTTAGATTAACAGCTATATAGTTCGTGCTTGCGCGCTGATTCCGAATATCACATTGAAATTATTGTACATGAGGCCAAGTGGCATTTATCTTGCAAAAAGCGCGGCCAAGTTTGAAATACGCCGCGCTTTTCGTCTTTTGACGCCCCTGATTGGTTGCGCCCGTCATGACGTCAAAGGAGGGACACCCTTCGTGCCGCGCGGGTTGTCGGAAGCATTGCGAACGATCGCACGGTTGCCTTTGCGGCAATTTAGCTTGCAGTTAATTTTCGCACATGACTGGAAGGTTTGTTTTATAATTTCCCGGCTGTTTGGGTTCAATTATCTTGGAGCTTAATATTGCTTTAACACGACAGAGAACCCCAAAGCAGTGACTGTGACGTCAACTAGTGGGTTCCCATCAAAATATTGAATTAGGCAACCAGCAATAGGGGGATTTTATACCTTAAGTTAATATTAGGTACTGCCTTAACTGTTTCTTATTATACACAAAACCATTTATGCCGAAGATTAATGGGCGTTTTATAAACAATCTACCAGCGAAAAGCACGTACCTGCACTGCGCGAAAAAATTGCGTTCATGCGTTGTAAACATATATGCGAGACACACATCTTGCCGGTACACGCATAAACCAACAAGCAGACCCTGCTTCCGCATTTCCTTTGTTCGTTGTCGCCCACCTCAGCCCCGTTACTCATCCCCGTACAGACCCACACGCGCGCGCCCATTTCGGCAGCGGCGCTACGGCGCCTCCGCGATTGCTAGCGGCACTTCGATGAGTGGCGTCTTACTGCTTAACATGCATTTTATTCTGAAAACACTGCAGCATACTAGTGCCTGCTCAGCATTATTGGCTGTAGTAGGGCTTGATTTTCGCTTGTGCGCTGGCGCATTCTGCTACAATATTACGGCCACCTCGTTATAATTACAGACCAGTCGGGACAGGCAGTTATACGTTTGTAGTTACATTACTTTAGGTAACAAATCACCAAACGTTTTGTGATAATGATCATTGGCCTGTTCAGCATTTCTAGATTTTAAGCATTTATCGCGCTATTGAGGGTCAGTGACCAACAAGTGCTTGCCAGGTTATAATATGCAGCCAACGGAATTCTTGGGCAACAAAAATTAGGGCCCCCGCAGTCAAACACAAATTATAGCACTTTGGGTGGTTCGGAGTGGTGTTTTTTTTTTTAAATTCCAGACAAACATCACCTTCTCGTGACCTGTATACTTGACAAAAATAAGTAATCTGGGTGTCTTGGTTCTTGTACTTTGTAGGAATACTGTTTACCTCTTAGCCGGGAAAGACACTTTCTATCAGGATTGGCCCCTTGTTTTAGTTTTGCCAAAAAATTGTTTTTTTGAACACTGTCCTAGACCCCATAGGGAAAGGAAACCGACGCGTTTAACGAAACAAGTATTTCCTGAACATATGTGACTTGGTTTCTGGAATGGAACGAAACATCCCCGGCCAAAGTACAGCAGTATTCCCCATCCTTTCTAAATCTAGGATCTAATGTGAACATTCACGTCCGTCGCATCAAAAAAAAAAAAAAAAACCGCATTGGAGCGATTTACAAAGTATTTAACGTAGTGTAGTATATTCTCTGTCATCAAGCACAGCCACCTCGGCTGTCACTTTCGTATGTTATCAAGCATCCCGGCGTGGCATTATTCTGCTTAGGAATACGGCATGATAACGTATGCCTCGTTTGGCGTTCGTGCATACTTTTTGAACACGAAAATTGTACAAACGAGTGCTATCAACCACAACAACAACAAGTATCATTCCCAAGGAAACACGGCGAAAAGAGCATGGCCGAGGCGGCCGATCCGGCCGGAAGTCCAGGTATGACGTTTTTCAGCCGGTTTTCGCCCGCGCTCTTCGGTCTTCCGGCATCGCGCGGCGAGATGGGGGCGGGGCATCGGGCCACTTTTGTTTGCTCATTGCGCCGCTTCTATTGCATGTATTGCGAAAATATTTCGTACACATAAACTATTCAATGTGTACTTGCTGATAGTCAACTTTTCTTTTAATTCTAAAACCTCTTCACCTTTTAAGGCTCTCGGAACCGTGACCCGCCTTGACTTCGCGGTGAGCGATGCTCTAAGGGCTGCGTTTGACGAAAAGGCAAACAAACAAAGAAATGTGACAGTCTCGATAGTTCTGTGCAGCTTCACTGAAGCTGGGTGCATGACACGGGAAGTAAACCCATCCGTGCGGCAGAACATCTCCGTGATCCAGCATGTTAGTAATTCAATGTGTACTTTCAATGTGTACTTGCTGCTATTCAACTTTTCTTTTAATTCTAAAACCGCTTCACCTTCCCTTTAAGTATGAACACGGCAGCTGACAATCGTTTTATAAGCTATTGGTTCTTTTCCTCTTCCTTGGCGGGGTTTTATTTCACTACCGATTCCCCTCCGCGTACCGCAAACCGAGAAAAAAAAAATAATAAAGCGCGGCAGTTTTGAAACTGCCAATCATGTGCGCACCCGTGGGAGTGTCATGCGACCGTGAACTCCTTACGGCCAAGACCTTTTAACGAGACAATTGAACCGCCAGCAGCGGAACCGAAGCGGCTGAAAGCCGCGTGGGAACTTGGCGTCGAAGCAGATATTTTCGCAATCAAAAGCGCAGAAACATTTTATAAATTCATACTGGGGCAGTCATCCAACCCTACCAGGGGGCCAAGTATGCGGGCATGCACCGTTTATAATCGAAGAACAGCAGAAAAAAAAAAAAAAAAAAAACGGAGATAGAGAAAATGGTCACTTTCGCTATTGATATGCGAAGAGTGAGGAAACAGTGGAGCCGGTGGTCTTTACTAGCTTTACCTTGGCTTTTCTTAGGTCTGCCTGTTTCTTAAGAGGAGGAGGGTTAGAAAGAGAAGCTTTATTCAAACTGGGTTAAAGACCACAATCCACCCTCCTAAAGTCCAAAATCCGAACCGCCAAAGTACGAAGCCAAAGTCCAAAGCCCACGTCCGCGCTACGAACCCAATAAAGGAAATGCTGAGAAAAATGTCGATAGTTCGTGTCTTCTCTGAGATTTCTTTTTTCAGCAGGAGCCCCGGTTGCTTCGCTCGCAGACGGTATTGAAGCGATCTGACGCTTCCACAACAACAAAGGAGTTCTTTTTAACATGCGAATAAATGGACTTACTGCGAGTTACCAGCGGCCCATATACTGCTTACTTCGAACCTACATTTCCCTGTGAGTTTGCTTTCGATGCTGGTGTTCCCGTACATGTCTGCGCTGTGCCGAAGAGAACCCAACAGCAAGTACAGCTGTAGAGCAAGAGCCAGAAAAACGCGAGCCCGGAGGCAATGGCATTCCCAAGGAGCACGTGGCACGGAAAAGCTCAAAGAAGCCAATCTACAGCACACAGAGGCACTCCAACACATGTGCGTCACCACTATCCAGTGCTGTTATCCGCAAGGGCCTTCCAGTTTTCTTTTTTGGATGCTGGAGCTCCGCGCGGACAGCATCTTTTGGGAAACGACTTGGGGGCGACGGGCTCCTCGATCATCGTATACAATGTGGCTGAAGAGCCCCGTGACCTTGAGCGTGCGAAGTCTTCAAACAGTTGCCGCCGGTCGCCTCCGCTGGATGGGGTTCCGCTATGCGGACACGCGTTGTTTTTGTGAAACCACCCCTCAAAAGCCATTTCCTGCTCCGAGCTGCGCGAAGTGTGCAGGGCTGGGTTTCCCCTTTTCGGGGGCGACCGCGACGACGATAAATCGTTCAACAGTGACAGCGGCCATCGGTAAAATTGAGGGTGGTGGCCACTAAGGGGAAGAGACAAGTTGGAAAGTGGAAGAAAAACGTGAACGATAAACGAAAAAGCGCTGAGTCAGATGAAAAACTCGAGACGGCAAGCTTAGTTCACGTGACTTCAACGAATTATCTTACAAGGAAAAAAATTAATCGCGATTGCCGCGTTTATCGATTATTCCGGTTATGATGATTGTGATGATTGTGGGGTTTACTGCGCCGAAGCTGAGCCCGGGCAATGATTCGCGCCGCAGTGGAGGGCTCCGGATTGCTTTGGACCGCCTGGGAATCTTAAACGTAAGCCATAATCTCGACACACAAGCGTTTTAGCCTGCATCCAACCCCCGTCATTAGGCTCAATATCACAACGCCTTAGCCACTAAGCCACTGGGTGCGGGTAACAACTATTCGAGGTTTATCTATCAGTCACCCACGTTACCAACTCGCACGTCAGCATCATAGGTTATCATCATGGGTCATCATCATATGCTAGGTTATGTCTCCTACCTTAGCGTGGGTAGGCTAGCCTCGACTCTTGTCTTGTCAGGTAAACAGCGTCGGTGTGCCGGGAGGTGGGGGTGTAAAAGGAATAAATACGGAATAACAAAATATTGTTCCTTCTTTCATTAGTCTTCGCTCAAAGCAGTTTATGATTATTCTGTACGACAAGAAACTTTTCCTCGTAACTCATTCGTTAATAAGCCTTACTTATGATGGCACAATTATATACGAACAACATCGTACCGTTCCCCATTCAATGTCAACCAAACAAAATAATAAGCATGTCGGGCTGTCTCACTGCACACATTATATGTTTTCACGCAAAGATCACACAGCGGACAGACAAAGGTTGCTATAATAAACAAGTCGGGACTGAGCAAGATGTTTACGACAGCGCAAGACGAGCCATTTGAAACCCTCACTTCAGCCACAAAAACTGCTTGCAATCTGGGTAAAAATTTCATTATTCGCTCTAAATATTTGGAGCAAACGCAGAAGCATTCTGAAATTTAGTATAAACTTATGCCTAGTCCGTCACCCCTGATACAGCCTTCTACGATTATACATGACATCGAGAGCTCTCCTGAAAAGATAAAGTGAACGCAAGTTCACGGTTGTGTTGGTTCACATTGTTTATATCTGTTTGCATTCATGTTAATTGCTTATTTCTGCTTTCTGGAAGCAATTTCACCAGCCCTGCGTATGCTGCTTCAATTTTTCCCATACCGGCGCGCTGACGATTTTTTTCGCGGAGATTTCATATCCCAACGGTAAGATTTTTTTTAACGTTACATTTCGTACAATCGTATCCACATACGCAGCGAGCGGTAAAAGCGAAACTACGCCACCGTGGCGGCTGAAGCACTTATCGTGAAACATAAATAGCACTTGTGGGAAAACCATCCCCACTGAGGTTGCCTGTGTTCACAAGAACGTGTTTTCTGGTCTCAATGATTACTATACTCCAGAGAATATAATATCCAGAAGCATTTTAGCGTTGGATTGCATATGCACTAGAAAAACGTGGTGCATCGTTCTCAAAGAGTAAGGGTTACCTTTATGAGACATCATTTTGCTTTCTCTTTGGAATGTGATGTCCGCGTAGATAGAAGACAGCGTAGAGATATGCGCTTAAACTCGTCAGTTTTAGCTAACAACACTTCCTTTCCACACGACTCACATTCGTGTCTGTCGTTACCCGTACTATCATATTGCGACATGGTTGACGCGCTAAAAGATGGACGAACACAAGAAAGAGGACAGGACAAACGCTAACTATCAACTGATTTTATTTCCATGACGTGCAGCGTTATGTATAGGAAAATAAGTCAGAGAGATGCGCATGCAGATGAGCTGTGCACGTAACTTTACTAGACAACTTTGGAGGACACGGGCGGGCGGTGTCAAACCATCTCATTCCGCAGGCGTCCAAAGAGATTGACGTGTCGCTGACACAATCACCTATTTTTTCTTTATTTGACAAGTTTCCAAAAGTCCACGGGCTGTTTGGTCCCGGTATCTGCCTATATTCGGTGACAACTTAGAACGACACCGGAAGTTGCCGCTGTGCCTTATCACCGTAGCCGGATGTTTCTCCGCGCGGCGCAAGTAGGGCGTTACTGGGAATATTTTGAACATGGCGTGAGCCGTTCCCGTGATTTTTCGGACTTAATATGCTTATATAAACGACTCCAGTGACGACAAGCAAACTGCGTGAGACAAGGCAGACGATGTCACGCATTCATAGCAAACCCCTTTCAAAACGCGCGCGCACTGACGTCACGGGTCCAGCGCTTTGGCGGAGTGATACACTACATGAGGTGGTGCCGTTCTTGAGTTGTAACCGAGTATAGAATTTTTGCCCGGGCAAGCATCGGCTCACACGCCGTGCATTTTTTAACGTAAGCTACACTGGCCGAGATTGAGCAGTTTCGCGTGTACTGTGAAGGGCCGTGCTGTGCAAGCGCGAGGAGCATTGGATTAGATTTGTATTGGATTGAATTGGATTTGAATTGGATTGGAATGGATTAAATTGGAAATCCAATCTAATTGGAGTAGGGGTGTGTAGAGAATTGGGTCTGCACTTTCGCCGGTCTGCGCTTTCCAGGGGAGTGTCGTCATAGCCGCGGCAGACGCACTGGCGCCGGCACGTGCCCAGCTGTGCGCCTCCGTTGCGCAGTAGCCAAGTCTGACGGCGCGCCGGAGCCGCTTGATAGCCGTTCCACGTGGCTCCTGGAGAGCCGTGCTGCGCATGCGCGAGGAGCAGTGACTGGACTAGACTGGACCGGACTCGACTGCATTGCATTGGATTGCTGAACCTTGGCTCACGCTACCTATATCCTCTGGCACAGCCAAGCTAATCCACAACTTTTTTTTTTGCAATGAGAGGAAAGATGGGCCTCATCAGCTTTCTTTAAATTTAGAACATGCTTCCGTAAGCGTACTATCAGTAGGGTTGTTCGTTTTCGGGTAAAATCGGGATTCTTACACCCCAAAAATGTTTCAGGTGATTCGGGTTAAACACCATTTCTCCCCGAGTGGACCATTTCAAAGGAGCGATCTGCACAATTGTGGTCCGTCGTTGCGCCGTTCTCAACCAGTGCTTGCTGGGATCAAGCGCACGAACACACCTTCCGAACTCATTGGGTATTGGAATGACTCTACCGCCTGGAACCTCAGGCTGGCAAACGCTGCGCTGACATTGTTGTGCCTAGCTTATGGAAGCTGTATTTAGACCCTTCTCCCAGTTTAGATACGTTCACCATCAGACAGGCTTCGAATGAAGACCGACAAGTTGCGCAAGCAGATCACACTTACGTATGTAACCAAGGATGAGGGAACAATCGATGACCAGCTTTTTGTGAAAAAAAAAAAGTTTTATTTGCTAAAAGTTATCAACGCTGTTTACTGTTATTATTTATTAATTTCTAAACAAACGCCAAATTTCAGAGAGCATTTTAAAGGGAACGCTGAGGTCCCCCCGATTACCATCTTGAAATAAACACAAATTTTAACGCGTTAGAGTTAAAAAGCGCGTGATACCCTCTAAAATAAACGGAGTGTATTGAAATAGAAGCAGTACGTCTATGATTTAACCAGAAAAAAAGCCGAATTTCGGAATGGTTTCACAAAAACACCCGATTTCTCCCCGAATATCATCTCGATTGAATCATTGTAGGGTTTAACGCGCCCACGCAGCGCAGGCGATGAGGCCCGCCGCAGTGGAGGGTTCCGGATTAATTTTGACCCCATAGGGATCTTTAATGTGAGCCGAAATCTCGTACACACGGGATTTTTTTTCTTTTAGCTCCATCAGAAAAGCGGCCGCCGCGGCCGGGAATCGAACCCACGACCTCATGCTCAGCAGCGCAACACCGTAGCCACTGAGCCACTGCGGCGGGTCAGAATATCACCTCGAAAAATAGCACCCGACTTTTCTACCCGCCGATTTTGAGAAGGTATAAAACCCGAAAACGAACAACCCTAACTATCAGTTATGCGCAGGGCGGACTCGAAGCCTTAAACCTTCCTGGTCGATGGTAGACGCGCCATCATAAGGCAAAATAAACAACAACGAAAGCAACATCAACAGCAAAAGCCGTCCGTCCCGAGCACACCCCCGGACGGGACTCGGCCGTGAACTTCCTGCGGGCCGACCTTATCAAGGCAATAATTGAACGCGGGCGCCTGGCCGCACAGCAGGGCAGCCTCGAAGCTGGAGGAGGCAGGCTGGTCGGCTCCGTGAGCGCTCGTCAGCCTTCTTTCAGCAGCAGGAGACGACGAAGCAGCTCGTGGTGGGAGCGCCTGTCACGTGACCGTCTGGCTCTATGACAAATGACGTTCAGGCGTTGTCAGCGGGAGGCAACACCATGTAGACTAGAAGGCCATGTACCAACCTCAACCCCTCACAACAGGGCACGGGGTTGTCTTTTTCTTTGGAATTTTAGGTAGAACGACGTCGCTTCATTGCACCTCTTTCCTCCTTACCACTAATTGATAAAAACCAAGCGGGCAAGGGGCTGCTTGAGCTTTTTTCTAACCTAGGTGGTGTCGGAAGGGAGCAGCAGGCTAACGACGGAGGCCCGTGACCGGGATGGAGCGGCAGCGTCTTCCTGGAAAGCTTCGCATCAGATAACACGACCGGGGATGGGGGCTTCCCCTGCCCCTGACCACAGCCAGACTCCCAGCTGAACAGCTCTCCGGCTTCTGACCTGTGCCTTCTTGCAAGGCTTGCTGGATGCCCGATGGATAGCCAGAGCTCGGCTCGACCGGAGTATTTGGAACATTGTACTTCGCCGCTGTGCTCCGCTTGCTGCTCAAGTTTGCCGGCGAGATATGTTGTAGCTGAAGGCCAAATTAATGAATACTGCTGTACGGGAACGCGATCTCAAAATGACCGACCGTCCGTCGGAAACTGGCTGTTGCTGTCGTCCTTACGAAGCTCTTTTCATTCCGTATACTTTTGCGTCACTATATGCTGACAATGAATATGGGTGCTGTTTTTTTAAGAGCGAAGCTGTGGTTGCCAGCCGTAATATGTGTAATGTGCGGCGTCATCAAAATACGTCATAGTTACTCCCTTCGTTTACCGGGCACGTGGGCACACGTTTTACGAGGAGTGCCCGGCGCCGTCTGGGGTTTCCGCATGGCGCTCGCAAAAAAAATATATATATCTAGGGAACAGTTCACGTGCGTCCGCGCCACAAGGGGTAACCCAAGACAGCTGGCGCTACAGACGCCCAGTTCGCGAAGCCGGTTGTCACCGGTGCTAGCGCGTGCAGCCGCCTTCCACTTTGGAAGAAATGTGAAAGCCTGCAGACAAAACGATCCGGGCACACCAGTCATCCATGCGGAAGACGACGATGTAGTTGGATTTGGTGATGACTACTAGTACCACATTGAAAAGCGGTGACCGAACATGTGAATAAACAATTTCAAACCTAGTGCAATGCGTGGTGGTGTGTCCTTCAGTGCATAAACAGAAAGAAATACTCCAGCTTCGTTATGAGTGAAGCCTTGCGCGACTTAGTACAAGCTTCGCCAATTTTTTTGTTTTGTTTTTGTTTTCTCTTTGCGAAGGACTGCAATGAAAAGTACGGCGAACTAGTTCAAGCGCTCTCGTCACCGATAGTCCAATAAACAACAATGAATTACCGACGTGAATCTTAACGGGTGCTGGGAGTCGTTTTCTTGAACGCCGCACGCCGGCTTCACATTTGATCCCCATAAAGGTGTTAAACGTTTATTGCACCGCTTGCTAAAGAGAAGCCTGGTAAATTACTGTTACATCCCCCCTGCCTGTTGAAGATGTCACCCGTTTCACTTCAGCATGTGCACTAAAGGCCCAACCACATGCACGCGTAAAACCGACGTACTCACGCAACGACGTAAACGGGCGTAAGCGCCTAAGGAGCCGGCGTACTCCGGCGTACGCGAAATGCATTGCTACGCGCTTGTTACCCCCAAGTCAGACCCCGCCAGACATCCACGCAAACTTTCGGGCGCACGGTGTTGACGTAGACCTCTGGCGGTGATGCTATCTGGCATAACCAGACAGTAAATTTATGAATAAGCTAACTTTACTATGAATTATGTGATAAAACGAAGTAATTAGTAAAATACGAGGAGCAAACAACAGGAAAAAACAAGCGAAGCAACGAGCAACTGTGGGAGCAAGGCAGTTTACGCCAAATGTGGCAGAGGGGTTTTGTGCCTGCAGTATGCATAACTATCCTCAACGTTTTTTAATGTCTCAAAGAACTTGTTTTAGTTGATTCTGTATTAAATATAAGTTACTTTTGTAAGATAAGGCATTATTTGTTTTCTTAGTTTAAAATGTAGTTGAACTGGTCGCCACAAAGCTGAGTCGAGCCACACTGCGCGGCACATTGGTTTACGCGCGCGTTGCGGTGATACGTGGATGCGGCGATATGTGGTTACTCGCCCTCTCTGACGTCGTCGGTCGGCGTAAAGGCAGCGGCGTATGTCGCCGCCGGCGTACGACGTTGCGCGAGTACGTCGATTTTACGTGTGCATGTGTTTGGGCCGGTTGCGCGGTTGTTCGAAAGCCGATAGACGCGTAGCTATGCCCCTCCAGAACTCTCATAAAAGCGCGCAAGCGTGCATACGCCTGCGCAGTTTCGACTTGGGCTTCCCCAGTGTGGTCGTTCGTAAAGAGGCGACGCCGTAAAATCATCGTCCCGCGGCTTGTCCCCGACCTTGCCGCATACGGGACAACGAGACGCCTAGAACGGTACCTCTTTAACTGCTTTTATGTTGCGACGTCTGGCTCCATGCCACGGCGCACGGCTGCCTGTTTCGTCGGTAATGACGAACGCGGGGCTGCAGTCGTCGTCCCCAACTCTCCTTGAGTATCGCCCGGGGTCGCAACGTCGATGCATCGGCCGTCACGGGACCTCCCCGCAGTGTTTGAAATCTGTGTGAGCGCACGTCGGACACAGCGAGCAGTTCTGTCAGACTACAGTGGGCCTCAAGCTGCTGTCTTCAGCTGCTTAAAGGGACAGACAACCGATTCGTGTGGAGTGCATGTCTTCTAGCTAATGTGAAAGTCAGCGTTTTATATAATTGGGTAACCCCAAGGAATTCTAAATAAACAGGCGGGAATAATTCTAAGTTCGCCCTAAAATTTCAAAAGTCCGACAGGTGGCGCCACGTGGCGTCTAAATGTGACACTACGTTACGCGTGCGAACAACACCATCGATTTCAACGCGTAATTAAAAAACCACAAGAAGGAATATGAAAGGTTGTACATTATTATTGTTCTGGCCGGGGGCAACTTTTTAAATACCTGTTTTAATCTCACGTGCAGTTAAAGGTATGTTGCCACTCTGCTCAGTGTCATGGTTGCCAGCATTCCTTTTGTAGCGTGAGCTACACCGGACGAGGGTGAGCAGCTTCGCGTGGGTCCTCGAGAGCCGTGCTGCGCATGCGCGAGGAGCAGTGACGTCTCACGGGGCACAGCTGCCGCGCCGTAGCAGCCGCCGCCACCGCGACTGGTCTGGACTTGATTTGATTGGATTGGATTGGATTAAATTGGATTGGATTGGCCCGAACCGGACTGGACTGGATTGGATTGGAAATCGTTTTAGCAGCAGTAAGCATGATAATCAGCTAATCCTAGACAACCAGGACACCTAATAGTAACCAGCTGAACCTTAGCTCACGCTACGTATATCCTGGCAAAGCGGCTATTTTTTTTACACTGCTATTTTTTTTTTTTTTGCAGGATTCGTATGGCTGGTAGGTTTAAAAATGACGATTTCAAAAGTTTCCGCGCGCTATCAGCAAAACCGTTTCGGAATAAGGTATTTTAGGGGATGCCCTTCCATTTGGGATAAAGAAAATATACTTGACAAAAGTCGATTGTCTGTCCCTTTAAATGACCGTGCCGCTCTTCTCTATCTTCCGTTGCACCCATAATTGCTTTGATAACCGCAACGAACGGCGAGTGACAAAGCGAGCTCAGGCCCAAATATACTGGTAGCCGACTGGGTACGCAGTCAGGAATTAGAGACCGTGGTGGCTGTATTCCTTACGGAAGCGAATCCCGCACACAGCCCAGTGTGCGGGATTTTGGCGGACGTTGAACATCATCCGCCCTCCGCTACGGCACGCGCGTAAAGTATAGGTTCGGTTCAAAAGCCTACCATTCGACTTGAGAAACTGGTACAGGGCTGAGCAGAAAAGAACCCTCCAACGATAAAAAATACTTTAAAGAGTTATTCTCGCTTGGTACTTTTTGGGATAACAGTGAATATATTGTGGTCCGCCGTATCCCGATACCTACCTCTTTCTGCGCAAAGAAGCACCTTACGTGGGCTAGAGGAGTAGACCCGTGAAAGACGACTGAAAATGCATTGTTGCGTTGCCTGCTTCGAAGGCTTTAAACATAAAAGCGGCTTTACTGCCAGCGCTCATTTTCCGGGTTTACCTGCATAGGTCCAATGCATGCTCGCTTTATCTTCGAAGGGTGACCCATTCGCATGTAGCCCCTTTGTCTTGTGTTACCCTTTTGTATGAATTACAAAGGGTTACCCGTTCGCAAGACGTACCTTTTCCTCAGTCAACTGCAAAGTTGCATGGAAACGGTCATTTGTGTCTTTGCATCCAGCCCGGAGGCATCACTGTCATCATCCTTATTATTATTATTATTATTATTACTATTATTATTATTATTATTATTATTATTAGGATTATTATGATTATTATTATTATTATTATTTCCTTTTCGTCCAGTGGCTCGCGAGTTTCCTCCATAAAGAGTCTCTCAATTACAACATCTTCATGCTAAAGAAATCCCGACATGGCCAGCGGACCCAAATCTCACGTGAAAAAACGTGAAAGAACGTCCCATTTGCTCACTGGAGCAAGCATCCCGGCGCTTTCTCTAAACCTGCCAGTTTACGCTCTCTCAATGCGGAGGCGGCCAAGCATTAAACACCGCGGCGTCAACGAGCGGAAACACACACGCGAGTGCGCAGCGCCTACAGGAAACAGGAACACAAAGCATAGAAAACTCACTGGCCGGCCCTTTCGCTCTCATCCTAATCATTCCCGCTTCCTGGCGTGTTATTGCTACACCGTATACTTAGCACGAGACGCCCAAAGCGAACCAACGTCTACGTCACGCGAAGGTGATTCCGCATCGCGCGTCTGCCTTCGTCACAGTCCGGTCACTATTATACTCTCTTCCGCGCCCGGTCATCTCGGGCGGGGTGAGTGCGCGTTCAAGGCCGAGCTCCGGAATCTGTCTCGTCGTTTCGTAGACCATGCTTCCCGACAGCCGAAACCTGTTCTTTCTCTCACGGGACACCCCTGATTTAGCTCTCTGGAGGTCGAGGTTGAAGAACAACGGCCGCCGCGCCGATGTAACACCGCTGAGGTAACGAAGCCCCCGGGTTCACCCCGTGTCCCTATGTGTCTACCTCGCCAGACCTACGACCATCTCGCGCGTCCGTCGATCGTGTTGTGCGTATGACTACTGCGAGGATGTTTCTATCACAGAATTCGACTGGGAGCGTTGAGACGTGAATAAGGACCATTGCAGAGAAAGAGCGTATGGTAGTCGAATTCCAGCATATACAAGAGAACTGTGTTAAGAGTGGAACAGGGTCAGTGGTAAAGACGCACAACAGGTAAAAATTGTGAGTGTGGAACTACGTACAAGAGTTCATGGGCCCGGCCAAGCTGTTGAATCTGGTTTTAACCTCTGGACCCCCCCCCCCCCCGGCTGTATTCTGGGAAATGCTCTGATTGACTGATTGATTGGTTGGTTGGTTCGTTGATTATTGATTCGGTTGATTGATTTGTTTGTTTGTTTGATTGATTGATCGATTGATCGACCGATCGACCGATCGATTGGTTGATTGATTGATTGATTGATTGATTGATTGATTGATTGATTGATTGATTGATTGATTGATTGATTGATTGATTGATTGATTGATTGATTGATCTCCTAGAAGAGGGATCTATACTTGTCTGGTTCAGAAGAGGGGTCGTGAACTACAGTGATTGAAGGGACCCGTACAAGGAGGAATCTCGGTCATTCTACGTGCAATCTTGCCCATTCTGCACATACCGCGTTGTTCTGGCAATCCATCTGAAAGGGAATCGCATTTCTACCGCTGAAGTACTGATTCGTGTGCAGGCGTGACTCCGGAAAAGGCGCTGCGTCCACCGACCTTTTGGCGGTGGGGCAACGACTGATGCTTAGTGGCCTGTGTGGTGTTCCGTGAATCCAGCGACGGACGGGCGCGCCTGGCCATCCCTTGTGACTCACGCACGACGAAGTGGATGTCGTCATTCCGCGCGGGCGGTCGAGCGGGTGCCACCGCGGCAGACTCCGCGGTCATTAGCTCCGTGTCCCTGCAACGACTGCGTGCACAGGCGGCAGCTGGGTGCACCGACATCGCGGGGGGACTTTTCACGGAACCACGTACGCCTCCACAAATGCGAAGTGTTTGTGGAGGCGTACGTCAACCTTCAGCGGAGTGTTGGCGCCAGAACTAATATAGTTGTTCTGATTATTAAAGCGAAAGCTTTCTTAGTGGCACCGGAGACGTCCAGTCAAGAAACCACCCAGTCGAAAATGACGACAAGCAAAATTCCTGAAGTTTGTCATATTTTGGCGTGCCGTACTGCCGGCTTGTCGTATTCTTGTGTCGTCATTCTGGCAGCTGGCTACGTCACGACAGCATGATGGCTGTCGTAGCGACAGGCAGTACTGTTGTGACTACAGGAGTGTTTGTCGTTGAAAAAATTGACTTTGTCGTATACGACATAAATGTGTATCGTAACAACAGATGGCTCTGTCGTAACAACAAAGTTTTTTTTTGTCGTACGACCGGAATTCTAGCTAGGTTTATGTGGTATTCCTCTTGTCATGTTAGACTGGGTTCTGCATTTTCCCATAGACCGATCGGCCGATCGAAAAGCTCCGGGAAGATTTCTGGACACACAGCGCGTGCGTGAAACCGAGCATCCATTGTGCCAAAACGGTTACTTGAAAACCTCGAAGAAGGAATGGTTCTAGATAAGACAATACAAGCATCGATCATGAAGAATGAGCGCAACAGCATACCTTCATCTCATAAACCACGTATCGGTATACATTTAGATCGCTTGTAGATGCGTTTACCCAGTGCGCGAAAAATGGTCGCATGGGCTCTTTCTTCGTTTGTGATTTGAGTCTTTGAAGGTTTGGCGATCGATTGGATGCACTTTCAGTGGAGGTTGGGCACTTTTAGCTTTCGTGCTTCTCTGAGTTTGCTTTGCGAAGGGATGGTAATTTTTTACTTACTGTAAATTTATGGGTGTTAATCCCTACATTCTTATTTCTATTACGGAATACAGTAGAACCACGTTCATACGTTTTTCCCCGGACCGCGAAAACAAAACGTCACAACCAAGAAAATGCAGCAGTGAGGAAACCTTAAAAAATGAACGAAAACTGTGCATCTTTGACTTGCAACCGTGTATTTCTGCAACTTTGGCTTTCGAACCTTAGAAAAACTCGGGAATGTAGGATTGCGGCTTTTTGAGATCGCTGGAAAACATTACGCGTGGCCATGCAAGGTTTCACAGTGATGTCGACTCTCTTCCGCGCTGGCTGCTTGTCTACTGCGTTATAATACGTCAAGCTTTTCCCGAAGGGAAAGCGCCTCCCGTTTTCGCGACACCACCAAGTCGTGACAAAATTCGCGGTTGCTAGTTTAACGGTGTTCTCAGAGCTTGAAGCGCACGACGACGACGACGAGAGCGCGTGCTATTATTGCGGGTGGTGCTTTATGGCAAACACACACTTCCGGCATTCCGAAGTGAAACTTCCGTTGTAAGCGCAGTGATGATGGTAATAGCATAGAATAACACAGGGCCATCTAGTGGTGACGAATCACACTCGCGTGCGGCTTCGTGCTGTAAGTTCCGTAGCCAAGCCTGGCCAAGGCTCGTCGAACGTCAAAATGGGGGTCCGCGCATGTTTCCCGGGCGGCTTCGGAGTGTCAAATTGCGACGAATGATCCGGGTACCTTCTCTGACCCACGACGTAATAGAGAGGATTTTAGTACATGGGACTCTATATGAGCTGCGCAGGTACTGGACAAAAATAACGTAGCACCCGGGGAAACAGAGCACTGAGGAATGTAAGAGCGGGGTTCTACTGTATACGGTGCGGCCAAAGATTGGGATGTCTCACAGTAATCGAAATCATTGTCGTAACGGGAAACGTTCGTGGCGCTTGTAGTCGTACAATTCACGGCGGCTTCGGTGGCGCCGGAGACTCGCTTCTTCCCTTTTTGTCCAGCCACTCGTATAGTGCACGGCCCAGAATGGACGACTCAGTTGAGAGCAGAAGTATGACGATTCGCGTGAGACAACCAGTGACCTCACATGTCTAATCTGTTAAGCTTATTGAGGAAACAAGAACTGCATGGCCAGAGTGAGGCCAAAGTGTTGCCGTAGCTCGTGAGTTGCCACTCATAAATGCAGTTCGACAGGTATTTTTTGGAAGCCTTAACGTCATACGGTTCACTGCGTGAATTTTTGCATTACCTCGATGCGGTAACGACATGACGCCGTTCATATTGTAGGTATTTTGAAAATAAATTTCCTTTGCGAATTAGGCCCCTGTCTAGTGTAAGCCTGGTGTCTTGTGTTGACCATGCAATGGCTGTACGCGACGTCTTAACAAGGGGCGCATTACCGGCAATTAACACACGCACGCACACGCACGCACGAACGCGCGTACGCACACAGTGTTGGTACCGTCGATTGTGGTGATGGAGATGGGGATGAAAACGACGACGACGATGATGACGACAATGATGAGCATAGCACACTGGGGGAAGTCACCTTCATCAGTATGCCTCCGCTAAACGTCTGTGACGTCCAACGGCGGACTTCATAAACTGGCTTGTCTTTCCCGCACGTTTTTCATCTCAGTTGCATCTTTAAATCTCTCGCTGATAAAGAAACTAAACATTTATAGGTCGAAACGACTAAGTCAGGTGCCAGATGGCACCTGCTTGCGCAGCGACATCCCGTTTCCAAGTCAGCGCAAACGGGGCGCTTCCTGTCTAGTGGTTAATATAGAACACTGCCGCAATGTTCTTGATCAACTGTTAAAACAAGCTGTGTGGCCTTGCGGGTAGTGCCGCGGCTTCTAAGCCTTACATCATAGGTTCGAGCCGAAGCGATTCTACCTCTTTTATTTTCTGCGACTGCTGTATTTGAAAGATGATCCCTTAGGAGGTCAATTCTATGGTTGTTTTTGTAAATAAGGGTGGTTTAATACTCGGACAGTTTAGGTGCGCAGAGCAGCCTACCGCTGCACTTTATTAAAGTTCGGCATCGCCCTTGGAGGCAGGCCCTGTCTCTGCACTGAATTGGAAATGGAAAGTCGCAATTGGGCAATCAAGAACGATCCGAAATATAACTCCGCCTTGTCTGCATTTCTAGCCTACCTAACTGTCTCAAAATGGTTAAGTAAACGGTGCAAACCCGCACCTTTTTTCATTGCCTACGATGCGCTGCCATTTCCGTCCGAAAGGCTCGCGCTTCTTTCGGTTACGGCAGCCGGATATCGTCTTGCGGCATGCTTGCCTTTGTCGTTGGGAAAGTGACACCGCCGAGGAAGCCGACGTCCGCCGAGTGTGACGTCGGCATCGGCGCAGCGACCGAACAAAGACGGGACAACGAGACAAAAGAGGGTTCGCATTGCAATATTACGTCCGTACCGCCCTGACAGCTTCGGTAACTAACGAACGAGCCTCTCCGGTCACGCGTTGCTTGTTTTTTATGTGCTGTCAGATGAGCTGAGTACAATCATTCCGGAACCATGCGCACAGACCTTTATCTTTCTAAGAGAAGTTTGATTGATTGATTGATTGATTGATTGATTGATTGATTGATTGATTGATTGATTGATTGATTGATTGATTGATTGATTGATTGATTGATTGATTGTAGGGTTTAAAGCGCCGACGCTACACAGGTGATCAGGTGCTACGTAGTGGAGGACTCCGGATTAATTTTGACCACCGGAGCATCTTTAACGTGCGCCGAAATCTCGACCACACGGGCGTTTTTTGCTTTTCGCCTCCATCAGAAAAGCGGCCGCCGCGGCCGGGACAAAGTTTCATTTACGAGACATTCTGTCCCCCCTCTTTTTACCTGTCACTATTCTAGTGTTTATTGAGGCCGAGCTTACTTATGGACGCAGTCCAGGCCAGCCCTCCTTCATTGAAAGACGCCAGGCTTTTGCAGTTCAGGTTCGGAAAATAAAATTGGTGTTAACGTACCGAAGCCACACAATTAGCGATGAGACGCGTCGTATTTGAGGGTTCAGTATTTAATATGGACTACCTTGGGACCTGTAACGTGCGCTGAAATCTCGACACGCGGACATTTTCGCTTTTCTCCTACATCTGAAAACCCTCCACCGCAGCCGGGGTCGAACCTGTGTCATTGGGCTCAGCAACACAGCACCTTAGCCCCTGAGCTACGGCGCCGGTTTATATAGTTTGCATGAAAGTTCGACACCCCAAACCCCTTATTTGCATTGAGTTTGGAATTTAAACTGCGTTTGATGACCGCAAAAAAAAAAAAAAAAAAGAAAGGAGAAAGTAGTTCAATTCATGCAGACATTTATTACTCACAAATTTCGTTTCGTTTGCCACGCGATTGCCATGCACTGCACGCACCGTCTCCGTACAAAACGTTGTCGTATTGCAAGGAAATGCAAAACAAAGCTATCGATTGGACCGTATGATTTTATTTGACCACAGTGAGAAAAAAAAAACGCATTAATGAGTCTGGGGGGTGTAGAAATTACAGTTGGTCCTTCTCCGAGGAAGTGTTCAAGTGTTTCCATGAGATGCGATGGTAAACCATGCGAAGAAAAGAAGAGAGCTAGTCAGATGGCGAGCAAGAATTCCAACGAGCCAGCGAGCGAGCAGAGGCAGGAGGCCGTATTATGCGCGCTCGCATGACGGGTGGTTTGTCACCAAGGGGCAATTCACAGCCGTGTGTTAAAAAGGCGTCGTCGTGAGACTGAAGCCATATGATAAGCAGCCACTCCCAAGTGCAAGGGACGCCGGCGAAATCGGCCCGTCAAGATGTACGCCGGCGCTGGCGCTCCGTCGTGGAAGCGTATTTTTAAAGCGAAGCTTCCCACGTCTCATTAAGGGAGACCGTCCCGTCACCAAACGCGCTGCAGGAAAACCAACTTCACACAATGGGTATCACAAAACGATTATGACGACAAGCGATGGCGCATCCAGCGCCCCCATGAAATAAAACGCTTTACGGGGTCGGAATAGAACCTGGATCTCTCGTGTTTTGAAGCTGACGTCAATCCGATCGCGCCATTTCGAAACGGTCTAAGCAATTTGGATTTTGGACTTTGACTTTGACTCAGGTAGCGTAGGAGAAAGCTTCGCGTTTTTATTATCTTGCTCTAAAGAAAGAGGATTTGATGTTTTTTTTTTCTTCAACGGCTGATCCCCCCGCGCAAGTTCGATAAGCGATCAGTGTTATTCCCTTCTGACAAATGAGAAAAATTGCTGCCACCCGGTGCAAAATCTATGCAAATGAGGGCATTAATTCATCAGCCGCCAATGGAAATTTAACGTTCCGTGAGGCTGGTAAATGAGCAGCGTAATCGTGACTCTCCATGTAAATCCTGCTTCGAAAATTACAGTTAGTGGATTAGCCCTGACAGCTATTAAATTTTACTCCTAACGCGCGGCCTGTAATTTCTTTTTTCACAGTTGGGAGCTGAAAAATTTGCAGAGGAGGGTCGGGTGCGTCGAAAAGCGTTTCATCCCCCCAAAAAGGGAAACGTGGTCCGCTAGCCTAAGTTTTATCCTTGTTGCTTAGCCAGTAGAGAAGCAGAAGCACGGACGAGAGGGGGATAAACACTACGGAAGGGTCGACATTTGGGCAAGTTGTTACTGGTTAACCATCTCTGAACAGCGCAAATACACAAAAAACACTACGGAAAGAAGACGATGGGACGACAGGGGCGACGTCGTCCTAGCGTTTCCTTTTTCTTGTATCTGTGTATGTACGCTGTTGTTCAAAGAGGTTAAACACTGTATTCCGTTAACCAAAAGCAACACCAGCGTATTTTCACGTTATGTGTTTGAATTTGCCAGAAGAAATTTGCCGTAATTCTTGTTTTGAGGCTTGAAATTCCCGCCAGAAACAGCAGTGCTTGTGAAATCCCGCCCACCAGCGCAGGCGGCCGTCGTCAAGGTCGCCGGGAACACATGGCAGCCGCTTTCGGCTGCTGCCGCTACTGGCAAGCCGTCGTGATCGTATTTCCCAGATGCATTTCCGTAGAGTTCGCCCCGCTCGAAGAAAGAGGGCAGCGTGCAACGACCCCAGTTGTTGTCAGGCTGCTTGCAAACACCGCCCACTTAACAGGGCTGTTTCACTGGGTAATCACGGGAAAATCATTCCGCTTGTCAAATTCTAGCTTCCGAAACAAATAAGCATGCGTTTGCCGGAGTAGTCCTGAGCGTCTTGATAATCACACCCAGGAGGTTAAGACAATACTCGCCTCCCACAAGGCCTTCACATATCGAGGGTGTTGTGTGGGGGACCGTTATTGTGACGTCAGCACGCATCCTCCTTCCGCGGAAGATTGACTATCCGCCGGAACGCACTAGCACGTGCATGCACTCCGGCTCAGCTGACGTGGGAACAGAATGACGTGAATTGATACCCCGAAAGAAAGGCTGTCTTTACAGTGATGACTGACATATCTAATCGCTGGGAACAACTGACAAGGGTGAATTGTGTAGTTAAAGCGCGCCTAAACAGTGCTTAACTCGCGCAAACACGATACGAGAGGCGCTGGGTTTGTGATGATAACTGATGGTTTCCCCGGGCTGGCTGGAACTTGACATATTGCAGAAGCTCGAACGTCACAAAAGAAGCAGTAACGCATGTAGCAGCGTCCAGTGCAATGCTGTCGCATCTTGAGAGCAAACGAGTGCGATAAGATATCATATTTTCGGCTTTTAATGTCCGGAGAAATTATATCTAAACTTTCCTCGTCACACTTCACGCAAATGCGCGCGGCATATGTGAGTCGGTGCCGTGTTTGTGACGGAATGACTTGAGAATAAAGATGTGATTTATTTCGTGTAGCGGAACTCCTCAAGGCTGCATTGTCTTCTCCGAGTGGCCGTAACATTTTGTACGATATTCGTACTGCAACTCGTTTAGTGACGTACAGTTATGAGCAAAAGTTTACGGACCACGAAAATGGCAATTTTAGATTGCTTCTTCTAGCAGCCCACAAACTGTGGTATGCATGTGAGATCTATAATTACTGAAGTATTGCAAAAATACCACGTATAACACTCCGTGCTACCCGTGCGGTAGAGGAACAACCCAAGATTGCTGCTTTCGTGGTCCGTAAACTTTTTCTATGGATGGTACATTATCCGGTCGGCCCTATCAGAGCAACACTGTTGCGGAGGCGTCTTGATAACTATATAGGCACGTTGCGGTGATCTTTGCCTCGCATGCAGCAGCGCCGTTTTCTATATCCTGGTGGTTCGGGGCGTCATTTCTATTGTGAAAGATGCCACGCTCATCAGGGCCTCTGTGCGTAGTGTTCAATTTACGTAAGTGTCGGCGCTCTGCCTGAGATACCAACAGCCAGGATTATCACGAGTCAAGCTCGGACACCCACACAAAGAAGGCATCTGGGTAACGTCATGACAGCAAAGGCCGAGACGAACGAATAGTTTAAGTGGCGCGTATGGAAAGACGTTAGTCGTTCATATTGTAGCCGACCAATCACACTGTAGCTAACAAAAAGGGCAGGGAGGAACCGATGCATTCCTCACAGCAGTCTTTCTTTACGCCATGCCTCAGTGTCAGCCCCATAAAACGATGGCGTGGGTGATAACTGTCGAGAAATCGCCACTGCTTTTTCGATGCCCTAGCGTGCGCCGCAGTCCGGTTTATTAGGAAACGTGCTGCGCTCACAATGGCCTCTGTCCGGTGCAGGGCGCCTAAATCTATTTAAAAATTTTCCATCGTAGGGAACGACGGGAGACTCGGCGCGGTTACGGCGGCGTCTGAGCGTTTAGGATTGGTACATGATCGGCGTACGGGCGTTCCGAACGCGAATCGCAACCGGTTTCGCGGACCGCACTTCTCCCAGAGATGCTAATGCAGATTAGAAGATCAAGAACGCAATGTCGCATCTGCCACACGCTTTTACAACTCTCCGTTAAACTTGGCACGGGTGGACATTCGCCTAAGCGGCGAAACGGGGTATACTTCGTTTTAACATAAGCGTATTAGAATGCAAGATTCAACCGCTTTTTCGGAGCTGTACTGGTCTGGTCGCGTACATGTAATCTTTCCGAATACAGTTATCTGCATTCGAAGCCATACGAATTCACTCGTAGCATGCAGAATGCACAGTGAGCTTGGCACCACGCAAGGGAGTGTTAGAGTTGCGTCATCATACCGCCCCACGACGGCGCCACCCTCCTCTCTCTATTCAAACGTTTCCTCAGGGCGGTTCCCTCGAGCGCTCAGTTACCCGCCCCTGGCTCTCCTTTTTTTCGGCGGGAACAAAAGACGTATTCAAACCAGCAGCCGCGAACCTCGGCGACACATTTAGTTCCCGGAATTCCAGCTGCCGAGCAGCGTCTGATAAATGCCTAGAGTCGTTATTGCGCTCTCGGCGGCAAAGCGCGGTATCAATGTTTTGGTTTCCTGACCTGTCTAATACCCCGGCTACACTAGGGTCCGAACGTCATTTGAAGCAAATGTCACTTGACTCAATGGGGTGCTTTGAATGCCATTCAGAATCCGTCGTGCTACACTACAATTTCGATTGCATTTGAAAGCTTTCACTATTGCTCGGCGTGCTGTAGTGGCGCTGTTGTTGGCCCGTTCCGTTTTAGTACAATAATGCAACAATCAAATTTAGGAGCAGTCTAAGGCAGTAAAATGATATCAGATTAGAAGAGGTACCAGTTTTGACTCTAATGTGGTGGCTTTTTGCGTAGTTTTTTTTAAATTTTATTTTGTGCACCTGACGCACTGGTTTAGAGAGTATGAAAACTAAATATGTTGATTTCATATTTTAAGTAAATGAACAGTGAACAATGTTCCACAAACAAAAAGATTCTCTTTGTTTTACATACGGAAATATTATATTTTTTATTGCCGATCGAAGACGCTGCGTGCGAGAGTGCTAGAAATGGCATTTGAAATCCCAAATGTCTCTCTGTCAGTGCTCATTTGGCTCGAAGGTCATTTGAGCCGAATGGCATTTAAAAACCTAGTGTAGCAGCACAAATTGAAATTTGAGTCAAATGACATTTGGTTCAAATGACATTCGGATGCTAGTGTAGCAGGGGTATTACTCTGCTCTTTTCGACAGACTGGCTGGTCACGTTGCGCGGACTTGAGCGATTTTATACGAACAAAAGGGAAAAGATTTCATGCGGCTGACTTCAGTCAAAGCGAATACCCGCTTCCGCATTTTATATGCCGCAGCAACGAACGGGATAGTGCTCACATGATGACCCAGCGCCGCGTAAAAGAGGTGTTAAAAAGAAGCGCATGCAACAAGTATGTAATGGTAGCGTTTGGTAACTGGTCTCCACCCATTGAAATGAAGTATTAGCCCAAAATATATTCGCATTATTAACAGTCACAACCAGCATTGAATTTGAATGTACTTCGAAGGTGTCAGTAAACGGTGCTACACGGCCGCTCGTCATTGCGCAGTGGAAGATCAAATCGAGTAAATTAAATAAGATTGAAAGAAGCGCGTGTTTTCTTATTTCTGTTGAACCATCTGATTCTCCGGTGTTTTTTAAAAAAAGAGGGCTGATGGGGCTGCGATTGCCGTTTTGAGACGCATAGAGGACAGTTTGTGTTTTTCTTCAGGTAACAAAGTAAGTCTGGGAACACACACGCAGGCAAAAAAAAGAAAAAAAAAATATGCCTTGGCGTGTTCCCGCCGAATTTGGCGTATTCCATTCGCCCGTATCTCGGGCCGGGTTCACAGAGCAGTGTGTTTTGATACCGCTTCTGTCACGCAGCCTACCAAGACATGACTGGGTAAGGTGCAACCAAAGTGCTTTCTGAACCCACTCCTGCTTTCATTCTCACCGAACCCTTCGGCGCCTGACTGGAGCCGTCTTTTGTGACAAACAGCCGTTTGACAGGACGGCGACCGCCGCGGAACGAGCAAAGCACCCGAAAGACGAAATCCACCCGCCGCCAGCAAAGCCATCCGTGCGGCGGCCGGAAAACGCGGACGAAAGAAGGCGGTTGGTGACCCTCAAAAGCGCCAGGAAGGCCTTCAGGCGACCCCTCGTCCGTCGACGCCGCTTCCAGGGAAAGCGAGCGGGCAAGCCAGATTGTTTTGCCCCTCCATTTGCCCCCCTCGCTCGTTCACTTCTTCACGGGGGAACCCCGCCGACAAGAAAGGCATTCCCCTCTCTGGCCCACTCCGGATTCCTTTAGCCCGGGAAAGGAGGTCGCGGGGCAACGCGCTCCAAGTAAAGTTCAAAACGCGGCGCGCTTCTCGCTGAACGCCCTAATTGGTCCATCTGCGTCACGTGGCGCGCGGGGAGCGTTCCGGTTGGCTGCGCGGCCTCCCCCTGAGTTTGCCGAGGCTGAGGAACAACTTCTGCCGCCCGCGAGCCGCTCTCTTTTGACAGCTGCGTACGAGCGAGCGGTGCGCAGCCAGCCCTGCCGACACACACTCTCGCTCAGCGCTTTTGTGTCTGGTACGGTCGGCGGCGAGCGCGCGCTGTGCGTTGCCCCGCCGCTTTTCCCATCGAACGACGAACGAGCCCCTTTTTCTGAGCGCCCGCTGCCGGAAACGACGCCGCCGCCGCCATGGATAAGATTTTCGGGGGACTCAAGAACCTCATCAAGATCGAAACGATCGTCACCGACAACCATGTGTTTCGGCTGCACTACAAGGTGACGTGCGCGTTGCTCATCGCCTTCAGCATCCTCGTCACCAGTCGGCAGTACATCGGTGACCCCATCGATTGCATCACCAAGGACAGCGTTCCGACGAGAGTGCTCGACACTTTCTGCTGGATACACTCGACCTTCAGCGTCAAGGATGCGTGGAACAAGAAGGTCGGAGTGCAGGTTCCGTACCCCGGAGTGGACAGGTACGTGCCGGGACAGGAGCGGGTGTACCACGGCTACTACCAGTGGGTCTGCTTCGTGCTGTTCCTGCAAGCGGTGCTGTTTTACGTTCCCCGCTACCTGTGGCTCGCCTGCGAGGGCAACAAGATCAGCACGCTCGTACTGGACCTGAACAACCCGATCGTGTGCGACGACAAGCGCTGCAAGAACCGCAAGCTCCTGGTCGAGTACTTCATGAACAACATGGGCCAGCACAAGATGTACACCATCTACTACTTCCTCTGCGAGGTGCTCAACTTCGTGAACGTCATCGGGCAGATCTACCTCATGGACGAGTTCCTGGGCGGCGAGTTCTCCACGTACGGTACCAAGGTCCTGGAGTTCACCGAGTGGGACTGGGCCATCCGCTTCGACCCCATGATCAAGGTCTTCCCGAGGCTCACCAAGTGCACCTTCCACATGTACGGCACGTCCGGCGACGTGCAGAAGCACGACGCCATGTGCATCCTGCCCATCAACATCATCAACGAGAAGATCTACGTCTTCCTCTGGTTCTGGTTCGTCATCCTCGCTGTGCTGTCTGGGCTGGTGCTCGTGTACCGCGTCGCGCTGTTCGTCTGGCCGCCGGCCAGGTTTCACGTGCTCAAGTCGAGGGCTCGGCTCGCCAATGTCACGTACCTGGAGCGCGTGCTCGACCGCTGTAAGCTGGGCGAGTGGTTCCTGCTCGACCTGCTCGCCAAGAACCTCGATCCCGTCCACTACAAGGACCTCATCTCGGACCTGGAGAAACACCTGGAAGGCAAGAGTCTGGAGCTCGTCTGACGCATTCTTCCGAACGATACTTTGTTTATTTTTTGTTATTTTCTTCCGCTGTTTATGAAACTATCCTATGTCGAGCGGTTTCATCTCATTCACCTGCCATTTTAGGACCCATTTTCACTTCCGAGAAGTAGCAGTTGCCGTTCATGTAGCCATATTTTTTTACTCATTCTTCGGCAATCTACCACGTAGACAACCTTCATCGCGACAGTTATGGGTCACGTCCTGTAGTTGAGAATTCAGGGTTTTGCTGACACCCCGACCGTTGCAGAGTGTTGCAACACAAGGATCACAAACGCCCATCTGCGCGAACAATGCACCGCTGGAGGAGCGAATGAATGCAGCTTGCGACCCGGGGTTTCCGCAAAAAATTGTGATTCGCCCTTGCCCCAGAGAGATCGCTTGTGGCCGACAGTGCATATCAACCGGCTGCGAGAGCCGTTTCCAGTGCCTTACTCATTCCGTTCACCCTGGCCTCCTTTGTCGCATCGCGAGGCGCGGAACGCTGCACCGTGTTCCGTTCGTCCTGTCGTCGGCGGCTCGCCATTGCATCGCCTCACCTGACTCGGCGCGCAGGCGGAGATCGATAAAAGAGCGATCCGCGCCGCTCTCCCATGGCGCCGAAACGTCGTGCCTGCCTTCCGACGCGCCGAGCAGTGCGCGCTTTCGTGTAGATACTTTCGGGCCCGCATTAGCAAGACAGAAAAAAATATTAAAATCATCCAGTTCGGAATACGCACCGAAGCTTTGGTTGCCTACTTGTCGACAAGAGTTGCGTACTCTTTTCCTGCATGAACTTTTTAAGATGTATGGTTTTTAGTCTAACGATGAACCGAGTAACTCGAACCAAGACAAGGTCATGACGAGACGATGAACCAACTGTTTTTCTTCAGTGGGGCCGAGATAAGAGTGTTCGCTCAACACAAAACCAGTAAATTGAACACGGTTAACTTCGAGATAAGGACTACGCCGTGGCGGTACTGTTTGAAGCAGCACTGTCATCTCGAGTGCATATCAGTCTGCTTTATTGATTGAAGCGGCACTATCACCCCGAATGCATATCAGTCTTGGCTCTGTGCCTAACTCGTTCTTTCTGCTGTTTCTTCGCCAAGACATTTGTGGCGTTGTCAAGCATACCCCTGTTGCCAGAACACACAAGAAGAAAAAGAACGAGGAAAACAGTCTTTTCGTTGAGGTTCTGACCGTTGTGTGACACGAATTTGTTGCGCATCAGCGCTTAAGTCGCGGGGGCGCGACCTTGCGTGCAGTTCGCGTCAAAACAGCGCTTGACGACCCGCTGGCGGGACAAGGTTTATTTAGAGGGGGTCGCCGCGAAGCTGGAATGACAGAAAAGAGGCGACCTCCTAAATTTTCCGTCGCATTGACCGGAAAATAAAGACCGGCCGTTGCGTGATTTAGCAGTCATTGCACCGTGCCAAAAGAGAAAAAGAAGGTCTCAGCCACAATGCGTTTTCTTTTTTCCTTTATCGCACCGTCGCCAGTTTCCTTTGTGTCCTGTCCGCGGCCCAGCGCCTTTAGCGGTGGCCCGTGGGATTGGGCTTCATCGTGGGCCAGCCCAGGGGCTTCGGGGCCGTGCTCTCCTTTCTCTGTTGTTCAGCCGCTTTTTTTTTTTTCGCCTCCGTCCTGAACGTTGTCGTGCCCTCTTCGTCCATACTATTGTAACCCCCTGCCGGGCGCCGAGCCCTTTGAAACCGAACAAGGGCAACGGTAGTGACAGACGGGAAATGAAAAAAAAAAAAAAAAAAAACATCTTCAGCACACCTGGTTGCTCCTATACTCAACAAACCCGCTTCATTTGGTAGTAGTTGGAGTTTGGCTTAGCACCAAGCGAGATTTGGATGCAGACCGTTATGAACACAGCCGATCGCTCACTTCCGCGTTTTAATGTTTCAAGGTTAGTGCTCCTGTCTCCCTGAAAGAAGCTCGCACAGCGGCGCTGAAGCCCCGCGAAGCTTGACGCAACAGCGCCAAGGATTTTTACTCAAGGTAGCATGCGTGCCGTGCCCGCCCGGCGCGCGACTTGCGTCTTCGCGGCAGGCGCGTTAACGTTCGAGGTTTCGCCGCCTGCTATCCCCTCAGCAACAGGAATTTCGTTTCTGAAAGGGGGGAGCCGCCATTGTTTAGTGGAAGGAGGCCTCTCAAAGCGACGACGTATCTGTCTTTGTGAGCTTCGACCTAACGCAACGGTCTCCGTCATTGGCGCTGGGCGGGTCCAAAGAATGAGCAAGATGGATGACGTAGCGAGAGAGGGGGACGCATGCGCAAACGGTTCTGGATTGACACTTGCGGTCGCGCTTCCAGCCGAGGTGCAGCGGCGCATATCAGTCTTTCGTCTTCGTTTGCAGCGTCCGTTTTGCTTGGAGGTTTGGTGCACAAGAAAAATTAATTTACAGTCGAGAGGGGATCACGTTCTGACTTCCAGAGCTTCGTATTCATTTTCAATGGGCATTCCAAAAGAGTTTGTTACATTTTAAGCCTGCTGGGGCCAATCGCGAAAACGCAGTGTAGGCGAATGTGCGGCTTTGCTTTTGTTCCGTTTATTTTGTTTACCCGTGTGAGTACTTTTCTTGCTTGACGTCTGCAGCCATTCTGCGCTACACGGAATCTGCATTGCATTGTATTTTTTTGTGTGTAACAGCTAGTTAATACAAAGTCGTGTTCGAAAGATTTTTCCCCCAAAATAGCAAACTTCGCATTGCTGTATTTATGAACCCGTTTTTTATTACGATGGTTTGCACTAAACATTCTTGATTTGTTTGAAAGTTCATCAAGTCCTGGCGTTTCTGTCGCAGATTCTGAGTAAATGGGTCTGTGAAAAGAAAGAGTACCTAGTGTCACATCTGTGTGTTTGAACAAACTGAGCGCTTCATATCATTTCCAGGGTGTTCCGGCCTAGCCTATCCCAGTCATCATCAACTTAGCAACCATAACACAGGACCTTCTGTACACTGCCACCACATTTCCAAAGATCGGCCATGCTAAGAGTAGCGTGATATTTTCTGTGGAGTGAATGAAGTTTAGGTATAGCTGAAGCGTTGCCATTATTGATGCCATTGAATATTTCCAAATCCTAATTGTACCCGAATTGCAGTACGTGCAGTGTTTTTTTGTTCCTAAGTGTATCGCGCAAGTCGAGGCGCTGTAACTAGTGAGAAGGTGACGGTATGACTGAAGTATTCAATCCAATCGACATAAGGTGTAGCGTGAGTGGAACTGTCAGAGCTTTTGCTATATTTTGTATGAGAGGGAACTGCCTGTCGTTAGTTTTTGTCTGCTTTGACTAACTTGCCTTCACTCGTGTATTGAAGCAATAACTGAGGACCAATATTTTTATAGCATTTTTTTGTAGCTCTAGGAGCTTGTTTATGCCGTGTGCAACATTTGAACAATTTTCAACCCTGTGCATTCGTGACGTATCTGTACATTCCTGACACCAGCCACTGAAAACCTTGACCATTATACACTGAACGTAAATGGATGACTGTTTGCAAACTGTTATTTAAAAAAAAAACCATCTAACAATTTCGTGGGGGATTGGTGTTGCAAGACAGTAGAAATGGTTGCGTTGAGCAGATGGCATTGTATACATATGTAGTTGTCAAGTTGATTAGCTGGTGACAGAGGTAAGTATGGTTCCTTTTGAATCCCGTCTGGTGCACTGTAATTGCTACATATGTCTAGTGAATGTCACTTTATGTATTTTTATCCAGTTATGAATAAGGTGCCTTAAGTACGATATGGAACGATCAAGGCAAACGACAACAATATCAAAGTGCTCAGGGTGGAAATTTGCTGTAACTGCGATGTGCAGTGGATTAAATTACAATTCAGGTTAGGGGGCCCGCTGATAATCCTGCCATCAAAACTGACCATCTTTTGTACAGTGTGGAGAACGTCTTTGAACAACGCTGTTTGGATGCCTTTACAGTGCTCACTAATTTCAATCTGTTCACTTCTGTCGTAAGTGACTATTATCTTTGTTAGTTGATTTGTTATCCGAAGTTTTTGCATCCTTGTATGTATCAATGGTCAACATTTAAACCAATCTTCGCAAAATTATTAGCACAAGACAGAGACACAAGCATTCCCATTTGAGCATGATGACTGCAGTTGCGGATACAGGGGAGCTGCTCTCCCGTAAAGCGCCCTTGAGTTAGCACTGTTAGGCCTAACGTGTGTGCCGTTTCCCTCGCATGGCCATACCCTAATTAATATACACCAATCCTTCATTACCTTTACCGTACCCCAATTATTGGTTATTCTGGATCCGTCACTGTATTGCTGCCAAGATGGTGTCTAGCGTGTCGTGAAGATTTTTTCAAGGTTACTTCACTTTGGACGGATGTTACAACGTAGCAGTGACTGTGCTGTTTCTATTTATTCTGGCGAGATGTGAGGTCAGTGCACTTAGGTTTTGTCAGTGTTTTCTGTTCAATTGTGCATATTATCGTGTGTACTCATTTACCAGAGCAAAGCGAACAAAGTAGCTTCTGGTCTTTCCGAGGGGATTTTGTCCGCAGCTTACTTTTGGAGAGCGAAAACGTGCGCTTTTGCTCCATTGTCTAAATCCTCACGTTTCTTTCATTACCGTTTGTTTCGGTACTTGGAATAATATTCGAAATTCCGCATTTTTTAACGCATTTTTTTGCTGTGACATATCTGCCTGTTTATACGTAAGATTGAATAAGTAGAAAGGACTAAAGCCCAGGTCTTGGGATAGTGTGTCAATGCGCTTTTTGTGGAACATGTCTTTTTACAGGGAGCAGCAGAACCAGGATTTTAAGAGGAGGGGAGTTACATTTATTGAACTTAAAACACCTCTGTCCTTTCATGAAATTATCTACATTTAGGGCATTAACATGAAAAAATAACACTACAGGCATGAAACAGTGCCAGTAAGGATTAGGTTGCAAGCGCCGAAAGCTTAGATTCCAACTGGAGCGTTCTACCAAATATGGCATTTACTATTGACATGCCAGGAGCCCAGTTCTTAGTGAGGTTTTGCTGTATGAGATCAGGTTGTTCGGTGCGGGAGCACCGTGGAAGTTATTCCATTTTTTATTGTGTGTACTCTTTGGAAAGACCGCCTTTGTATTAGCAGTGCATTAGACCACAGCACTGAGTCTTTTCGTCATTGGTGATGAATGTTTTTTATCAATAAAAGGCAAGCATACTTCTATGCGACCAAAAAGTATTTAGCAGTAGTACGAAATATTCTGTGTTTAAATTTTGTGCGGTGAGCAGGATGAACTGCTGCACTTTTGACCTGCAAGGCTTCTGAATCGCCCATCAGGACTTTTTTGGGCAGGTAAGATCGAGTATTTTGACATTGTTTTTCAGGCCACGAGAATGCCTTATGATGAGGGACTCGGAACGCCGCAACTATCAAACGCACCAATTCAACAACTATCTTTTTATTTTTTCACCGGAAACAACATTATCATTAAGTTAATGATGTGTATATGTTGGAATGACGTTATGTACCTATATATACGTCACCTATGCGAGCAGATCACAATCGGGTCACACTTCTCAATTCGCCCTGGCCACGCTACCAGGGAGCGGTGTCCCATTTTGAGGAAATTGTTTAATGGCTTCTCTCCAAAGTGAAGAGCGGAATGATGTCACAAAGGAGCGGGATAACCCTTACTCTGCCTGTTACAGCATGCCTCTTGTATTGTCATTGGGCGATGGAAGATAGCTTCGCTGGTCCATCGTTTTATCAGTGGTGGAAGTCCCTCTTTTTAAATTATAAACGCGTTACGAGAAGATAGGCGAAGGATCAGTCGAAGATATGGACGGCTTCTACAATCAGTTTGCTCGTAAGAAAACTGCATGTTCTTTGATCGTGCACCTGCAGGAGGTATCGTGACATTTTTAATTGTAGCACATTGAGCAAGGTTATGAATTAAGTATTAACTAGGAGCTGGTTTTATGCATGCTGACGAAATAAAAAAAGAGGTTGCGCAACCCATGTTTTACTGAAATGGACTAAATTGTAGGTTTATGATGACTTTTGTGAATTATAATTACAACCTCTTTTACATTACGGTTTTGTCTTAGTTTCCCGTACAGATTTTGCATGGCTACCAGAGACAGTAATGTAAGGGGAACTGCACTGCAACACCAATGAGAAATGAGACTGCCCCTCGGCGGTTTTGCAGGGAAATTCGGTGGTGGATGCCCCGGCACACGGCGTGGTTAAAAGACATTGAGAAGAAACAGCCTTGCATTACGGCTGCCTTCAATGTATTTAATCCACTAAATATCGTACTAAGCCCATCATTAAAACGTAGAACTGTAGTAAGATTTGAATTTACATTCCTTTCTTGAATTTTAAAACTTGAGAGCAATTTAAGTGACTCGCACCCACAGAATATTGAGTGAAAACGGTCATATATGTGTTTCTTAATTCGAACAAAATCTATTAAACGCTTTCAGACTTATCGGCAACGCAAGAGCAGCGCTGCGTTAACGCAGCAAGGCCAATACACTCAAGTATTGCAGAAGAATAAAGCCCTATGTCAGTGGCGCGCCCAGTCGTACGGCACGCCTTGTCGCCCACGGCTTGCGGCAAGGCCGTCATGGTCATGCTCCCTCGATCGGGATTGTCAGGGTGGAGGCGCATGGAACGGCCGGTAAAAATGCGTGGGCGAATCTTTCGCTCATTTAAGTCGCGCTAAGGGCAAGTTTGAACGTTTCGGAGGTGGGCACCCGCGTAATAGAGAGTACTGTAATTTGACCCTTGTTTTTAAAGGCGAAGCCCCTTAGGGGCTGGGGCTGTTGGCGTCTCCTGTCGTCGTCGTCATAATCGTCGTCTCATGTAGTCGCGGTATTAAACACCGGGAAACTCGCTTACACCTCACGCTAGAACGTAACGCGTACTAAAAAAAAAAAACACCAGGACACTCGTTTCCGCCTCGCACTGGAGCGCTTCTTAAAGCGTACTAAAAAAAATTAGTAGTGGCTTAGCTCTGCTATGCCAGGATATACGTAGTGTGAGCTAAGGTTCAGCAATCCAGTCCAGTCCAGTCCAATTCATTGATTGATTGATTCTGGGGTTTAACGCGCCGACGCAACGCAGGCGATGAGGCGCGCCGTAGTGGAGGGCTTCGGATTAATTTTGACGCACCTGGGGATCTTTATCGTGCGCCGAAATCTCGTACACACGGGTGTTTCTTTTCTGCTTTTCGCCTCCCTCAGAAATGGGCGGCCCGGCCGCGCGGCCGGGAAACGAACCCGCGACCGTCGTGCTCAGCAGCGCAACGCCTTATAGCCACTGAGTCCCACCGCGGCGGGTCAATTCAGTCAAGTCCAATTCAGTCTAACTCATGCAGCTCCAGTCACTGCTCCTCGCGCATACGCCTCAGCACAGGCTCTCCCAGAGCCACGCGAAACGGCTATCAAGCGCTCCGGCGTAAGCGTCCAGACTTGGGCTACTGCGTATTGAGGGCGCACACCTGGGCACGCGCCGGTTGCCAGTGCGTCTGCCGCGCTATGACGCAACACAATACCAACGCAATCCACTTCAATCCAATCAAATCCAAATCGAATCCAAGCCAAGTCGAGTCCAATCCAATTCCCCTCCGCGCTTGCTCAGAACGGCCCTTCACGGCATACGCGAAAACTTGCTCAACCTCGGCAGTGTAGCTTACGCTACCAAAAAAAAAACAAACAAAAAAACACTGGGACACTCGTTTACGCCTCGCGCTAGAGAGCTTCGTGCTTCAAAAACAGGTGACTTTTACAGCAATGCTCTATACCTCAACCCTAAATGGTTTCATATCCGGAGGTAAAAACGCCAAGGCGCCGAGAATACACTTATACACTGCATGCTTCACCCCTCCCCAGGTTTCACGCTGGTGAGATGGCCAGTAATTTTTTTGTGCATGCAGAGCCACTGAGATACCCCACGAGGCGCTTCAATTAACGCCACCATATCTCTCTGCTTGTTTTGTGAGGAAGTAATGAACAGTGGTGGCAGTAGAATCAGTAGAATCTGCTATAGATGTTGGCTTTTGTGGACAAACAAGTATGTTTTGCCTAAACCAGTTGTTTTTCCGCGTTTGCCAAATTGTGGACATTGATAGCTGGTCACATGATTGCCCATCGACCGTGAACCGTCCTTCAATCGCAGGAGGGCAACAGTTCAACGGACAAATTATACAAGGCAATGAAGATCTTCCTGTTTTCCATGTAACGCAATTCCTCTTCTCCTCTTGACGAGTTGCCCTCAGTAGGGACCAGGCTGTAAACTCAAGAGGAAAAACGCCGTGCCACGTACCCTCCGCCCTTCTACCTTCCTCAGGAAGCACGGATTGAGGGGTGCACGTTAAATATATGTTCACGTCGACTGCGAAGACGCAATATTTATAAGCCGATGTGCCATTATCAATGTCTCTGCAGTATCAGGCGTGCTCAGATGTAACTCGTTCATGGACCCTTTGCTAAGATGAGTAAAATTAAACGACCACAAGTGGTAAGTATTGGTTATAGGCGCAGACGTACGGATCTGTATGCTTAGTTTTATGCACCTTCGCTCCACGCGTGGATAGGTTCGATTAGTAATTACAATACGGCCGCGAGAACCACCACTGCAGAGGCGGGCCCTGAGATCGTTTCGAAATCACTGATAGGATCCCCGTTCCTACATTGCTGCGTAGTTGGCTTGATGCGCGGAACCCTTCATTTAAGAAGGGCTTTCTAAGTGTATTCTCGTGTTAATTCTCGGCGTTTCAAGTTACTTCTCAGTGCGTGAAGCGTAATTTCACCTCACGAGAAGGAGGCAGAAAAATGTTTTCCATAGCTCACAGGATTTCATATGCTGCTTTCGACACCTGCCCCCTGGTAACCAGCCATACCTGACCCTCCAAGGTGGGGCTGGGCTTCCAAGATCTCCTAAAGCTCGCTAGGGGAAAGAGTGGCGGAATTATTAGGGGCTTTATAACCGTATCAACTGTGGTAGGCTGCTCGCAAACAACTTGAGCATGGTGGTGTATGCGGTCGTATGTGACTAACCTATAGTGTAAGCGAGAGCTGCGGCTCCCTTTTCCGATCAACATGATAGGCAAGAACGATCGCTGAGCTAAGTTTCTAGATTTAGCTCGTAATTCACAGGAAATTGATAAAGCAGGAAATAATGAAGCGTTTACTGTACGCAGAAGCGCTCGGACAACACTGCCGGCCGTGCTTGCTTGCACGGCCTACGAAGCGGCTCGAACCGACGCAGGCCGCGGCAGCAACACCTTGTAAAAAGTTCCTTTTGCGCGAAAGGGAATGTTAGTGTGATAAAAGTTTCGCTAGGTATTGTCATCAACGGTGATCGTGAAAGCGGCGATAAAATATCTGCCGCGATGTTAAAGAGCCATGAAGACAAAATACAGTTGGGTTTATTAGAAAGACTGCTTAGTCCCGATAACAATAATACCAATATCATCGAATCTTCGAACAAATAATGGAGATATTAAAAAAACGTGTGAAGCAGTCGCGACCCCCTAGCCAATTTCCCGCAACTTTCTATGACTCACGGAACCTTGTTTGTGCGATTGGCGGCCGCCAACTGACTGTCGCGACGACACAGGACTGGACGTCTGTAATGGGCCTCTAGTTCCATTTGACCGCATCACTTGAATGCTAACGTGCAGTTAACGCACTAAAATTATATTTTATTGTTGGCCCGTATGACGTCATCTTGCTCATACTACGTCACTGTGGCGCGAGAATTTGAAAGTTTAAATACTTCTTGCTTTTTTTTGTGAAAAACATCTTTTGTGGCTCTAATGGAGCTGAGTGAGATAGTGAATCCTATTCTTTCAAATTAAACGAAGTTGTATTTTCTCTTCATGGCTCCTTTAAGCCTACATTCCTCTCGCCGATCGGCCGCCAAGGTCGGTGAGCGACCCGGCACCAGTACCTGCCCATTCACACGCGGTACGGCGAGCGGCTGAAGAAGGTGCTACCTGCGCTCAAGAATCGACACAGGCCGTGGAAGGTATCTTGATCATCGATCGCTAAAATGGCGAGCACCGCGAAAACGAAAGTTCCACATGCGAGAAAGGGATGATAGTGTGGGGAAAAGTTGTGTTAGGGGTTGTCATCTGCAATTATAGCTATAGCAGTGATCAAATATATGCCACGACACTAAGCATAAGGGGCCCAACATCTGAGAGACCCAAGCTAGCTGCGAGCTGTTGGAGAAGACCCTCTTCTAAAACTCGTCACGGGCGAGCGTGATGCGTTTGGGTTCTCCTAGCTTCTTGGGGGACCCCAACGCTGGGTTCACCTATTCTAAAACTTCCTATTACCCTAAATAATTACACCACGACTTCTTTAACCTAGTACTGAGCATCGCCTTCTGTGGATAGCCGTGAGTTTTCGAACTTGATGACACTAGACAAAGGCAGGCTCACTGCAAACAGACAAAATAAAAGCCTATGTTGCAAATATAATCTCCCACGGTGAGGTTCTATATAAACGTAGACGTGGGCACGTCTAAACACGCCCGAAGGCGTTGAAAGTTCGCGTTTATAGAAGGCAGACTAGTTGTCATAAAAAGTAAACAGACGTTCACGGTACGGCACTGTTCGTCAGATGTACGGCAAATGTCATCATGGCGTAAATAAAAAAAAAAACATCTGAGGGGAAACAGGCACTGCATGTTGCAGATCCTACCAGCACTTAGAAACCAGCGTGGCGAAGGAATCTGCTCATTGTTCACGCGTGCCATTCATTAGCAGGTGATGTGCTCCGTACGCGCGGTTAGATTACTACTCAGCGACACGTTTCCGTCGCTGTCGCAAGGTGTATTGTATTCGTTGCGCACAGATTGTGGGATGTCACGTCACAAGTATTTCATAATGAATTAACGGCCTTGCTTTCTCCTCATCAGTTGCATCGTCCTCCATGGCGTTAGCTGGCTGTGTACGAGCTGTGGGCCACGATTGCAGCACACGCGGTGGTGTTGCCGCCAACAACCGAGTCGCTGTTTGCTTGCACGGGTTATTCTCTCAGAAGACCACTTTTTGTGCAATTTGCATCATAACCACGATGAAGGGGAGCGCGGTGGCTGCACAACACAACAACAACAAAAAGGCTGAAAATTACTTTACTCCGTAATGCAAAATTTGTGCGCAGCGCGAACTGCAGTATTCTCGGTCACGGCGCATAGCTGCTGTGTCTCAGGAAGAGATCGCGCGATCAGCGGACGCATGGCGTCGCCGCCGCCGAGCATGTTGTTGTAAATCGCGTTTGAACCTCACGCGAAAATGTCACGTGGTTCGGATGAGCCACGCACAATGATGAGGAGGACGCCGAAGGACCATGTACTATCGGCCAAATAAGTGTACGGACCACAGCGCAGGCAGCCAGAACGGCGGCAAGGCCGTACCGCGGCGCTGCTATCGCGCTCCGCGTTAGCTCGGCGCGCTCACGCCGAGAGTGCTCTGAGTGATGCTAAACTTCGCCCTCACCCTCGCGCGGGTGCTTGTCACGCTTCATAGATTTCCAGTGCGGTGTTCAGTCGTTCAACTGCTGACATTTGCCTCAAAGGGAATCGTGCATCGCCGTAAAAAGAGCATATGGCGCTGCTGCGAAGTACCTGATGGCCCCAAGGCATCAAACAGCAGCGCTGTGAAAAGAAAAAAAAAGACGTCCTAAGACCTTTGTATTTTGATATGAAGGTGTATTTTCTTTCTAAGACATATTTCCTCACAATGTCTGAACGTGAAGACAACTTTAAGGGGACTGGTGCAAGCTTGTATTTCGTAAGAAGGCTTCCCCACACTAAATATTTCACAGTGAAACGTGTCCATCTACGGAGGGAGTATGACTGCTGTGATGCAGATTGTTTGTACTGATGAGGAGGTTAATTTTATCAGGCGGGCTGGAGTCGGGACGATTGGCTACAGACGCAAAACAAATTTATTGAAGGGACAAATTACATTCTAAATGCACAAATTAGAATCAGAGTAATCTAATAAGAACTGCCCTATGGAAAAGAAATTAACCTCAGGAAAAAAGTCCCTTTAACAATAGTTCCCACTCACGAGGCCCAGGAGCGATGTCTGTCTGCTGGAGTGATGTGCTGGCGCGGCGCACTGGTCGGTAGCGTGGCCGCGTATTCGGGTGATGAAGAGATGACCTCGTTGCGCTTGCTGATTGAAGCCCGCTGTGCTTCTGAGGCTGCCGAGTTTTCTCAAGTATGGAGATTCTCCTGATAAGCCCTATCGTTTCGGCGACGTTGCCGTTGAAGTTTTTTCAGATATTCGGTATTTGCTGTGTTGTTTTGATGAGCCCTCCTAGAATTTTGAGCGTGGAGACTTCTGGTATGGGATCATCCCCTATGTGGACTTTGATGTTGGGGAATACTTTGCAACATGTCTTGGGGGCCAGTAGAAGCAATTCGGATTTGCTACGAGAGCATGTTAATCCTGCCTTCTCTGCTCCTGTTACCACCTCTTCTACTCCTTCCTGCAATGTTTGTTCAATTTGTGCGTCACTTACACCTTCGACCCACGACATAATCTTGCTGATTGAGACTGCAGAACACATGCAAACAATGCTTCAGGAACTGCGATCAGAATCCACGGCCGTGGGGCTGAAAATAAATATGAATAAATCTAAAGTAATGAGGAATAAGCATGTCAAGAACATCTTCTTCAGCTTAGGAAACGAAACGCTAGAAGAAGTAACAGAACGTAACTACCTCGGACATATGGTTAGTGCTGACCCCAACAACAATAGAGGAATCCAACGCAGAATAGGTATGGGCTGGGGAGCACTCGGCGAACACTCCCAAATATTGAAAGCTAAGCTACCCTTGTCACCCAAAAGAACATCTACAACCAGGGCATACTGCCGGTGACGACATACGGAGCTGAGACTTGGCGCCTTACTAAGCAACTAGAAAGCAAACTTAAGTGGCTTCAACGAGCCATGGAACGAATAATGTTAGGAATAACACTCAGGGACAAGAAACGAGCTACCTGGATCAGAGAACAAACTAGAGTAGACGATATCATATTTCAAATAAAGAAAAAGAAATGGACTTGGGCTGGCCATGTAGTGATACGAATCGACAACCAGTGGACAATTGGGATAATAGAAAGATACGAAGACATTGGTATAGAAGAAGGGGAAGGCCAATAGGAGGGTGGAAGGATGAAATACGGAACTTCCGGGGTAAACTGTGGACTTGAGTAGCTCAGGACAGAAGCAGTTGGGGGTCAATGGGAGAGGCCTTCTTCCTGCAGTGGACCTGAGCAGGCTGATGATGATGATCATGAAACCAATTATACGACAACTAGCCGCCAAGAAGGCTCTACCATTACACCCAGTTTCACTTACTTATCGTAACGAGTTCACAGTGAAATAAATATTGTGGGATGCCGGTCTGCCGTCAAGATATGGCCATCTACGGAGGCCGATGGCAACTTTTCTTACAACTGAGGACCTTTTCATTCCGTTGAATGCAGTTGTTAACCGCCTCCGTAAATAAATTTTGAGGAACAACTATAATGAATTTCGATTACACTTCCCAATCATATCCTGCTGACAGGTACGACTGTAAGAAAATTCATAACCGACTACATACCGTAGTCCCATTGAAGCAGTCTTCAAAGGACGCGCTGTAATGAATATTAGACCCACTTCCGGAAACGATGTCTCAAAAAGCAATTTCTACAGCGAAGGAGAGCCCGCAGCAAACTTTGCCGCCTCTATAACTCATCGCTCGGGTGTGAAAAAGCGTCCGTCCCTCCAGCCGCCGTTGCGGCGTATTGCACCGTCTTGCCAAAAAATCGAGCAGCGGTGGACGGAAGTGACAGGCACAAATATGCAACATGAGGCGGGTATACATAGCCAACAAGAATACACAGTGCCCTTCCACTCTGTGAAGAAGGAGGGCCAGCTGTGGTGCGGAGCCTCAACGTGAGTGACATATATGCTTTGGATAGCACGCAGTTCAAGGAGTGCACAAAGCACAATTGTAATTAGCAATTGTAATTTGTAATTAGCAATTGAGCCTACCTCCTGGTTAATTAACTGAATGGAAATTCGATGGTTTAGAGTTTTATTCCAGCGGTCAAGCATGGGCCTGTCCGTTTCCTTCCCGTAGAAGTCCCGTGGAAGTCCTGTAAAAGTCCGGTTGACAGCAAACGGGAATCCGACCCTAATTACAGCTTTATTGTGAACTAATTAAGACACGTAAATGAGACTAGCCATAATAATAGATTATTTACAACCTCGTTCTGAACTAATTAAGACATGTAAATGAAACTCGGCATCATCATAGGATTGTCTTGGTGGTTAATTGCAATATAATTGGTTACTGGATAGTTTGAACAAAGCAAGAGCTAGAGACGTTTTCTGCGATCATACTCCCTCCGTCGATGGTCATGCCTCAGTGTGCAATATAAATGTTGGAAAGCCTTCTTGCAAAAACGGAGCTTACACTTTTGCCACCAATTTCTTTCCCCGTTTTCCTTCTGTCTTCGGTGTCTCCATCGTTCGCTCATTTACGAGGCCGAAGACGCCATCACACAACCGTAGCGGACGCTTAAGTGCTGCGCACTGGATACGTGCGGTCGTATAAGCAGAGGAAATGTGTTCTAGCCGACGACAACGTAACCCAGCATTCTTTGAGTGACGTATATCGTAGGTGGCGCCATGGTATGTGCTGGGGCAACTCTTTCGCGCCTGGCCTGAAAGCGAAATACTTTACCAAAATTCACAATTTATTTACAGGTATTGGCAAATGAAAGGCATAATCAGAGTTTGAGCAAGGCCGCATAAAACGGGATCCTCTGCCCTCAAACCACCCAACCACCTTGATTTTATTCGAAAAATCACGCCTCCAAAGGGGGAGCACAATGAGAGCAGGGAAATAAAATACCTAAATAAATAACGCTCGTTTGATGACTACGTCGTCCCTCTCTGTGACGGTTCTCGAAGAAGCAAGCCCAACAAAATAAGCAAAAACTTTCGCGCTGTCAACGAGTCGCGCCCACCCCAGAAATGTAAGATTGTAGACAACAGAAACTGACACCTAAAAATATTTTAAGGAAAAAAAAAACTGTCACTGCAGATCCCTGTGAGAGCGCCGCTTCTCCGGCAGCTCGCGTGTGTTGGAAGTGTGCCAAAGACGTTGTCAGATGCGTCTCTGCTATCAGCGCCATCGCCGAGACCAGTATGCTGTGAAGAATGCTCGAAGCCAGGTTAAAAAAATGGCTTTGAGATGTATGGGTTGGTTATCACCGTCGGCAGGCCGGCATGCGTGTTCTCGTCCTTTCGTTCACCGCTGGTGCAGCTACACGGCGCTCCGATGCGGTTCGGTCAAAGCTCCCGTGCTCCAATTACTTCTGACGTCACCTGTACGTTAACAGTGCCCCAAGTTTGCGGCAGGGCAGTCGGAGCAGCTGGCCGTGCTTGAAGGAGTGCGCCACTCGATGAACTCTCCGGGCAGTGCCGGGGAGTGGGACCAAGTGCTGGAGGCCCTGGGTGCATACCTTGGAGCCTCGGGGCTGCACAGTGCACTCCACTACAACACCATATAACCGCCCAGATTGTAGTGGAGTGCTGCTTCTGACGCAGCTTTTCTGTGTGTGCGTGCGTGCATGCGTGTAGGCGTGCCCCTTTTACCTGCATGTCACACCATTGTCTTCTGTACATTCACGTTTAGTCTAAATCTGTAGCGTTTCTCTCTCTATTTGCAATTTGCACGATTGTTTAACTCCTTTTTCCCCCTCTGTTTTATATTTATCCTTGTTACATTTCTCTCTCTGTGTTGTATATATGTTAATATCAACCTTCTGTCCTATGCCTTCGTGTAATCTTGAAATAGACCACAGTCCGAACTGTTCCATCTTTCTTTAAGACGGGCACAAACCCGCCGTGGTGGCTCAGTCGCTAAGGCGATGCGCTGCTGAGCACGAGGTCGAGTGTTCGATTCCCGGCCGCGGCGGACGCTTTTCTGATGGAGGCGATAAGCAAAACGCCCGTGTGTACAGGATTTCGGCGCACGTTAAAGATTTCCTTGTAGTCAAAATTAATCCGGAGCCCTCCACTACGGCGCGCCTCATCGCCTGCGTTGCGTCGGCGCGTTAAACCATATAATGAATCAATGAATCCTATGCCCTATTCCTATATGTACTCTTTCCTCCGTATCACGCCTCCCTACACCAGCAGGCGTTCCGGTGTGCGCTCATAGGCGAGACAATTTACGCCTGTTGGTGGATCTTCCCATTCCATTTACCAATACATACTTACATACATACATACATGCATGCATACATACATGCATACATACATACATACATACATACATACATACATACATACATACATACATACATACATACGCTTACTATCTCATTCTCGCCCGTTCTCAGATGAGACAAGTAAGACATTCCGGCTTTCAGGAACCACATTGATGAACGAAAACGCTCCTACAGCTTCGCATCGCACGATTTGTTCCAACCAATACGGAAGGAGTATAAAGTAGGACCGTAAATATAAAAAAATACAAAAGCAGGAAAGCAACTGCCTTCCGGACTGCTTATTTAAGTGATGTGCCACGAACTTAACCCCGGCCTGTAGTCCCCCAGTGGTCAGCAGAGTGCGTGGAGCTTTTGCTTGAAACTCAGGAGCCTCGCTCTTTTGTACCTCTGCAAAAAAAGAAAAAGAAAACGCTTCCCAGAGGCTCCCTGATTAAGCCCTCAATATCGTTAACATGCTCGCAAGTGTTTGTATTCAATTGCACGCATGATATTATTGCGCTATAAGCCTATTTATTTCAACTCACTTCACCAAAGCAAAACACTTCGCACAGTGGAGAATCCACAGCGCACTAATTAGGCACTATTTTGCAGGGTCACCCTTAGGCTGTTGGTAGCACCTATTATCGACCACCTTAGGGTCAATAAGAATTGACAGGCGGAAAATATCTAGGGCAAGCCCTGCCAATGTGCACATCCGGATGCGTTTCGTCTGCATACAGGCGTCCCGGGGGAAAGGGGCCCGATGTCGTCGCTTAAGTCTGGATGTTGCAAAGCAGGGCCGTCGACAACGACAGTACGATGAAGGCCGGGCGAGCAGAACGGCCGGAACTTTGTTCTGAAAAATGAAAACAAGAGGATGGCAGGTTTGAATATTCACTTCACATGGCAGTTCACTTCGCATGGTTTCCTGAATTGTGCTACCCTAGAAGCCGGAATCGCATCGGAAAAGGAAAAATCTTCGAATGAGGTCAAGTACAGCAGAGTTTCTGTACGCTCGACAAGACAATAGCGCAGTGGACGTGGACGAACTTGCGTGGAGTGTTCGAGGAGACCTCCTTTTAATATATGCGCAGATTAACTATTTAATTGTGCTTAAGTGCTTAAGTTGCAATTGTGCTTAAGTGCGTAGGCGAAAGGTTAGCACCAGCACAAAGGTTGATTATGAGGTTCGACGCGACGACGCTACACAGGCGATGAGCCGCGCCGTATTGGAGGGCTCCGGATTAATTTTGACCACCTGGAGATTTTTTAACATGCGCAAAAATCTCGAACAGTGGGGCGGTTTTGCTTTTCGCCTCTAGCAAAAAGGTGGCTGCCGCGGCGGGTATCGAACCCGCGTCCTTGGACCAGTACAGAGGTTGTCCAGAACCATCTATACATGGGCAGGGTTGCTAAATGGGAGTTGCGTTTTGTTTTTGTTTACGGTCTCTGGAACTTCTAGAAATGATATATAGCCTTTGAACTCCACAACAAAGTTGCTGCAGGCGAGAATCTAATAAGATCCGCTTCCCTGGCGCAGTAAGCCCCCTACTGTTCTGTAATCACGCGAATCAGCACTGTTAAAATCTCCCTCGCTCCTTTATTGCTGAGCAATCACCATTGCGACTCTACTTACGAAAATCAGCGCTGCTGAAATCTCCCTCGCGCCTTTTTTTCTGAGAATTGACCATTGTGACTCTACTGACGAGAATCAGCACTGCTCCTCGCTCCTTTATTGCTGAGCAATCAACATTGAGAAGAAATGATTATAGGGGGTGGGCGAGAAGCTAGAATAAATTACTGTGAAAGTCGTGGCTACATCTCAGTGAGGAATGTGGGACCGTATCGTGAAGTAGCTTTTTGGCTTCGTAATGTAGTAATCTGCCTTTGGTCACTGAGCTTGAACAGCAACTGTAAGCAGCAATACAGCTAGAAAAAAGTACGGGGCTCCTGCACATTAGCTATAGGGGCAATGCCGCTACGGCAACTTCGCTACAGAGAATTTGACCACTTTGTAGGCCTATGATTTTGGCACCTGCGCAGATCACGCACTTTACCATGGTTAGTCCCATGCGCAACAATGGGAAGTCGTGTAATTTTGATGCAGGAAATAGCAATCCGCTCAGTTAACCACTCGTTGTTATATCGCACGCGCCCCTGCGTTCGGTTGCAAGACAGCACATACTAATTCTCAGAACGGTTCCAGGAGCCACTTTGCGGGAAACCGAAAGAAACGCTATTTTAGAGATGCAAGTCCGAGCCTTCGGCGGCCTACTCCTCAGATAGAGAAAGTGAAGCGGCGTTGTCTGGTGGACTGTATTTGAGTACACGATTGTGGTGTAAGGCACGAATGAATTAAACATGGACAATGAGAAACATCCACCCACAATTTCGGAAGTGACAAGGTGAAGCGACCCATTGCTTCTCTGGGAACAGAAGTATGTGCGGTGGTTAGGTCTGGAACATGGATGTCATCGCATGGATAGCCACAGGGCAGGGTTGATGTCTGGGCTGTTTGGATTAGCGTCAAAGGAACGCGAACAAAGATAATGCCCTCCTCTGTCTATACGACGACGATGGTTGAACGCGAAGCTTTCGCGTGATGCATTGTTTGGTTGGGAAATTCGCGTACGAATTTGTCTCGTTTGGCCACAATTACTGTGACTATGTGACTCTGGAGGTAGGTCTCGGGTGTCACTGTGCACTCTGGGCCTAATGTACGAATTACGACTTGCTTTTAGCGCTTAGAGCACGTTTTCGAGTGGCTGCCGGTTTGAGGTGCAACAAGATGTTAGCGCCTAACGTCCTAAACCTCAAAATCTCTAAGGTCTTGTGGCTAACACACGGCACGCAGAGCACGCCCCCCCCTTTTTTTTCCGTTTTCCAAACACTTCGCACAATGTCGAAATGGAGCACTCGGATAGACGCCGGCTTCATAACGCGACGGACCCCTGGTTCGATTCCGGCCACGGCAAGCGTTTTTTTTTCTTTTACTCTAGTTCCGAAATTACGATCATTCCTCATCATCGTCAGCGAAAGTTATCTTTCAATGCAGGGGTATTGGCGTACAACGGCATCAGTGACGACACTAAAGCTTCTCTTTAAAATTTGGGACGGAGAAGGTAGGTGCAGGGCGTGTTTCACAAAGCACGCATCTGCTCTGCGGGTTATTGATGCTCTGCCAACGTGACAATCGTAGGTGTCTGGCCAAAAGCAGAGTGCCCTGGTTCCGTCGGTTAGCGGGTGAGCCTGACGGCCCATCGATTACGCTCTACGAACTGCTTGCAACCATTCTAGCTATACCCAGCACTAAGAGCACCTAGTCATGAAATTGTGTAACGTCCATGGTGTGGATAGGAACCGGTAGTATACACCATTCGAAGGCTCAAAGGCTCCCACGGCTTTTGGGCTGTCTGTACGAACATTTGCAGCGTTTCATCAAATTCGGAATTCCTTCGGCAATGTGAAATGACTTCACCGCTTTGGCCAAACGTACGTCGATATGTCTTCGTGTGTTGGTACAGAAAAATCCCACAACCGCTATCACTGTATCGCTGTCAGCATAGTGAGCGTCCGCGTAATTCCAAGCACGACGCTGATCTTTGAGAATTGAAGCCCTAACTTGTATTTTTAGGGGCCAAGCTCCTTAGGGGCCTGGGCTGTCGGCGTCTCATGTCATCGTAGCATAATGTAGTCACGTACTAAAACACCGGGACCCTCCTTTTTTAACGCCTCGCGCTAGAACGCCACGGGCGCTAAAAGACCACACCGGGACACTCGTTTTCCAACGCCTCGCGCTAGAACAGCTTCGTGCTTTAAAGACACGAGATTTATGGCAAAGCTGAATACCTCTACCTCCAAACCGTTTACTCTCCGTGGGCAAAAACTCAAGGTTCGCTCCTCCGCAGCTTCGCGCCTCCGTAGGTTTGACATTATCGTTTCGTCTCCGTTGGCAAAACGCCAAGCCAACACGATTACACTTATACACTGCATGGTTCGCCCCCCCCCCCCCCGGTTTCACGTTACTGGAGATTGCCCTGGATGTTTTTATTCGTATTTTGAACGCTCTTTTGTCGAGTAGTTTTGGCTTATATACGGTGTTATTGGCATTGGTGGATGTGTCCTTATTACGTGCAACTGGTTACGTTATGATGCGTAGAATACTATCCCACGGAGGGCATTTAGCGTGGATGGGCGAAAGGTTTTTGGAGTCGCTGCCCAATAGCTGCATTATGTGTGTGGCCTGAATGAACGCCTCAAGCATTGTTGTTAGTGCAGCCTACGGTTGGCTGTTCTGCTTAAATGTGTTTACCATCTCCACCTCGTCGATATTCTTACTGAATGCATAAAGGGATAATCCCAGAACGACTGTGGCATGTGCTCAGTCATGGTCTGAAGTTTTCGCGGTTGGGTGAAGGTAAGTGATTGATATGGAAGCAAGTACCTGAGTCACGAGTTCGCCATCGCTTCAACAAGCTTTCGAATCTCTTGCTCCTTCAAGCATGACTCTCGTGTGTAATGCGCGCCATCGTGTGGTTATGCTGCAGCACTTTTTGTGCACGATGTTATTAACTCACACGCTGCCGCTACAGACCTATTGCTATGGTTTTTGAAGAATTTTAGGTGTTATCTTCTAAGGGCTGGTGTACGGTAAAGGAAACATGGTTTCGGTATGACTCCGTTTCGTTGTATTAGTGGTTTTTGATCGCATTTCCCACTTCGTCAGAAAACTGCTGCTTATATGGCATAGATAGTCTATAGATAGAAGTCGGTTCTTCAGAAAGGTTCATCATGAGGAATTAATCAACGTTGGATGGAGTATGGACTTCTGCTCTATGATTCACTGTTATACGTTAGGGAGGGGGAAAAGGAGCAACTATGTGCATCCTGGATTTGTAGAGCGCAAATTAAAGCATTTTTAACACTGTCGAACAGTTTCTCTCTTGTCGAGCCACTCTAGTCGAGACTGTGAAGGAAGTCTCGAGGAGACACTGGGTTTTTGCGTGTCCGGAACATGTGAAGCTCAAGGAACCCTGACTTCACCTGCTATAGCAGCAGAAACACGCGCACTGACAGCCCCTGTTCATTTCACTTTGTAAGAATACTAGCCTAAACAAGATTTGAGACGAAAAGTCACCAAACTAGTGTTTATTATCTGCTACGATCCGTTCTTAAACATGGAAACAAGGGTAATTGTTAGATACGCGACGGGAGGGAGCAAAGTGGCCTCTTAAACCTAGCGTTCACGAATAAAAACAGCTTTTTACTGAGTGCTAAATAGCATTTAATATAGTTTGTTGAACTCAGGTACGTTCATTCAAGGTCTTCTAATTTAGGTACGATCTTATTTAGAAAATATTGCCGTAAACCAAGCTGTATAGATAATCTTTTGCGTGGGATTTACATCAAAACGATTTTCAAGTCCTCCACTGAGATTCACTTTGTGAGTTGTAGTATCTACAAGGAGTGAAAAGTGCATTGCACTTTAATAAGGCTACATTGAAGTTAAACTTGGGAACAATAGCTAAATTTTAACGCTGTGGTGTAGAGGGATTGAAGATATACTTACGCTCAGTTGTGCCAGGCTTTGCTGAGGAAGTCACGAAGCTTTGAACCACATGCTTGACTCTTCCCTCTTCTGAGCTGAGGGCTGGTGCGACCGGGTTTATTCTTGTATCGGTACCTGCAAGGTCAGATAGCACCGTAAAGAGCACCATTCAAAACAGCGAGCTGAAGTTGCGAAATACATACACATGTGTTGATTTTCACAAACTATTTTACGAAGGAAAAAGTAAAATACAGCTATTTGGCAACTTCACACATCCTAAAATCCTGCGTAGTTTCAGGTACCAGCGTACGCACCGAAAAAGAAAAACATTGAAGAAGCAGCATAAAATAATTATGTCACTCACTCAGCAAACTTGAAAACGTAGAAATACGGCTGCAGTATTTGACTAAGAAAACATTGGCCCGTGCCGCACCCGCCATCAAATTACTCTTCGCAAATTTCTCACGTTATTCTGAATTTGCTCAACCGATTTTGTTTGATATAAGTTATATGGAATTGTGTTAAATAAGCCGAATAGCCTCGAGCAACTAACCAGTTTTTCTGCGTTACGCATCAGGAAATGCAGCTTTATGCCTAAAATGTATAATTTATTTCACACCAGTTTTGCCCGGAGTGGTGATCGCAGGAATGCATACATTGCGTTGTATGATTTCCTCTGCTCACTTTTATTCTGGCTTCCTTTCGCATACGAAAGCTACTGTGAGATTTTTTTTAATAGTCTTTATTTTCGGTTTCCTTGTAATAAAGTTTAGTTTAGAGCGAGCGCTACATGTTTTAAGGCCATTCATCGCGTCTTAGTGACCTTCAGCCACCGGCACTCAAGCTGCGCCTTTCTTTATTAACGCTTCGCTTGCTGGTAGCCTAGCTGCTGCGGTACCACGTGACAAGGATATTCGAAGCGGCTGCTTAGCCTGCGCTTAGTCGCTCAGCTTCAGCTAGGCCGTCTGAGCTTGCGCTTATAAGGGATAGCTAACCACGTGACTCTGCGCGAGTTTAACGGCTGCTTCGCTGTCGCTTTGTCCCTCAGTCTCGCCATAGGTGCGCGCCGGCAGGGCTGTCTGTGCCGGACTGTAAGCGCAAACAAAAGGCCGAGTTCAATAATCTGTGCATATAACTAGACGGCAGGCGGCGAAATCTTAAGCAAAGGCCAACTTTCACGAAATGCTGTGTGCATATATTCTTCGCTTCCGCTCGTGACGACTAGGTTTAGAAGTGTTAAACCTGAGCTATTTTAATATTTATTTTCAATAAATGAGCGCGGGGCGGCGGGTAAATTTATGCAGCATTTGGAGGGCACAATGTCCGCTGAACAGGCAACGTGCAGGGCAACGCAATTCATACGGGACGTTGCAAACAAAGCAGATTATTGCCTTTCAGAGACGAGACAGACGGACAATATATGTTTGCAGTGGTCGTGCCCAAGCCGAAGGCATTACTTAAGAGAGTTCGTTAATAAGGAATTATGAATGGGGAGTTCGGTTTGAGTAGGAAGGTATCATATGCTTTTCGATCAAAATGAGGTGTGAATTCCATGATACGTCGTAGCCAAAGACGATGCAGTTTTTTCGTAGGAGTTGATTGCTCTATTTGTTATACTTCATTTTGGATCCACATGAATATGTATACGGTTGCCTTTTCATCTAAAAATTATTTTCGTCTTTCTACTTGCCCGTTATCTAACACATGTTTCGAATTAAATATTAGGTCATTTGGACTGCCGGATTCGAATACACATGGACTCCGTCACACTGACTTCGTCCGTGTACACACGGAATACACACGGACTCCGTCGCTGTGTGTATTTGTATACTTGGTGCTGTGGTCAGTATTAACTAGGTCGTTTATAAATGTACTGCCAGAAGATGATCTAAAATGTTGGCGGCTTTGGGGATGCCAGCATTTATCTGCGCAGCCAGGAAGAACAATTTATATGCATAAGTGTCGCAGATATACTCAGATACATGAGCTTCTTTGGTGAGATGACACACGTCATTAGCTAAATACAAATATCAATCAATCAATCAATCAATCAATCAATCAATCAATCAATCAATCAATCAATCAATCAATCATCAATTCAATCAATCAATCAATCAATCAATCAATCAATCAATCAATCAATCAATCAATCAATCAATCAATCAATCAATCGGTCAATCAACACCAGGACTAACTGAAATAAAAATGAAACGAACAAAGAGAAATGTGTAGGTGAGGGGATTCCCTGAGAAAGGGGCATCGGGAAATATATTTTGCGGTAATTTTATATCGAAGCCAATGGTGGCTTTCAAAGTGCTTGCACCATGGCTGCATTCAGGTATGGTAGCTTATAAGTGGGTCTCTATATTCACGTAACCGGAGCTCTGGGTTTTGGGGAAAAAAGATAGTTTTGGGAAAACCAGTGTAAATCTGCCTACTCTGTAGCTTTCATAACATCGCAGGGCAAGAATTGCGGCACTCTGGACACTAACCACCGAAGCAAGCTCGGCGTAGGTGTTTGGCGAGTGTTTAACGAAAGGTGGCGAATGTATAACAAACAAACCAGAATTTGGTGCCTCAATGATTCGACAAATATCACAACAGAACAGTATACCACACCAGGAATGCGCTATTGAATATTCAATATCTGTATTAATTACCGGTAGACGATACAGCAACATTGTTGCAGACGAACTCACGCCACACACTTACGTTGTGGTCTTCGGTTTCTGTTGTGACCGTCACAAAGCTCGGAGAGCCGATAATACTGGAACCGCCGTCTCCTGTGCTGAGGGCTTCAACATAGATGTCGTATGTGGAGTTTGGCTCGAGGCTGGTGAATTGGTAGAACAGGTCACTGGTGACATCAGCGAGTGACTCACGCAAACTGTTGTAGCCGACCCGGTAGCTGGCGGTCGTTTGGTTGACTGCCTCCGTGAAGGTCCACTTGATAGCGATGGAACTGTCTCCGACCTCGACTATTTCGATGTTTGGACTTGGTGATGCCGCTGTAAATAACATCGTTATAAAGGATTAATTTCCGTGGTCAGCGGTAAATGGGCTTCGTTGCAACGCAGTTCTACAACAAAACATTAACAGAATTTTACTGGTAAAAACATCCTCATAGGCTTTCAACATAACTTCTGACTTTTGTTTATTGAGCCTTTGTGCGGGCATGCGGGCCTGGGGATTGGCAGCAATTATGTTAGATTAAAATCGATTAATTTTAATTCGTGATAAGCGATTTAGCGCGAAGCTATCTGCGAGTGGAGAAACCAGCCAGTTCGCCTCTAATCTTCTGCTTTATGACATCCCCTTCACGAGGTTTACCAAGATCCCTGTCTATGTGAGGAGAGTCTTTCCAGAATGTTTTTTGAAGAAGCTTTGTGACGGATTCTTCTAGCACGTTAGGGAAGCGAAAAGGGAGACCTCGTGTCTCTACACAAAATGAAAGCCGTTAAATTTATCAAGCCCAATGTAATAGTTTCAATGATACCGCAAAGACGACAAGTAATTGAGGGAGCAAAGCTGTTTTTTTTTATCCCAGGTGTCTAAAACGGTCAATGTGGCCACTTTATCAGCGAAAAATGAGGAAAGGAGCAGTTGGTAACATATATTCAAAAACGGTGTTTGAATAGCTCCAAAAATTTTGAATCGTCGAAAAGTCTTTGCTACTGCTTAAAATTCATCTTCAGAATATCTGTACTAGGAAGTTCGAGAATATCGAAATGTTCTGATGCGTGCAGGTTTCAAAGCTTTGTATTTGCTATTGTTAAAAAGCGGCATAGATTATGTTTTTAACGAGGTAGACATATCGTGTCCGAATATTTGTTGGTAGGCTCACCGCCCGCTAACACCGCACCCCGGTCTTCTTGTTCCTGTCTATTTTGACGGCGATGCCCCATATGCAATTCAGGCGAGACAACTCGCTCTGCCAGTATTACTACCGGATACAGCAACGGAGTCTCCATGGCCCCTTACAATGATATCGAATTTAGAAGCGACTTGGCGAAAACACCCTTAATTGTCTCACCTGGCGTCATCACCTCCAGTTCCGTCTGTGCGCTACACGTCATTATGGGGACGCATACGGCGATCTGCAGCATGTATTTCTGTCCAGGAACCAATACCCTCAGGGTGAAGATTCTGTCGTGGTATATCCGGTCTTCGCCGCTCACAGACACTCGAAGAAACTCCTGCTCGGACAACAACCGGTCGACCACCACAGTCGCTGTAGTCTCGGTGACGGATAAGACCAGTGCCTGCAAGGATGGTGGAGCTGGGGAAGGACAAAATGTGACTAAAAATTGTTTTCCCAGTAACACTGTACATGATTACTGAGGCTGTATTAACACAAAGTTTATATCATATTTATTGTATTTGGTTTCTTTCTTATTAAAAAGTACCATCATATGTGGAAGTGCCACAAAACACCGAACCTTCAACCGATCCCCAACCCCTCCATACAACAGTGGACAGGGCGGTTGACCAGCAATGACCACGTTCCTGCTTGACCTGGTGAGAAGGGGCCGCGCAGCCAGCCGCAGCGAGCCTCCAACGAGCGGGTGCCCTAACAACTGCCACTGTGGCTTTCGATAAAGCTTTTATTCATTCATTCATTCCATCCTTGCGCTGTGTACTAGCTCGTACAGATATTTTGCATAATTAGCATGGTGGCACAATGCACAGTACGAGTGCTTTCTTTCCCTCCGAGGGGAGCATTACTACGCAATGTCGTGGTATTTTAACGTTCCCAACCTGTACTTGCTTTTCAAACGATACAACAAAATAAGGCGCGCGGGCAGGACGAACGCGAGCTAATAGAATTGAATTGTGCAAACTTCAAAGCACTAATCATGAAAGGAGCGAAGGGTGAGAGGAAGAAGGTGAAGATTAGGAAAGGCGGAGAGCAGGGAGGGTGTTTTGCGGCAGGGGTGTTAGAATACTCTGTTTACTTTTGATGAAATTTGCAGCGAGGCAAGAAGATGAATTCCAGTTCTTTTTCTTGTATTGTTATCGCAAATTTTCCCGATTCCGTTTTCACCCGAACTGCCCCTTTGTTGTGTTTTCTTTTCGAGTACACCGCGTGAGAGCGTTGGATCAGGAAAGCATCCTGTGGTTAGTGCATTTTATGTTTGTATTTTCGTTTTTTCCTATTTTTAGTTTTTTTAGTTTTGTAGTCAATCCCGCGAGGACGCCGGGTTACATAGACCCCTGTTATTTCAATGTTTCGTTTGGAGTTAGTATTTTAATATCTTTTTATTTGGTTTAGCTTTCTCTGGGGTGTGCTAGTTGGCAGATTTGGTTATTTTGCTGTCAACAGTCAAATTGGACAAATGTTCGTTTTGCTTAGCTGAAGAAATACTTTTCGATTTCATTTTCAAATGTTTCTATAGCTAATATTTACCCTATTTAAACGATTAAATATCCTACATTCGATAATTACGCCTTGCACTGCTGATAGACTAGACATTTTTCGTGCTGTGGTATAAATAAAGAATGTTGAATCGTTATTTAATATTACGGATCCGTTACCTTGAGCAGGAGTGGTGATTGTCTGCGACGACCCCTTGTGCTTGCAAACTCTACCATCCATGGACACACTGAACCTTGCGTGTACGGTGTATCGCGTCGAAGGCTTCAGACCGCGGATTACGTACACGAGAAGATCACCATCGGTTGCGTACTGCAAGCAGTCTTCTTCTGGATGCCCAGCGGGGCAGACACTAATGTAAATGTCCTCATAATGCACAGTCTTCCATGTGACCTTTGCAGACGTCGCGGTGAGAACGTGTGCTTCGAAATCGCCAACCTGGGGTGCTGCACAGTATGCAGAACAAAAGAGGCACCAAAGAGAAGGTTTATGAAACAAAATCATTTACATACGAATGAACTTTGTCCTCAGAAGCTCAACACCATGGTACCTTTGTGGATATTCACAAAGTTAAATGGAGCGTAAATATTTCTTCCCGGAATATTCAATTCCATTTCCAGTGAACTATGGCTACTAGAACATGGCTAAGGCTTACAGTCCTATGGCTACCATGGCTAGATTGGCTCCTACCTGCCTGCTTCCATTCGCGTAAGTAGAACCTAGGTGCACAAAAGAACATCTGAATTTACTTACAAACAGACGTAGGTGAGCTTTAAAAATTTTGAAGATTAAACGGCGTGTTTCAATTAGAATAACGTAATAAACCTTTATGGACTATGAACGAATTTCATAAACAGAATGTAAAATAAGTGACCAGAAGAAAGCGGCAAGAAGACCGAGGGCACTTCTAAGCACTTCTGATGAGTTGTGCATGCGAAGTGCTCCTTCGAGTGGGCACGCTGATGTTAAGCCGATGGCGATTGGTGAATCAGCCGTGAGCCTCTGACCGCGGCTGTTATCGTCACTGACCAGTCCCACCAAGTGGGCGCATGAATATTTTGGTGGTCTAGGCTACGTCACAGAAAAATGGGAATTGGCTAACTGACCCTGCTCTTCTGCCGACAGCTCTGCTCGTCATTCAGCAAAACCCTTGAGTGGGTTTGTCAGAATTGGGCGCCTGTATGTCGACGTGGCAGACAGCTGGTAATTTGTTACCGACACGACATTCCGTTTCCAAGTCATTGGAGGCCACGCATATCTGGTGCAATGCATAACTTTGATTAAACAAGTGGATAGGCTCCTCGCAGCACGCAAACTGACCAAAAAGGTACTAAGCAACACTGATGTAGGGAGAATTTTTACAATAAAAATTTGTTAAAAAAGGGATATTGCTGGGGCTAGAGCCCAGGATGTAAATCCCCCGCTACACTTACATTTAAAATGCATTCGAACTGAACTTCATTCAACTCCCATGATGGTTATCGAATGCCATTCGGAATCCGCCTTTCTTCACTACGATTTCGATAGCAGTTGATAGCTTCGGTATTTTCTAGTTTCTCGGCAGTGGCGCTGCGGCCATCAAGTGATGGTTCCACACAGTGTTGCTAAATTTGCAATATTATATAATTTCTCGCAATAAAAACGTCACTATCCGTATGCAAAATTAGTTTTGGGTGCAATGAGCCAGTTTTTATTTTACAAATTGCGAACAATTTTCAAAGCGTTTGTTCTTCGCTTGCTGCGATAGAGAGGATAACATTGGGGACCTCCGAAGAAGTATTATAGGTTCAGCAAAAAAGTAATTGCATGACGCACAGCCTAAAAGAAATGTTGATGTTAACTCATTGTTTCTTTTGAATAATAATTTTTGGAAGGTTTCGTGAAAAGACTGGGACGAGGGCACGAAAATTTGCTGCTCGAAGTCATTTGGGTGCTTCGAATGTCGTCGGCGGTGGCAATTCGGCTGGAATGAGCTCCAAGCACATTTCAACCAAATGCCGTGGGAAAACCCAGTGGAGCAGCCTGACATTCGCATTTGGGTCAAATGACATTCGGTTTGAAAGCGTTCGAGACGCCAGTGGGGAAAAAGGCCATCACGCTATCCTCTAGGCAACAAGCACCGAACAGCCAGTTATTTTAAGGAGTTGATCAAGAGGATCGCGGCAGTGTTCTATACCAACCACTACGCGACGCTAAGTGCAACAGAAGTGTCAGGCCTGAATTAACTCGGAAATGGAATATTCGCTTAACCTGATGTTATTCAATTTTGAGCCTGACCACGCGCCAAGCAACGCCAAGCGCATTGCACGTATAGCTTCGGCTAGCGATTGACGGTGTTTTCTAGTCGAGGTACACAATACGCCCCCGTCTGGCCAGATAAAAACATGAACACTTAATGGCATCAGGAATTGTATGCTCGGCTCACATTTAAAGCCCCTGAATTAAATTTCCACCAAATCCTAAATTATCTAAATCTTCTTTTCAACACAACCACTATACCTTTATTATCTTCACACCCTTGAAAATTTTGTGTGCAGTTTTTATGATAAAGAATCCGTTCGGCGGCTCTGTTCGCAATGCGCAGTTTAATGCTTTCGCACAAGTGTCGCAGATGATGCAAACTGCTGTATCTTGTTCAGAATATTTGTTCAACGGTTTTGCTATTCCGAGCGTCCCTGCAGTGTTAAATGCAGTGGCACAAATTGACAGCATGGAAGTGCAATCCTTACGGGCACCACAAAAAGTGGCTATCGTTTTACTTGCCTTGACCAAATGACTTGACTGTTCTTTCCACTACATCGCTCCGGTGCCTGCGGTTTTGCTCGTAAACGTAAGACCGTATGGTGAAGGTGAAGTTCCGGCGAGTCGGGTCGATCTTGAAGGCGACGCGCCTCTCAACTCCAGAAAGCGTTATCCTCTCACTAATATTGCTGGCGTTTTCCTTTAGCGTCACCTCGAATCCGTCCAGCTCCTCCCCGATGTACTTCCAGGAGGCACGGATGTACTGATTACAAGTGGCCAGCAGCTTCACACGAGTCGGTGCTCCTGTAAGCAATCATATTCGAATAACTTTCATCAGAGATAACGAAGAATGTCTGGCTGAAAGAAGGACTATGCGAATCTATACCACCTCTGCAGTTGCCAGCACACGTCTGAACTGAAGAGGCCGCAAAGAATTGAAAATGGAAGCTGAGCTAACGATTGCGACAGCAATATTTTGCCCCCAAAAGCAGAATAGGGCACCGTTATTTGTTAATCGCCAAAAATTGTTCGGTCAGGCCGGCATTTTAAGTTCTCGCTTCGTATTCTTTGGGGCCCATAAGTTTGGGGATGACGTAGAAAATTTTAACAGAAACTTGACATTATGCCGTGCCCTGCGGTTGTCTTCCTTATGATCTCCAGTTCACTAGTCGGGACATGACGCGATCTTAGCTGACGTGGTTTTGCGGAACGAGAAGAGAGGTCAAGATCTTGCTGCTATCTAACGCTGCGGGGCTGATCCAGTTATGCACTAACTTTGCAAAGCGAGTACAGACGGAATGACAGGATCGAGCACTTCTCTTGATACACATTGATCAGGGAGGGGATTGTTGAGTGGTATGGCAGTCCACTGTCTGTCATGGAGAAAGGAACCTTGATATTAAATCTCGAAAATAAAAAAAAATACGAACACAGTTTCTCCGCAACCTTCTCACATAACTTGTAATCCCATACCGTAACGCCTTCTATTGCCTGAAATTCGTGTCAACTATGAACAAAGTACATGGGAAATCATGGGAGCAACTTGCTGGAATAGTCCGAGTGCCAACTTTCAAAACCTGCCCCCTTTTGCATTGTTTAAAGACGTGTCAAGCAACATCTTATGCGAGAAAATGAAGTTTGATAGCTATGATGTTCCTGCTTTTTTTTGCCTTTTTTTCCCTGTCTTCTTTTTTTGCTGCAACTGCCATTGCCAACTTGTTAAAAAAGTGTAATATTCATGTATTTACAAACGGCAGGTCTATTAAGAGCATTGTTACGAGCATGCGGGAAATATCGATAATGAAACACCTGTTGCGAAGTTCTAATTTCTGAGCATTTCGTTTTGTCACATTCACCGGGAAGGCAAGGCCTGAAGTTATCTTTATCTATGCCAGAAGGCATGCTCCCGCGTAAGCGAAATATTAATCAGAAAACTGAAATCGCTGGAGATATTGTTTTAACATCCAACACGCTAACAGCGGGTGGAAGTGCCATAGAGTTTCTTAGAGAGGGAACTGCGCTTGGTAATCCATGTCGTCGTGGGGGTTCATGGAAAGACCCCCCTTTTTGGCTTGGGCTTGGCATGACAATTTTAATTCCTAAGCGGTTTTGGGGATTTGTTTTCTTCACTATGCATTAACACGTCCACAAAGCTACGAGGAAGCCGAAATCCTTCCTGCTCTGTGGTAGCCACGGTTGCTCCGTGGCGGTAGCCCTGTTCGGTGAAACTGCAGGCAGTGCGTGATCGCATCTGACGTTGGTCATGCCACCGTCGAAGGAAGCATGGCTGAGTGGGTAATATGCCGTCGCGAAATTTGTAGCCGACCTAAAAAACAAACAAAAGGTACTTCGGCGAACACAAGATACGACAGATACGGGCGCCTGAATTCGTCCTATCTAGTCATTGTCCAAGACTGTTTAATGCAATGTTTTCATTATTCTTGTTAAACTTCAGCTGACAGTCGGTGCACTGGTTTATCACGTAAGTGACGTTTTCATAGGCACGCTGCAAAAACTTTCCAAACTTTTCGAACAACCTTTTATTTGAAATAATGGTAAAGTTAATAAAATAAGCGTCTATAATGAGTTTCCTCCCCAAATATTAACATGGTTCGTAACTGCCACCTTGGCCTGCAAAATAGCAGGAACAAACGTTACGGCAAAAATACGCTTTACCTTCTTTTTTCTTAGTTTTAAAACAGCCTGTTTTATTTTCCACTTGCATAATTCCACACTACTTTTCGCATTTCGTGGAACTTTGTTTAAATTTGCGGTCACTGAAACGCTTCAATTTAGGCCAACGATGAAATTTATGCGAGCGCGTGATCAAATGGCGGTCCATGACGACACAGACAGCCTTGATGTGAGCCGCATAGTCGCTAACGCCAGATTCCTCTCTAGTTTATATTGTAAGAAACTATGGGAAGGGCATCATTTGAGGTGCTAGACACCTAACCCTGTATTTGTAAACTGGGAGCTCTGCAACATTTACAATAAATACTTTCACTCTTTCTTTCGCGCCTGGAAGCGCTGCGAAAGATACAGTTACCGCTATCACGGAGCGGCACTGCGTGATTCGCTCGTCACAGCAGATGACCTTCTGTTTCTGCCCTGCTTTTGTGGCTTTCTTTTTAAAGGGGCTATCGGATACGTTCATTGCTGCAACTGAAGGAAAGCTTGCCACTAACCGCTACACCGATGTAATGACGTAAAAACTCCAGCGCTCGGAGAGCGCCAAGTTCGCGAAAGAGGAAAAAACTTTCTCAGCAAGTATCTAAGTTATCTGATGGGAATAAAGCAGTAACTTTTGTCCGAGGTACTTTGCAACCCCCTAATCTAAGTACTGGATGTGTTGATTGACTAAGCTTGAAAAAAGTTGAAAAAAGTGTTGCGGGATCCATTTGAGTAGTTGCCGAAGATCACAAGAGCGAATGCGTGCACTACGTGTTGGCATTACACACTGCCCTCGAATGGCTTCATTAGTACTGCGGTCATTATGCTTTCTGAGTGTTTGGTTTGTACCCAGATGGCTTGAGAAAGATGCGGCTTCCTGACAAAAACAAATAATGAATAAACCATTTGGTTAGTTAATTCATTTGTTTTGATGCTGTTTAATGCTTAGGAAAAAAATTGGCTGGCTTCAGAAAATATGTATTTGTCTGAAAGTAAAGTGAACAAGCCCTACTGGCTCTATGTTACATCTTCATGCATGTAATCAAAACGTAGAGTATTTAAAACTATGAAAACAAACCAGGAGGAATAGATAGTAATAACCTACCGGATAAGGCAAGTGAAGTAACTGGAGTAAAAATGCCTGCTGTGACGTTGAAAAAAAGAACCACGTATGTGTTACTTTAACTTTAATTAATAAAAAGAAACGGATGGAGAATTTATCATTGCCTTTCGTGGACAAGGAATGCCTCTCTTAGAAGGATTACTTGGAGCTATTGGCAGTTACTTGTAAATATTGCATATTACATAAATCTTATAAAATGATATTGCATTCACGTTGAATTATTTTGAATTACTCGTAGTTACCTCAAATTATGTGAACGTGCCCGGAATTGAGATATAATTACAAACTTTTGTAATAGCTCTAAATTACTTGGCCAACGGACAGTACCGAATACACCTACTGACGTTATGTTTATCGTTCTGTGCACATGCCTGCGAAATATAAATGGTGCGGCCCAACCTGAGCATAAATTGTCTGGGTGGGCTTAGTGGCCTAACCAGTTTCGATGTGCAGAATGTGCAGAGCACACGCGCACATCGAAACAACGCATGCCACTGAAGGCAGCTGTGACGTCCCGCCATTCGCTGAAAGGTGCCGGTAATATTGCTTGACGCTAAAGAAACCAACGTGCGCCTGTGCTATCCTACATGCGCATCTTCGACGGATCCACAGAGTTTAGGCTTCACGAGTATACTTTTTCTGGATGGGCCCTATCAATGCACTGCATCAGCGAAATAGCAACAGACTTTTGTATAAAAAATGGCGCGTATGTGCTCCTTTCGTTGCAAATGTCGACGAAAGACGATGGTCGACTGATGCTCCTGCCAAAAATATTTCTCCCTTCTCTTTACCGCTCTCCTCTCATGCATAGAATATGCCTCCCTTCTCTTTCCCGGTCACCTCTCATGCTGTTCCTATCCCGTCTCGTTCCCTCCAAGACAACACGCTAAAGGTTTGCTCAAGGCAATTTAAATTTGCCGCGTTCCACTGCTCCAAGTGGGGAGTCTCGATCCCAGCGCTGCCGTACGGTGGAGACGCACGTGAATTGAGGCACCCTACTACAACGTTCATAGAACCACGTTGCCTTACTACACGAGCGTTCCAAGCGGAACGTGGATCCCAACTAGTGGAACCTTTCGTTGCTATTGGCGTTTTATTTCTCAAATGCCACCAGAAGGTAGCGCGGGCAACATCAGGTGATGGTTTTCTGTTGTTTATTTAGTATTTCATATGCTATCGCAAAAACAAAACATTCATTAATTTTTTAATGAAGGAACAATGCACATATCCTTTATGTAGTGATTTTCTCCCTTATATATGCGCGATGTCTTGTTGTTTTTCATCCTTGTTGACAAGCATGAACATTGACACATGACTTAGACGTTCATATTTGGCTGTGGATATATAGGACTATTGCACAGCTTTTGTTTCGCTTTGGCCGGGTGGCTGAATGGAGTCAAAGACAGACAGACATACAGACAGACGATTATTTCTTGGTTTAAGTAGCCAAAAAAAACAACTATCGTCTTTAAAAGTATGAAGGTTGCCTACTTACGAACAACACCTGTGGTCACGGTAGAGTTGGCGGGAGCGCCGGCGATAACGATGCCACTTTCCACGATGAAAGGGCTGACAGAGAGGACGTACTGGCTTTCAGGAACAAGGCCATGTACTACGATGGAAGTGTCGCTTGTGTTGATTTCGAGATTGTGGGCATTCAGAGACACTGCACGGACGTTGTACCCAATGGCGTCTTCCGCTGGCGCCCTCCATTCGACTCGTACGGATGTAGCGCCCAAAGGAGTCGCATTCAATCCGGTCACCTTCCGCGCTGCATTTGAGAGAGTAAAATTAAAAATAGGTAACGTTTTGAACAGGGACAAAACCTCCCATGGAAGACATGATCGATAAAAAGACTACTGCCTCCGTTATAGCATCCAAATCGCAGTTTTTGAAACACCGAGACTGTGGCTGCGATTCACAATCAGTATTTTGAAAGAGAACTGCTTTTCAGTTTCTACAAAGAAAAATAAAACCCAGACAAAGGTGCTCATCAAGAAGCTTCAGCAGGACTGCAGCCCTGTACACAAGGCGATAGCTCCATGTGTACAGCGTTCACTACCTGAGAAAATAAACGCTCACAAACACCAGTGAACTAAGCAAACAAGTTTTAGAAACTGATTTACACATACGCGCGCATTCCTGCGTACATACAAAACTAGGCAATGTACGCTTACATAATATATCCATGTACCCACGCAAGTGTCCTTGGAAGTGGCGTGTAGGCGTCCACACCAAGGTGCAGAACTCGATTTAAATGCACGTGGCATATACGAAGGGTATCCAGGTGCATACATTCATGCCTGGATTTGTAAATGCAGGCTCAATGATTATTTGATCAAACATAACGACCGATAAAACGAATCAATAGAGGCCTTGCAGATACTGCCACGGGGTACATCCTAGACAGCCAAAATCTATCGTCCCACTCAATTCTAATTGCCGGAGTTAACGAGTTTATTGCACCCGTTGCAGGGCACAGAAATTTCTCTGACTGACTCCTACTTTACTGCAGTTTTAGAACTGGGAAAGCTTCAGAGACACACTAAATACCCCTTACGTGCGTTATGTGAGAATAAATACGTGATCGTAGGTACGTTGACGTCGACCTCAATCAAATCACATTCAGTAGACAAGATGACCTCAAGAATTTTGATATATGCTTAGTTATTATGCTATCTTGGGAAGCTTGTGCACATCAGAGAAAAATAAACGACGAGGAAAATATTCCCTTTGTTATGGCAAAAAGAGCTGTGCAACACCATTTCACTATTTGTAACCGAGGAATATTCCTCAGATTACTGTCTGCTATATAGAAAAAGTGACTAATCATTGACCCGAGACAAGAGTATATGTGTGATTAAACAGTTCGTCCAACGATCTAGTTGAACTGGTTGGTTATACAGGTCCAGTTGCTCTGATCCAGTTATACAAGTCAATTTCTAGGGTCAGGTTAAGCTGGTCCCACTTAAACGGGTTTAGCTAAATGGGACCAGTTAAACCAGTTCAGCTAAAAGAGACGCCATTATAATTCTTTATAAGCGGACTAGTTTGGCCAGGCCATCCTTCGCACTTCGCTTAAATTATCTATGAGAATGTCATGGTCAATGGAATCAAAAACATTACCTAAATCCACGAACTCCCGTTCCGTTAAACGTTTGTTTTCAGATTCGTACTGCTAAAAGTTTGTTCTCGACTTACTGCAATAATTTCCTATACTCACATTCATTTGCACTCCTACCAACAAAGCTAATTCTATACTGGTTCTCAACCATGAGTGTGCCAGGGACCCCTTCTAGCTATTAAAAGTGTTGGGGGATCCCATAATGAACTGTGTTGATCGTGCCATAATGTCGAACAATTTGCAGTTGAAGCTAAAGTCACCAACATTCTTATTCAATGCCCGCCGTTTATGTCTTACTTTTATTCTTTGCTGTGTCCTATTGTAAAACAATTGCTCTTGCAGCTAAAAGCCACCCTGCCTTTTGAGTGTCTGCCTTTTCCCACAGCCGGCGTGTCGTGCAAGAAGCCAACGTTTAAACATGGGTTACGTAGTAAAATTTAACGGAGAAGTCGCAGTGAAGCCACGTTGTTGCCTTTACAGCGAGGCTTAGCAAAAAGGAGGAATGAATTGGGGGGTGGGGCGGTGGGGGTGGAAGAGCTTTCGGACAGGGGTTCGCGCACCCCTGAAAAGCCCTCGTGCACACCCATTTTAAAATCAGTGCTGTAGATAAATCCTAGGGAAAGCCGAATTGGGATTATGATATTAACAGATTAACCTTCAAGCAGTTTTAACGGTGGGGCTCTTGTACACCCAAAAGTTCGCCGTTGCAGGAAAAAATACAAGAAGAGGCTGAGCACTTGTGATCGCGTGCTTTGCGGCGACCGCCGAGTCCCCGGTTCGCGGAGTGGCTTCAGCGAAAAACAAAACAAAAACAAAAACACCCGCGCTGTCGTCAAGCGCTATTACGCATGTAAAAAGAAAAACTCCAGGGCTAATGGTAAAGATTAAAATACACCCTGCTTGGGTGAGGTCACCACGGCAGCATGCATTCTCTAGAAGCTATTATGGATAATTGGTTGCATGTGTACGAGTGCGCCACTCCTTCCCGAGACGACTTGCAGATCCCCACACCGCTGCCTCGAGTCGATGACGAAGAGCTGGTGGAAATCTACGGTGCTGAAGATGACTGAATCCACCACTCTCCGCATAGAAGACGACCTCTTCGATTGCATACAACGATGATAACTAATGCCGCAACTATGTAAATAGACAATGATACTGAAACTTAACTACGTGTCCGACAATGCTCACCTACAACACCTTCGCTATTGAAGTCCTGCGTACCAGTGCAAGCTTCCGTGATTTTTTTTTTGCAAAATTTTAAACAGGATTTTTCCGGGGCACTGGAAAAAGTTGGTAGAACATAAATGGGGCGAGAGCTACTGAGCACTTTTTGAGCCTGACTGTAACCTTGGCCACTTTTATTCCCACCGGAAAGACAGAAGATTCTATTGAAATAATAATAATATGGCAACAAGGTAGGGCAAAAATGTCAGGAACAAATTTTAGTGGTTTATTTAGGTGTTCGTTCCTCATCAAAACTGCAATTGTTTTCAACGGCAAGAAATTAGTAAAATTTGGCGATGCATGCGTGGGAGTAAGAAATGTTCAGTTGGTTTAATTTGAAATCACAGAGCAGAAATGTTTTTAGCAGTTTGTTGGATGCTCAGGAAAGACGTTTTTGAAGCAGTATATGAATGACACATATGATTTTGGGGATCCCTAAAATTTAAGGAAAAAATGCAGTTCGTTAGGTTTCTCTGTCGAATATATCATTTATTGTGCAGAAAATAGGCATTAAGTTTGATTTGGTCCCAGTAAATATTTTTGAGTAATAGTCACATTTTTCTTCAAAATCACGGGTTTTTATTCTTACACTGCTTGAGCACATTACAGTTTGTGGATACCAGAAGACTCAGATACATGGAGTTTTTCTTTCAATCGTTTTTCAAATGCTAGCGAAACCCACTGATGCCTGATTTCTTAAGACGATACCCTAATATTAATAAAAAATATCATAAAGCCCCTAAGCCCCTTCAATGTTTAAATGAAAGCATCATAATACGCCTAAAATAAAGGACAGCCTATTGTCTCACCATGGTCCTTCACTCATCAATTACCTGAAGGGGTGTAGTTTGGTGTGACAAACTCCACGAACGCTTACAGATCTGCTCTGAACCGAGAGAATATGATACTTTTATTAAAATCAAAATAAAAAGAATTGATTGTTAGAGTTCAATGCATTGTACCCGAAGATTTTATCATGACTTCAATGTGACAATAGACAAATCAATAATGTTTATCGAAGAGCACGTGGCACTTCTTTGAAATGTCAGGGTGATGAGGCATGTATTGCCTTTGATGGACAGAAAATGTTTCTAATAAATAGGTGCCCACTTGCTTAGAGTAATTTTAAATACCCCGTAAAGCCACAAAGTATAAATAAGTTTTAAGAAAGACAAGTGAAATTTAAAAATGGGAACTGTCACGGTTTCCCTCTGACGGCCTGAAAGTATAGAACAAGAGTTTTATCTATTACAAATGCGTCCTAAAATCATCGGTATTCGCCTAAAATTCTGAAATAATCGTATAATTTAAAGATGGCTCATTATAAATAGCTACACATAAAGACATAGTTTGAAAAACAGATGCGTTAGGGTGACATTTGAGGAAGTGGAGTTCATGAAGACAGCACGTTTCTGTAAATAAAAAGAAGCAATCGAACGGCCTTGCAAGGACGAAAATTCTTCGATTAAATTGCGATCACTCTCCGTTTAATGAACATCAAACGGTGGAGTCTTTTAAAGACAGTGCATGCATTGGAGGCATTATCAGTGCGTCAGCAGTGTTCGTAGTTTAACAGGAGCCGGAGCTTCACCTCGCGCTTGTCCTGTCGTCTTTCTTGTGTCCGTCTCTTTAGCGCTCAAACCATGTAGTCAAGTGGTCATCAAGTATCCTAGCAACAAGTTTCTCAGTATAAAACCACAACAGGAATACCGAAAAAACCTAGCGAAAAAAATTCCTGTCGTACGACAAATACATTCTTGTGACCACTAATGTTCTGTTGTTACGACGAAGCCACCTATTGTTTCAACGCACATTTCTGTCGTAACGACAAAGTCAATTTTCTCTACGACAAACATTCTTGTAGTCACAACAGAACTGCCATTTACTCTGTAACATTCAAACCATGTGCAACTACTGATGGGGCATCAAGATCAAGACAGGAATTTCGCTTAAGGATAGGAAAACCACACACGACAGAACCCCAGAATCACGACACGAAACACGGCAAGACGACAGTACGACACGCGAAGACACGAGAAACTGCAGAAATTTTTCTTGTGTTTTTCGACGGGGTTTTCATCTATGCTATAGCAAATGCCGTAATCGAAAGCGTCGAATTTTTAAAATTCTGTGGCTTTTCAAATATTGTTTTTGAGATGAAACAAATATGGTTTGGGACATAACAACGCGGAAATACATTCATGTTAGCATTAAATCGTAGAATGAATAAACTTCGGATTGATTTTTCTACTTACACATTGTAGCCAGGGCATCAACGACTTTGTCTTGGGGCGCTCCCACATTTTCAAGTGAGGCCTGAAATGCAGGAAAAGTGAGAAAAAGCAATAAAAGAATGACAACCTTTACAACTATACCGGATTTTGTTAATAGAAAATTTATTTCTGACTCAGTTAGACAAATGAGCGCGTCATGTTTTTGACTGCAACTTTACCTAGTTCAACTCAGCACGAATGTTAAAATGACGAAACCTACTTACAAAAAAAAAATCAGAAAACAGAAAACAGTTCAGCTGCGTATATATACTCACGAATTCACCAGCAGGAACCCAAAATATGCGTTGAAAACAAATATGGGAAAAGTGCAGTAAACAGAAAGAATAAACTGAGAAAACGCCGAAACCTACCTTTAACCTTACAAGAAAATGCTGCACTTACCACCTTCTGCGTTCCTACTTCTGTCACGGCGATTGTTAAAAACAACGGTACAGAGCAAGGCGCCAGTACTCGGCTGCTGCTTTCAAAGAAGTCTATGCCACTCGGAGTGCCGAAGACATGCCACCGCGAAAATACCGCAAACGATAGCAACATCGCCCAAACTCGACCGACGGGGCGCCCATCGACGACGACGCCCGACCGACGGCGCCCGACCGACGGCGCCCGACCCATGGCGCCCGACCGACGGCGCCCGATGTCGGTCTTTCTGTTGGCGTTCCTTTAAACGATTGTTTCCGTCTTTCAGAACCGGCGTCTGATCGACGGAAAAAACTGCTCGGCTTCGCGACGGCGCGTCGGCGCGTCTCGCTTAACACTCGACCAGGTGCGCGGTCAATACGTGCAATGCGAAAGGGCAAGGTTAGGCTTGCTGGTGTTCTTTCACCTTTACCGTTTTTTTTTCTCCTCCACAGTTTTAAATGTGTTTTCGGTCTCAGCCAAAAACAACCGTCGGGACTTTGCAACACATGTGAGAATTTGCAAAAGGTATCGCTTCAGCCAAGTGCTCTCAGGAGGAAACGGTATTTTGTTATCTGTACCGCCCCCGTCGTTTCAGGCTCTGCGGAAAAACGATAAAAAAGAACAGTCCCGAAACATATTGAAGTGCCAGGATGTCTCTTTTACCGGCAGACATAACTTAATTCTTCCGTACCAGGTACATAGGAACCAAATGTATTACGCTTCATCCTATACATACGTAGTAGGTTGCTCAAAGGAGGCCTGTGCTGAATTAATCGCAATGACATCATTTGAGCCGGCCCTCGAAAAGCAGCACTCGAGCGCTACAAGAGGAATATCGTAAGTTTCGAAAAGTACCCGAAACATTGGCTCAAATGATGTCATTGCGATTAATTCAGCGCAGGCCTCCTTTGAGCAACCTGCTAAGTATGTATAGGATGAAGCGAAAGCTGCGGGGCGACGCCCTCCCTTAAGGCCGACCTCCATGCAGCGAAGTTTCTCGGCGAACTTGGCGCGGCGGACGCCGTGGTTTGACGCGCCGCTCAGTTTTTCGTCCACCCCAACCTCCATGCAACGTGACGCGGCGAACGCCGCCGATGGAAGACAGGACAGGAAGTACAACGAAGTACGAGGCTGTGATTGGCTGCGGCCTCAAAATGCAGTTTGCCGCTTCCGGTCGCGTTCGCCGCCGCGCATTCGACATCTAGCTCGCGTAGATCGCCGGCGAACAGCCGTATTTTCGACGCCTGCGGCGGAGCAGCCGCCGCCGGGCGACGTTCGCCGCCTTTTCGCCGACATTTCGCTGCATGGAGGTCGGCCTTTACGGGGCAGCGGCGTCCAACCCCGTAGCGAGTAGTGAAGGGGTGGTCGGAGTAGGGGTGACGTCAGGATCGACGAGTGGCTACGTCCGGGCGCAGTGCACACACTGTGCGTGTTGCAGGCATTCAACAAAGTCTTTCTACCTTCCTTCCTTGTAGCGCTCGAAAACTAGATTATCGATTATACGACGTACCAGATATCGAGTTCGCGTTATTTATGTGGTCCTCGTTTCCTAAATAATGACTACCAAGATTAGATAAATTCAAAACAGAGCTGCAGGCTTAATTTCATGCAGACACAAGCAATCTTAAAGTTCCGACCAACATATCTTGTTGGGTAACTAGTTTGACCCACCAGTATGATGAAACACGTTTTATATATCCCCCATCAACTCACAAATAGGTTAAGATTTCATATTTCTGATGATACTGTCTCAGAATTCAAGCACGACACATTCCGTCACCTAACGTGTGCTGACGTTTTTAATGCGAAATCTTTCTTGGTTGCACCAATAGCGTCCTACCAAAAAACTAACGCATTTCCCCATAGACTGCTCGGGCGACTGAAACGCTCTTATAATACCTCCGGACATACGGCGCGTGCGCGAGTCCAGGTTTCCATTGTGTCAAAACCGCTACTTGAAAATCGCGAAAACCGAATGGCTTGAGATAACACAATACACACATCTACAATGAAGAAGGAGTGCAATAGTATACCTTTATCTTATAAACCATGTATCGGTATACATTTAGATTGTTCTTAGACGGGCTTACTTTAGTGCGCGAAAAATCGTTCGAGCTTCGGCTTCGGCTTCGGCTTCGTTCTTCGTTTGCGACGTGGGTCTATGGAGGTTTGACGATCGATTGGACGCACTTTTAGTGAAGGTTGGACGCACTTTTAGCTCTCGTGCTACTCTCAACATTTTTTAAGAAGGGGATGGTAACATTTTCCCAGAATATTGTATGAAAGTTCGTCACTTTTGTTTTTACGTCAGTGGCTTCGTGTGACGCATAGTTATGCATTTGGAGTGTTTATCCTTAAAAGCTTGCTGTATGAGGGTGAACCTACATCATGGTGATTTTGTCTTTCGCAAAATGAAGTACTTGTACTTTTGTGGTTCTTGTTGCGTAAATTAGATAGGAATCTACCATCGACCTTCGTTTAATTCCTTGCATTGTTCATAATTTTCTCGCGTTGCTTTCGTCCTTGTTTGAGTAACATTCTTATGAAACCCGTTCTAGGGCCGCTAAAGCAGGGTTAAGAATTACATAAACAAACAAACAGCTAAATAAATATATAAATAAAGAAAATAATATTCTAAGGAGTTTTTTGGGGGTTTTGTTTTGAATTTTTCATAACTCAGGCAGCCGAAATGCGAGGACACGCGGTCGACATTGCCCGCGAATTCTGCTGAGCCCCGTGCCAGGCTACAACTCCGTGTCTCGGATGGACGACTTCTCTTGAAAACACCTTTAGGGCCCTTTTAGGGGCATTTTGGGGGCAGGGAAGAACGACGTCAAGCTCCTCCCATATGTGCAAAAATGCAGAAATACCTCATTGACGCGTAGGACAGCGACGTAGGTGGGATTTGAGCGAGTTTAGGAAGTGGGAAATTAGAGTATCCTTTGTCTGATCCAATAACATCCGAAGTCGCTCCGTTGTTTCGGTGTGGAAGGCATGTGTTGACCCAGTTTTAAGGTATCAGGCGAAATAATTGAAAAAAAAAAGAAATGGTGACTGACACAGATTAGTGGTCTGCATCATGAAGGAAACTTTTTAGGTCTTTGGAAACTCTACAACGTGTCTTATTTTAATATATTGGCTTTATTTTAATGTTTTAATAAATGTGGGTCTCACGCTGGCACTCACAACTCGAATTAAGGTGGGTGAGGAAGCACGAATTTTGGTAGTCGTGTAGGGTTAGGCTTTGATCTGTGCAATGAGCCAAAATTAAGGAGATCAGATAAATGATGGATCAATAGAGATGAAATAGCTAAGAAATATTTGCATTCATTGGGTGTGCGTTGGTGCAAAATTTACCCGTATGGAAACTTGAGGGATGATTTTACCTGTTGAGGTTCATTGTACACCCAATATAATGAGAAACGATTGTGTCAAGTTTTTAAACTAACCTTTATTAAGAAAAAAGCTACAGATATTTGCGGTTGAAGAAACTTAAACAAGAAGCGATTCTGAGAAAATGAACAAAAATAGTTTAAACGAGTGGAGTGTTTAAATCGGAAGATCTAAACATGACCTTTAAATATGACGTTTAAGTATGGTGAGTGCAGCGTTTAATATGACGATGACGACGATCAGGAGAGGTCAAATGCCCCATAAGTGTAACTAATTCATCCTTAGGTCTTGCGCTTCTCTCGTCTTGCCTTTTCTGCACGTATTCTTTTTTTGTGGCTTGCTTTTTCGCATCATTGGTCTGCCGGCATGCATCTGCGATGCGCTGCCTATCCCTTCTAAGTGAAACACTTGTAGTGTGAGGCAAGGTTTTGTGGCAACTTGGTGCAAAATATCGCGTGTTTATGTGCTGTCATTGTTAAAAAGACCCGCAATGTCATACGAAACAACATTGCAACCGGAAGGGTTTAAGTTTCGGTTTCGGTTTCGGTAGCCTTTATTGTGGCAGGATGACTCTACGTCAAGTGGGGGAAGGGGAAATAGAAAGGGGGGGGGGGTTGTAACTTGGGACATCTTAAATGCGTACAGTTCGACCCAAAACAGGTGGGCTCCTTAAGAATTCTGAAGAGGCCGCGTGGGGTGAGGAGAGCAGGCTCACGACTCTAGACTGCTCGCGCTAGACCGCTTTTTAGGGAAAAGTGTGCAATTAAAGCCAGCATGGAGGGTTCCAGTGTACGAGGGTCGATGTAAAGAGAGGCTGTATTTGGAGGAGGCTTGAAGGTTCTGTAGCGCACGAACTTCGGGCAGTGCCAAATTAGGTGCTGGAGATTGGCGGGAGTGGGGGAGGCGCAGAAGGGACATCGAGGCGGTAGAGACGGGGTGTACCATTTCCGGAAGGTCTCAGGGGTAAGGCTAGCATTAGCAAAATATTTGTTTATGAAAATTTCGGCTGATCTTGGGAGCGGGGGCAGGGCGGATAAAAAAGCCGGTTGGAGTCAGGGCCTTGAGGCGGTCTTTTTTTTCCTTTTTGTAACGTAGAAGCTGTATCGCTGGTGGTAATGCCTCAGTAGGTGGAGGAGCCAAGTCGGGTAGCAGGGGAGGACTAGAGGTTATACACTCCCGCGCAGCCGAGTGGGCTGCCTGGTTCCCCGGTGATGACCCCTCATGTCCAGGTGACCAGTCGATGCGAACATGAATGCCGCTAGATTCAGGATGGAGATCTGATGAATGATTTTGTTGGCGATGGTATTGGTCGACGTAGGACATTTTAGAGTCTGTAGGGCTTCGAAAGAGTCTGTCAGGATGCGTATTCGGGGAAGGCACGGAGGAGTCAAAGTCAAACATGAGGTAGTCTATGGCTTGAACAATAGCATGGAGTTCCGCTTCGAGGATGGTAGCACATGGAATATTAAGGGATCATTTGCCTTGGATGGAAGGGAGGTCAGCAGAAGCCCATGCGGTGCCAACTAGCGGAGGAGAAATGCTCGCATCGGTGTAAATGTCGATTTCGTTGGGGAGTTTACGGTTTCGGAGAGCGTTGATGCGGGCAGCGCGGACGGGGCGGGCGTTGCGCGGGACGGGATGGGTGGCCGTAGAGTCCGTGACAGAAGGGCGGCTCTACGGAGCGAGAGGCGATGGGATGTCGGGGGGTTCAGGCGGCTTGAGATTATCCCAGGCGATGATAGAGACACCTTGATGAGTTAATGTGCGCTTATGAAGGGATTGATTCACTTGCTCTTTAATTATATTTTCCAGTGGGGGAAGAGCAACTGCAGCTTGCAAGTTCTCCAGACGAGTATGTTTTGGTAGTCCGCTGATGGTGCGAAGGGTGGCTCGGTGCAGCTGTTGAAGCGTTCTCATGGCCGTTTTGTTGAGGTCGTAGGTTTGGGCTGCGTAAGTTATGGTACCAATTGCGACGGCGTGGGCTAAAGTTTGGGTTGCCTTCTGGCTTGCTTCACCAAATTTGTTCGAGAGGCGATGTATGGCATGTTGAATTGTTTTCCATTTAGCTTTCAGCTGCTGTAACCATATTGACGGGCTGTTTTTGTGTCCGATTGGTATTCCGAGTAGTCGTATGGGTTGAAAACTAGCTGTTATAGGAGTACCGGCGAGAAGAAGAGTTGGAAGGTTATAGTGTGGAGGGGGTTTGTGGCCAAATACAGGTAAGAATTCGGTTTTTTCGGGGGCTAATTCCAAACCAAGAGAGGCCAAGGAGCATTCAAGGCTATTTGCGGCGGCTTGGAGTTCGGTTTGCATGTCTTCGTAGCATGAAAAGTCGGCTGATTCAGTCCATATGGTTACATCGTCTGCATATATTGTGAATCGTGCAGCAGAGTCACGTTCGAGATTTCGAGCGACCCTCACCATGGCGAGATTAAATAGTATCGGGGAAAGTATGGATCCCTGAGGTACCCCGCGGTCAAGGTAGTACGTGCGAGGAGTCCAGCCTGGGTGAGATCCTTGAAGTCGTATTGGCCGAGCGTTCAAAAAATTGCGGATCCAGATTTGTGCCCGGGTGCTTGGGCAGGCGTGCGCCAGTTCCTCTAGTATGGCAGATTGATTAACGCGATCAAAAGCCTTGCGTAGGTCAACTGCTAGGATCAAGTCGGGAGGAGAGTGGTTGTGATGGGAGCGATTGATCACTCGACGTAATAGCCAAAGGCTATCGTGAGTGCTCAGGTTAGGGCGGAAGCCAGTCTGTGCAGGGTGAAAGTATGGTTTGACATATTCGAGGTAATGGGTGATACGGTTATTGATTAGCCTTTCTATGAGTTTGCAGAAAACAGGAGTAAGAGAGATGGGTTGGAGGTTGGTGAGGTCAGTTGGGCCGGTACCAGGCTTCTTGGGTTTGGGAATAGGGAAGATGAGAGTGAGCTTAAGATGCTCAGTAACTTCACCATTTTCCCAGCAGCGGTTAACATGGCCAAGTAAGGCAACAAGGGCAGGTTTTGGCAAGTTGCGGAGGTGTTTCCAGGTCACACCGTCATGTCCAGGGGCAGATTTGGGTTTACCTTGGTGAATGGCCGTGTAAAGTTCATTGAAGGTGAAGGGAAGGTCGAGGTCGTCCTGTGGCGATGAAATGGGTATGTGTGGAAGAGGAGGAGGGCGATGGAGTTGGGCGTGGGGGAAGAAAGCCATAATGATATCATGTTCAACGCTGACTGGGTCTTTTGTGAGCGTGAGGGTAGCAAATAGTGGAAGTCGCTGTTTTTTCTTAGGTCCAAGACTTTGGTGAATTTTCCAGAGAGCCCGAAGGCCTTTTCCATGACCGAGTGTGGCACAGAGATCATTCCAGTGCTTATTGGAAAGACAACGTTGGTATGACGTGATGAGTTTATACTGGCGGCGGATGCGGACGAGGATTGTATGACGTTTGCCGGTAGAGCGGTACAGTTGTGTGAGATAGTGCACTTTTTCCAGATGTTTGTGAGGTGGGCATCGAGAGCTGGTGTGTCGGAAGAGCACTCGATTTCTTCGGTGGCTGCTTGGGTAGAAGTTCGAATAAGATTCGCAAAATCATCGAAGGAGGCAGGGGGGTCTTTTTGGTCGATATATTCGCGGAAGGTGTCCCAGTCTAGTCGTGATAGTGTTTGCTTGGTGCGCGTCTTCTTGCCACGAAACGTTATTAGGAGGGGGAAGTGATCACTGCCCCAGGTTGTAGAGTAGGGGGACCAACTTTTGATGAGATTGGGTGTTGCCCAAGTGAGGTCCGGTGTGGTGTCTTCCTGAGCTTTATGAAGGCCAATTCTTGTCTTTTGGAAAGGTTCATTGATAAGAATGAAATTGTGGAGATCCATGGTGTCGGCGAGAGAGCTTCCTCGAGCAGATGGGCGGCTGTAACCCCATTGTGGGTGAGGGGCGTTGAAGTCACCACAAATGAGTATTGGAATATTTGGGTGACGGGTGACCAGAGCCGGGATCCAGGCAAACTCGGAGGAACGTGAGGAACTGTCGATAGGTTTGTAGTAGGCTGAGACGAGAATGAATTTTGCGGCCAGAAGGGAGGCGTGTTAAAACTGCAATGACTTCGTGATTACAGGATGAGAATTCGGGGAGGATGACGGGAGAGGTAGCGAAGTGGGACTGTACAAGAACGGCGGCATATCCTGGAGTAAGAGTTGATTTTACTTTGGACCTACCGCGCGTCAATTGCGTGATAGATGGGTTCGTATGTGCAACATAACCGGGGATACTCGGAGTTCCGTGTGTTTCTTGGAGGAGAATAAACGAAGGTTGGGACTGTTTAACCTTCATCAGTAAAGTAGTGCGCTGGTGCTGAAAGCTGCGGCAGTTCCACTGTAGTGCCGTTACTGGGGCAGTCATGAAACAATCTGCGGACGTGGGGGTGGGATCTTTCTCGGGGGCTCTTTGGTTGGGTCAATGGGTGGAAGGCGTGTAATGACTTGTTGTAGAAGTGTTCGTAGTTGGTTCACCTGCGCGTCGATATAGGAATGCGTGTTTTTGCAATCTTCCTGTCGAGCGAGTCGTTCTTGATGTATGTCAGTACGTATAGTTTGCAGTACTTGAGTAAGTTGGGGGTCCAGTCTGGATTTGGAGGTAGGAGTGCGTTTAGTACTAGGGCTTCGAGTACGCCTTGTGGATGAAGGGGTCGTGGATGTGGACGGCTGGGAGGAGGGCGGTTGACAGGGGGGTGGTTGAGAGGTGGGTGGGAGTCTGGGTTGTTGGGCTCGTTTAAGTTCCATGATTTCGGCCTTGAGTTGCTGATTTTCCGCACGAAGGGCATTCAGTTGAGCAAGAATATGAGCCATATTGTTGTCAGAGTCTTTCGATTGAGAATTACTTTTGGGCTCGTTTGTAATGGTTTGCGTAGTAGGAAGACGAGGGAATGAAATATCTTTTTGCTGCACGAGATCCGCCCAAGAGATGCCATTGGCACGGTCCTTGGCAGGGGGTTTGTTGGGTGGCGTGGGAACTCTTCCAGGGCAGGTAGGGTTCAGTGCAATGTGGCCCAACTCATCGCAAACGACGCAGTAGATGGTGGGTCCACAGTCTGTTGTGTCGGGATGCATTTTCCCACAGTTGCGACAAACGGTTGGAGAAGGACAATGTCGAGACATATGCCCGATGGTATGGCAGTTATAACATACCATTCGACGCGGTTGGTATGGCGACACTTTGATGATGGCCATATAGTATTTTACCAATTTTGGGAGATTGGGAGAGTCGAACGTTAAGACTGCTCTGTTGGAGTGGCCAAGGCGGTGGCATGCTATGATTTTGGCTTGTTCGCAGCGGATCCATTTCAGAATTTCTTCATTTGTTTCATTGGGCTCAACTTCAATAACACCTCTGGACGTATTGGGCCGATACGGGGACAGCTTGATTTCAATTGGAATTGTGACTGAGGATCCACTCTGGAGGAAATGTAGCTGAGTGGCTGATAAGAGACGTTGCGTGTGGGAATCGTCGTACACTGTGATGTAAAGGCAGTTGCCGAGTGTGTCGTACCGTACAAAAAGTAGGGAAAACGCCGTTAGAAATATGAGAAATAATTATTTTTATGTAAGCTCCTCGTGTTGTATTTCTTGTGTCGTCTTCGTTTTTTTTTTCAATCATTGACGCCTACAAACACGTCCAAATGGCAGTTCTTCTAAGCGACATTTTCATGTGACAGCACTCATAATTTAAGGGGGAAGGACTGCAAAGCAGACCATCGTGGTGTTGCATGCAGGGCTGTCACATTCAGTTTCGGCTGCGTAGACGCCGGGTAGTTTTAATTTTTATGTATATTTAAAAGACACTGCGTAAGAAAATACTGTTCTCAGCAAAATGTCTTTCAGTTCAACATGTAACAAATAAAAAAATTAAAGCTGTTCCACTCCACGTGAAAGCTGACGGAAGAGCAGAGAAAGGGATACGTCATAATGGGCTGTAGCGCCGTTATACACTTACTGCTACCACCGAAAGCAATTCAAATTTCCCGCCTCCGTAGCGCTCGCGCGCCCCCTGCCTGAAATGGCGCCAGCGGGAGTTCTGTTCTTTTTGTGCTTGCTTTTCCTCCCGCACGTGCCGGCGTTGCACTGCCACAGTTTTTCGCTTACTATGGCAAAAACCAACCCAACTAGCGTTCCGAACTAAATGACCGCGGGTGCTCCCGGTTAATTACATATATTTTGCGTCAAATGTACCGGCAGTTTTTTTTGCGCTAAACAATGGGGAGATATATGACAGGCGCCAGCGTTTCACGAGCTTCCAACGGTTATGACAAGGTTTTCGAAGCCTCTGCGGGACGCCCTACGAAGGAACCCCGGGGTCTATTTAGGTCCGTTATCACGCGGCACCGCCTGATTCCGGCAGTTGTTTGACAGCGACAGTTACAGCGAGCTACGACGACAAGGCGAGCCACTTAAGTGATCTTCACTTAAAAATTTGAAAAAAAAATTGCGACTTTGACTAGGTCTAACCACATGGCAGAAGCAGTACGGCGTGGTCTGCAGTAAGATATGCTCGACAATGTGCAATCCGTTGTGTTTTGGCAATATAGTTTAATCTATTGGCAGGTATTACGTGCTGGTGCACATCACTACCTTAGCCTGCTCTGTTTAATGCAATCCCTGAAAAGGCATTCTCAAAAGTTATAAAAAAACAAACAAGAAAAAGTTTGCATATTAACAAACAAAACCGTAACGAAGATACGTCTGTGCATGTTAATAATAATTCGCAATCACGTGCGGCTTGGAAGGGTAATGCAACTTTTATGTGTGCGCTCAATATCTGCTTTGTTTGTATTTTTGTGTTCATTTGAATTTATTTCGGCGTTTTGAACAGAGCGTCAGCCGAAGTCGTCTTCGTGGGTTGCCGCCACGGTAGCGGTGTTAAAATGAGACCTTAACAACTAGCGCGGCTTTCCTCGTTACTGAAATTCATTTCTGTTAAAGAGTAACGAATAAGCGCGACATGTTCATGCCTGTCGTGTTACGTCAGGTCAAGTTAACACGAACGGTACAATGAAAAAAAAATCTACTTCACACACACAAAAAAGAACCACAGGAAGCCCGTTCAGCTGATAGAAATCGAAAACATGCGTTAAAAACAAATTCATATAACAGTACGGTAATAGGAAGAATAAACTGAGGAAGCGGTGAACCGTACCTTTAACCCAACAAAAAACGCCGCACTTACCAGCTTCTGCGTTCCCAGTTTTTCAGCCACGGCTGTCGTTAGAAACAACAATATGATGCACTCTGGCAGTACTCGGTTGCAACCTCCCATCATGTCTGTGCCACTCGGAGTGCTGAAGACACACCACGCGCCAAGAACACTGGAAACGCTCTAATATCGCCCAAGCTATACCGGCAGCGCGCTCAGCTGCGGTGTGACGAGCGCGCAAAGCTGGAAGCAGGTTTTTTTTTTGTTTTTCTAAGAGGAGGCCTCTCTCTCCGTGTTACTCTCAACCATTGTTCCCGCCTTCCAAAACCCGCGCCTGATCGTCGCAAATGTCCACATGTGCGACGGCGCATCGGCACATCACACGCCCGGTGCATTCTCAATGAAGGCAAGGCGTCAGGGTTATGCATGCGCGTGTTTCAGCCGTAGCGTTTTGTTCTCCACCTTTTCAGTTTTACGTTGGTTTCGCCCACGGCGGAAAACAAAAACAACTATGTAGACGTAGAAGCAGATGCGAGAGTTTGCAAAGGATACCGCTCGAACCAAGTGCTTGCGGTGAGAAACGTTATTTTGTCAGGTGCAGCGACCTCCGGCGTAGTAGGGTCTGCGGGCAGACGGTCTTTAGGGTTGGAATCACAGCGCAAATATCTCAGCAAAGACGCGAGAGAAAATACAAAACAGTGGAAACAAGCTTTTCAATTCATAGAGAAGCGTTTTTCTTTCCAAGAAGGTCGATGCCTTCGTTATGTTCACTGCATTTAAAAACAAATTACACAATAGTTCTTTTCGCAGGTAGGAATGACTACCCGCATGTGAAATTTCCTTCAGTTGATTGCGTTACAAATGGCTTCAATGACCGTTTTTGAACAGAGGTTCGTTAATTAAGCAGTGGTTAATTTGGCGGTGATAATGGCAGGTGCCTCGCTGTGGACAACCTCATATACTGCAGTACACTTGTTCTAGCACAACTTAGATTTGTCACAGCACACATATTTTGGCAAATATATGATCCCTCAGTACCGGCCGCAGTAGCTCTGACGGTAAGAGTTTTTGGAATAGCCTACCGACCACGAGGTCTTCGGGGTGGTTCGCTGTCATAGGGGCTGGTTCCCGACGGAGGCGAACAATTCACTAATACCTGTGTGTACCTTACAGCGGGTAAATTTCTTCACGTGATCAAATAAAATCGCAGTATTCTACCGCAGTGCGCGTGAGAAGTAATGTGAAACACCGGTGCATGAAATTCCAATTTTAGTGAACACTTGCATTGAATATTAAACTAATGCGAAGCTCGCTATTCCTCACTCATGGTGTATGTCGCGTCTAAAATGCACCGCAGGGCAGCTAACTTCCGCTAACGATGACGGGGATCGTGGAAGCTTCCAGTGGTCGGTATCAAACCTGGGCCCCTCGCGCTATAAAGGCGACGTGCCTATCTGATTGCGCAATTCCGACACGGTCGAAGCAGTTTGAATTGGGAGAAGGGGGGGGGGGGCGCGGACGTTGCAAATTAGAAAATTCAGGCTCCTCTCCTTCTAACGACGGCTATGGTAAACGCGAAGTTTTGTTTTGTTTTTGAGAAATCAAGTGGCGAAGTGTCACAGTAGAAGCCACTGCTACCAAAAGTCCAGACTGCGTGCGAGTCAACGTCAAGCTGAACGAGTCAAAGTCCAAAGCATCTGCGAGTCAAGTTCAAGCTCAGGTGACCGCCACGGAATCCCTAACGAGAAAGTTTTGCGTTCAACCATCGTCGTCGTTAGACAGAGCGGTCTATGATTTCTTTTTGTTACGCAATTCGGCAAGTACATGTGCACGCACTGAGCAAGAGTTGGGGGAAGGGACCCTTTGTAGTTTTTTGAGAGACTGTGACATACCAGGAAATTACGCAGCGCTGTAGGCTGTCCTGTAAACCCTACTCTTGACCCCACAAATCACTACCGAGGGATCAGGAAACAGTATTGCGTGCCCTGCGGGTCGACACCTTCCCACAACCCACCAGACTTCACCTCTTCGACCCGACACACTTTTCTCCATTTTGCCGCTTCTGTGAAGAGCCTGGCACTCTCAGACACATAGTGGGCGGCTGCGACAAGTCTACCCTAAAACCCCATAACATCCACCTTTCCATGGAGCTTTGGGAGAGAGCCTTGGCCAGCTCTGGCCTCGAAGATCAGCTGCGCCTGATCGAAACGGCTGTTGAGGAGTCCCGAGCTCAAGGCATCCTCGAATTAGGACGCCTCTCCGAAGCATCTCCCCCCCCATTTTCCAGAAGAGGGCAAAAAGTGGTAAAGTGTTAGCAGCCCGGTACACTCAGAAGCATTGTCGTAGACAGTAGGAAAAACAAGCACATACTACCCCTTCCCTGCACGCACCCACGCTAATGCGCAGTGATGACAATGCTGCCCAGCCCCCGCCTCTCGGATTACCTCCTGCTCCCCGGGAGAGTGGTGTATGCGAAGAGGGCTCATGAATATCTGTAAAGGGGGAACCACTTCGACAAGAGCACCCTAAATGCTCTCAATGAACATGTTTTGTCTCTGCCTTTGACGATTAACATAGTACGATTTGATTTGATTAGATCGTGCTTTATTGATCACAGACGAAAAAACAGTGTGGGTATATAGAGGAGGAGCTCCCGAAGTGAAATACTGCAAGGGGACCTTCTATAATGCAAGCATCAACAAGTAAATGTTTTAACAAACAGTGGTTAGAGTATTGCGTTGAAACAGACAAAACGGAGATATTACAAAACTGAGGTTGCCCAATTACAGTAAAAAAGCAAACAAAATGAACTGAAACGAACTGAAGATCTGCGCGTAAGCTATTCTTGAAAGAATAAATATTTAATGCACTTTATGTCAAGTGAGGCAAACAGTTCCATTCGTAAGCAGCAGAAATATGCACAGCTTGTTTATCATATTTAGTTGGAGCTTTAGGGAGTAAACCATTGTTTTGTAAGGCAAAACGACTGCAGCTCTGATGTGGAAGCTGGTTAGCAGTGAAACTTTCGATAGGAAGCATTCCTCTGAAGAATTCGAATGCTATGATGCAAGGAACTGACCATGAGTACTGATCCGTATGGCTTGAGTTACCTCAAACTTTCGCATAAATAAATAAATAAGGTGGCGCACGGGCTGAGATCAAAAAGATGATTTTGTACGTACCTGAACTAACCTATCCTTTAAAATGCCGGCACGGTTGTTGGGCGAAAAAGTGCATTTCGTTTTGAACATTGTGCCAAACACTTGATTTAGGTATGTCTCTTGCCAGAGATAGTTTGCCCCATCTGTACACGCATCCAGTATTCTAAATACAGCGCGGGAAACGTTCAGCAGAAGTTGTAGCCGAACTGAACGGAGGGCGAACATAGAAAAATGGAACCACGGAGCTTCACAGTGCTGGCCTACGGTTAAAATTATAAATTTCGTAGACAGAACTTTCTCTAAGACACGCTTTAAAGGAGCACTGACACGAAAATTTTATGTTACACTTTTATTGCTTTTATCGATGCTTAATGGTCTGGCGAACCTGAAACAGCACTTCAAATACTTCAGCGCGCGATAGTTAATTAAATTGCGCGGTCTGAAAATCGTTTGTTTCAAATTCCCGCGCTTCCATTCCGAACGGCGCATATGACAGACTCCCTGCCTGACCTCGCCGCTTCGTGCGGACGTCACCGGAGCCCGCTTCAGAGGGTGCTGCGCCCGCTGGCCGCTCGTGGGGCGGCGCGCGTGAAGTGACGTCACGAGTTTTCGACGAGCGCTGTCGCGTCACTTCTTTTTCCTCTCCTGGAGTGATGTCACGCTGATGTCCATTTGCTGAGTGCCGCTCCGCGCCCTGCTCCGTCGGCGCGATAAATGAGATCCAATTGAACTATGTTCTTCGCGTCGCAGGCGGCTCATATTTCTGCCAGGTTATTGTGTTGAGTGAAGGAAGCGAACTGTGCAATAATATTAACGCCGAAAATTGGTGTCAGTGCTCCTTTAAGCGATGGGACAGAAACACCGAAATATCGCTACGCTGCAAGAAAAAGCCCCAGAGCGTCGAGTGTAAAACAATACATGCACATATGTACCTCAAAGTATGATTGTAGTGGATATATTTGATATATGTAAGTAAATTCTGAAGCGATGTCTGAAGAGAAGTCTCAAGCACAGCAGCCACCTCTGCCATCCCAAAGTGAGAGTGATCGGGTAAGCGTGAAGGCGCAGGTGCGCAACGAAGCCTGGACGTGTTAGTATGCCACGGAACAATGACGCGGCATGCTACAATAACATTAGGAGTGGATAAGATGGATCACAAGGCGGGCGCTACATTGTGGAGTGACACACGAGAACATTATGAAAAGGTGAACTTGAGACGTGAGGGGCTCGCCTCTGTAGTGCCCGTGCTCCGCCCGATGAGCTGATCCAAGCGCCGTGTCGTCACGCGAAAGGCATGGCGAAAGACGCTCACCGAACGCAGCTGCAAAGTGATGCACAGATGGCCGTCTCCAGTAATCGGCTTCTCGCATGCAGCGCTGCGGTATGTTCGAGCTTTGCTGGCCTGATTTCTGCCCTTTTGCGGCGGCCGCTGCGTCTTCTGAGCCCTCTTTTAAACTATTAAAGACGATAGTCTTCCTTGGGCTAATTTAAATCGGAAATTTTGGGTCTGTCTGTATACATGTCTGTCTGCCTGTCTGTCGTTGACTCGATTGAGCCACCCGGCCAAAGTCAAGCAAAATCTGCGCGGTAGTCTTTTATACTCACATCGAAATCTTAACGCCTTAGTCAGTTGTCACTGTTTTATTCGCCCGGTCACTGTTTCATTCCTTGTCACTGTTTCACTGGGGTCGTCCGGAATTCGCTCATTCATTCATTTTGCATTTTCGTAACAACAACAACAGAAAATGCGGGAAGGAGGGCAAAAAGCTGGTCGAAGCCAGCTTGACAGGGACCCAACTCCCTTTACAAAGCACTGGGGCACATAGCGAACACTTCCGGCATTTCTTATTTGCAGGTAAAAAAGCTACACCAAGCAAAAAAATAATAAAAATTGGATTGGAAAAAAGAGTTTTTTTTAACATTGTTTTCACGTTCAGAGAAAAAAATCATGACACTGGACATTTGCAGAGCATTGTAAAGAAGGATAAACGAAAAAAAGACTATCATGTAGTGCATAGTTACAACTTTGTAGGATTTATCTTCGGGGAAAAAAGTGCAGGATTCTACAGCACAAAGAATATAGGAAAAAAGGACTGCAACACATTGGGATCACGTTACAGACGCACAATGGCAGATACAAATGTAACGTTGCACAGTAATTCAAAGAAAGGAAGAAAAAAAAAACGCTATTTACAAATGATTGTGAAGGTAATAAAGTTTAAGTTGAGTAGGTGTAATGGTACGTAAATTAATTCCTTTGGAGGCGAATTTACCCCTGTTACCCATTTCCCCCTGTGGCGCCTCTGGCCTCGAGGGTAAAATAAAAAATTCCCCGCATTTCCCCGAGGGGAAGAATGTGAAAGTGCGAATGCACGAGTTGAATTTGCGCGGTTCGGTAATGTTCGCGAAAGAGAGATCACACTCACACACACAATTACAAAGAAAGAAAGATGCATTTATTCACAGACACCTATTTGTGTTGTCGTTGTACTTGATTGCTAGAGCGGATCTCAGCTTTGAAATTTCGTGTCAGTACTCCTTTAAGCAGGTGCATTAGCCCTTCTCACGCCCGATTCTTGGCCAATCCCCCACGTGGGTATGTGCCATGTCAGCTCGCACGAGCGCGGACATCGCCGGTGGACGCAGGTTCAGGGTCGCTTAAAGGAGCCATGAAGAGAAAATACAACTTTGTTTAATTTGAAAGAACTAGGATTCAGTATCTCACTCAGCTCCATTACAGCCACAAAAGATGTTTTTTTGACGAAAAAAAAGCAAGAAGTATTTAAAAATTTCAAATTTTGCGCCACAGTGACGTGTTATGAGCAAGAATGACGTCACACGGGCCAGCAATAAAACATAATTTTCAGTGCGTTAACTGCACGTTAGCATTAAAGTGATGCGGTCAAATGGAACTAGAGGCCCCATACAGACGTCCAGTCATTTGCTGCCGCGACAGGCCAGTTAGGCGGCCGCCAATCGCACAAACAAGGCTCCGTGACGTCATAGAAAAGTTGCGGGAAATTGGCAAGGGTGTCGCGACTGCTTCACACGTTTTCTTTAATATCTCCGTTATTTGTTCGAAGATTGCTATGATATTGGTATCATTGTTATCGGGACTAAGCAGTCTTTTTAATAAACCCAACTTGTATTTTGTCTTCATGGCTCCTTTAAGAAGTGCATTCGCACTTAATAAAATGAAAGGAAATTTAGTCCTTGTAACTCTCTTTTCCCCTTCTGTCAGGTATTGGTTGTCCCATTCCTTTGAAGTATATATGTTTTCGCCGAATTGAGAAAAATCAGTTGTCAGTAAGCCGTATTCATATCAAAGGGATGTTTTAAAGCAAAGCTTTCTACCTCTACCAACCAACAGTTCTTTCGTCGCGTGTGGGAGAAGAAACTCTCAACGTGGCTGGGGAGGCTGAGGGCGATTTTCACTCACGGAGCACAGCGTAGATGGAGCGGCGATAGGGCGCTAGACAGATTTAGTTGGGCGCGCGCTCCGGACGAGCGTACGCCACGGCGGGGCGGGTTGCGACTGCGCATGCGTAGTACGCTACGTAAACGCCCCGACGATGCGGTGCTACGCACGCAACGGCTGGAGCGTATGCTCCGGGGCGCTTGCGGGACGCTGCGCAGCTTGTTTCCAAACTGGCTGCTGCCTATGCGATGTCGGCGGCTGGAGGCGAGCGATCCGGTTCCTGAAAACGCGGACCGTCGCGTGTGTTTCTCATTGTGCGACAGCGTTTCAGTTCCAACAGTCTTACCGGCTAGAAATGAACGACCAAGAACAACGCGGATGGCTCCTGAAGCGGGTGGCGGTGTTTGTGTGCGTGTCGTGGGGATGGAATGCGAGCAGTGTTGGTGCGGATCGACAGCCTCCATTTCGGTAATTCAAGAATTTTCGCCTGCGCCGTCGTCGCAACCTCGGGTGCGAGCCGAGAACGTTGCGCTACCCGTGTGAGACGTGAAGGATGTGTAGTTGTACTCCACAAACAAGAGGAAGTATGCATTGTATATTTTGTTGAGTTGCTACAACCGGGTAATGTGTACCGCTAAAGCGCCGTGCCAGCCTACCCGCTGTTTCATTTTGCGCGTCGCATTAGCGCCGCATTCCATGCTCAGTTGTATTTGTCACATGGGCCTGCCAAATTTCAGAGCTGAATAAAGTGAGTATCCCGAGCACTGCGTGTTGCTTCAAAACTATGGCGTTGCGCGGTAGAGCAAAACAATCGCGACTTGTGTGTCGTATTTTTCCCTAAAACTGAATCAAGGTAAGGGGGTCTTTTTTATCATACTTGCAAGATTTTTGCAATCAAAACCAGCCTTAACGCATTGAAAAAAAAAGAAAGAAAATGCCGTCCAGCTACAACTTGCCTTGGTTAGCTAGGTAAAAAGGGTCAAATTTGGTACTTCGCGTTGGGTTTAACAGATGGCGCCGCAAGCGTTAGCGCACGCTACGAAAAACGCTGTACTAAAACTATCCATCGGCGCGTCGCGATGGGCGTACGCTCCGCTCTACGCCCAGCAATACGCTAACGCCAGGAACGCCTAACTAAACCTGTATTTCGGCGGTCCCCGTGCTCACCCCGGAGGGCGTGCCGGCGGAACCCTTCCGTCGGGACAACCTCCTTGGTCGGGACCCTTCCGCCGCCTTTGTCGTCTGTCTGCTTTACCGACGGTGTTGGGCCCGTTTTGGCGCAGCTTCGCGTCTATTGCGCGCTTATTTCGCACGGCTCGATTAGCTTGTTCGACACCGCCTCCTGGGTAACCCGAACCCGACGGAGTTAAGTGGTCGTACGGCAAAGATACGTAAAGGAATGGTTTGCAGTGCGGAAAAACAAAATGTAGAGACAACATACAGACATCTGGCTCCTAGAGAAACCCTAGCTTTTGCGCACTGCTTGCGACGAATGGGACTTCGTTTTCTAAATTTGGTGAATACACATTCCGTTAACTTACATAAGAATTTAGTTGAAATCTGTATAAATGCGGATCACTAAGCTCACACGCCGGATTGTTTCGATGTCTGCGCTTGTGTTGCGTGGTGGTGTAGCCCCTAGCTGGCACATAACGATGGAGAGGTCCCGCTGTCTCACCCTTCCCAACACGCTTCTCTCTGTCTTCTTTCCGCCGACTCACGGCCGTGCTACAGCGGTGGTGTCCGCCGCTCGAGCCCGGCCGTGGCCGATGCTGCTGCGTTCGGTACGGCGCCCCTACGAACCCCAGGTAACGCCTGGGAGAATCTCTGGTTTCACTCTTTCCAGAACCACGTGTGTGAATTCAAGTGACGTCGCATGTGTATTTGGGGGGGGGGGGGGGAGGGGATCGTTAACAGCTTTGTTTTCCAACCACCTTCACAGCGTGGGTTGGAGTCAAAAAATACACAGCGCAATTTTCCTTTAAAAGATGTTACACCAATAACCAAAAAAATCATTACTGCACACAAGCACCAGCTTTCTGCCCAACATAAACCGAATTTTGAGGTTTGAGGTTGCATAACAGTGGCAGACTTCACCTTATGGCGAATTCCATTGGGAGAACAGGAGCAAGTGGAGCGAGCAGCCAGAGCAGCACACGGGAGTAACGGGGACGTGTGCTTTCGTTCCGCGAATGAAACATTTGCGCTGCTCCGGGAGCAGTGAAAAGAGGTGGAGGGCGTGATGTCAAGAGTCATGTGACCAAACTTTTTCCGCTCTCGCTTCCCGGAGCATTTCACGCGCTCGTGTTGTCCGCACGCTGTTCCTCGCCAGTTTTGCCAGATACGTGCCGGTGGTTTTGTGTCTGCCTTCCGCATGGCGACGAATGAAGAAGCCGAGCGGATGTTCATATCCATGATAGGGTCACAATCGTATCTCCCAAAAATTAGCTGCGAACGATAACAGCATCCGCCGTCTTTTCCAGATACGCTCTACCTTCGTCGCTTCTCCGGCGGGGTGAACAGGTGCTCGAATATAAACTCATGCAATGTCAAATCGTCGTCGTCGTCGCTGCCGCTGCTGCTGTCCGATGATGAGTTTGCGCTTGAATCTGTGGTGCTTTCATCATCTAAAAGTAGTAGCATCGTCCAGACGGCCGCGCTTGGCTGCTGCCGTACGCACTGAGCGACTATCGCGGCTGCTGGATTCCGCCACTTTTTCCTCCGCCACCCGGGGATAAAAGCAGAAATGACGTAAAAGAGGTCATGTGACTTCCTCGGCGTTCGCTGTTACTCCGCCGCTGGCGACGGAGCACCGAGAGCTGCTCTCGGCTGCTCTCAGCGCCAAAAAAGTGCTCCTCCTCGACCAATAAAACACAACGCCCCTGCTCCTGCCCGACCACTGGAAGACGCCAAAACTCGCGAGAGCACGTTAAGTGCAGTTATTAGTGCTCCTGTTCGCCCAATGGAAAGCGCTATTAATAGTTCGAGCACAAAATGACATGCAGCTTGAACACCACAGCGAAAGTGTGATGGTGCCATGCTTAGGTTTAAACCTTTTGTAGGAGCAGCGTAAGTAACTTTGTCGCCCATGTAGACTTATTTTTAATGAAAACCTGGCGAAGGCTCGTGATAGCATTGGTGTGGTTTGGAGAATGAGGGGACGAAATTAGTTTTTATGGCCTTTCATGGAAATATAGTAAGGTGCACGTCACAGAAAAAAAAATGTCCCCACGTGATTTGAACACGATGTGAACATGACGCCAACATTCATTATGCAGTGTGGTCGTTTCACAAGGCTTGCGTATTGTGTGCGGGCAAACAAAGTTCGTTATCGAAAAACATTGCTTCATATATTGGTCCGTGGGCACGTGCGCGCACACACACTTACAGGCGCATACATCCGTAAGCAAGCACACGCATACACGGAAACGCATGCAAGACCGCGCATGCGCATGCACAAATATTGAGTCCTGCCCTTTCTCGTTGTGGATTTTTCATTTTTTATCGAAACATACTCTAAAGGCAGGCAGCAGCAACCAGAAATTTCGTCCGTGCAGTAAACGGTAAATATTCTGAACTAATTCTTGCGTAACACCTGAAATTTCTGTGTTCGGTCAGAATGAATGTACCGCGAAGTTATTCATTTGGCTGGCAATCAATTCAATATTTTAATGTTTATTGCTATGCAGTGCACCTTTTGTGAATTGGTGTCTTTTCTCGCAGTTGTCGACGCATAACATGCCATCGCCTCAAGTGTGGCGATTTCCTGCTTCTCTCCAAATCGTGTTGCAGTGCTATCACACATGTATCTTTTCTATAGCAGAAGTGTTCTAACCCGTAGAAATGTATGCGTGAGGATGCCCTCGCCTCCTTTTTTTGTAAACACACACTTTGAAAAGACAGGATGTTGCGTTTGCAAGCATGTTTCTGTGATTATGTGTATCTGTTAAATTTTTCTTGAAATGGGATCAGGCACCTCTTTCGTGTTCCCGTTCCTTCGTATGTCTCGCTGCCCGTACGGGCCCACAGGCACATGCTAGGAATTTATGAACGCTTTTAGCCTGGGGGATCCCCAACAAAATTTGTTGGAAATAAAATGTCTTGACTTGTTTATGGGCAACTAGAACTTCTGGCGATTTTATTCCCATCCCCGACCACATACGGCGGAACGTGCGGGTCGACCCTGTCCGACGAGCATGCACCCGAAATTCAACGCAGGCAGAAGACGCGCTAGAGCCAAGGCACTAACGGACCTGCGGATATGCCTGCTGCAATGGAGCTGCGATCGCGGTGCTTAACTCGGAAGGCAACATGCGGGCGTCCACCAGCACTTGGAGCAAGCAAGCCGAGGAAGCAGAAGAAATAGCCATCGTCCTCTCCATCGTAGACCGAGGATGCCATACGATCCTCGGCTATTACTGACAGGTGTTGAGGAACTACGCCAAAGGAAGAATTGCTCCAACAACGGCAGGCATGCTGATCCGACAGGCAGATCGCGACAACAGGGTTAGAATCAAGTGGTTCCCGGCGCACGCAGGCGCAGCGTCGGAGAAGAATGTTAACCGCAACGAAACGGCACACGCCCGAGCCCGAGGACTAACCGACGGCGCCCAAGAAAACGGCCGCCCGCTGTGGTTCAGCGCTAGGGACGGGATCACCAGCTATAAAGAGTTGACCAAGGCCTTTCGGCTGGCCCGCAGACTTCTCCCGCCACCCTGCAAAGGGCTGAGCAGGTGACAGGCCATCCTGTTCAGGCAATTACAACCGAGAACGCTTCCGAGCCCAGCCCTCCTGCACAAAGTGTATCCAGAATCACACCCCGACGACAAGTGCAGAGCAGGCCGCAGGGAGACGGCCACATTCGAGCACATGCTGGGACTGCTCCAAACATCCAAGAGAACTAACTCAGGACGTATACCGCTGCAGCTTGAGGAAGCAACGCGGAGTGACAACCAAGACACATAACTCGAGGCGGTCCTGAAGGTCGTCGAAGAACTGGCTAGGCAGGAACCTATCGAGCAGGGAACGGCAAGCGAGGATCCTCGCAGAGCACCCGCCCAGAAGACGACGTAGGCCACGTCGGAAGCGTGCGCGCGCGCTGTACTGCAGGCTTAATAAACGTTTTCCCAATCCAATGAATTGGAGATTTCATCTGTCCCAAAAAAGGATGTTAATTTGTCTTATTTCTATTTCTAGTTATCAAACTTGCAAGTTTGCAGTCAACTCAGATGCAGGAATTTCGCCTACGGTCTCGAAAGTGCTAGGAGGTGTAAGTTGAAGATAGGCAAGGGTAAATGAAGAAAATGCTTGCTCGAAGCATAAACTGCAATATACAAATAGAAAGGGCACGGATCTCCACTAACATTGAAACAAAAAGAAACTCGTTCAAATACATTGGGAGTGTTAGAATTTTATTAAAAAATACCACACCATGTAAAACGTCTTTGTCCATCCCCCTTTTACGTTCAAAGTTTGCCATTTCAACGTTTACAAAACAGGTCCTCTTGGGAGCGCCGCATTTGAGACCGCTTTCCTAGAATCACTATGGGCGCTTGTGTTTTTGATAAACCATTAAACTTTGACTTCATCGACTGATAAATGTGAATAAGTTGATTGATTGATTGGTTGAAATAGCTGTTGTCTCTTGGCGGAGGGTGCTTCTTGTCGTTGGGAGTAACTGTGTATACGAGCTACATTAGGCAATTTAAAATATGTGTAACATATCTTACTGATGACTGTAACGGCGTCTATTGAGAGCACAAGTTGTAATCAGCGTGTGCCTGTCAGGACAATACTATCAAATTGAAGGTTATAAGAAATAGAGCAAATGATACGTGAACCATGCATCACGGACCTCTCTCTGCAGTTTATGGCACCAGCGTGTCCAGTGAAAAAATAACGCAATGTTATATTTTCAACAAGACAATCAATGTCAGTTTCGCATCTCTAACTAATCCTGATCGCTCGAGTTCCAACAAATTTAGTGCAAAATTTTCTTGGAAGCCCAAGAGTGCGGCGCGGCTTCCAACACTTCCCAACTTTCTTACGTGGAGATTTTCTTTTTTGGGGTAATCAGGGTGTTTTACCCACACACGCGCCTCCTGGGACGCAGAACACAAGCCTTGTGTGGTTGTACCCCACTTTACGCAGACAGTCAGCGTCTGTTCCACATAACAGCTCCACCCGTAGGTGGCCACCTGCAAATACCGATCCCGACGGTACCACCGATTTAGCAGGAAAATGAACTGCTCAGACTTCACGACATCGTAGACGTTTGTGATGCTTACAGTATAGCCCTCCTCGTTTTCGCCATTGCCCATGAGCGGTGGCATGATTTTTGTGCCGGCAAGACTATCAGGAAGGACGGGTCTGTACTCTACGACTGGTCTCTGAAGTTTCTGATCAGCAATCGTGCGCAGTAGTTCTAAGTAAGCGTGCGAGTCAGTGGCCACAAGTTCCAACTTTCGTAGTATATGTCTCTTTTCCAGTCTCCATGGCATTTCGCTTGTGCTGGTAGTCCCGGCTGCAGCGGGGCTACTCGTCTCCAGCTCAGACATTTGCTTCAGGTGAGTGCAAAGCTGGCGTCGTTGAGACTCAAGTTTCTTGGCAAAGGTTTTCGACAGCTCCTCTACGGCTTCTGCAAGCTGATGGCTTGACCGCAGTTCGAGGTCGTGCAGTTTCTTTGCGATTGCATCAATCCGCATACATTGGCTCTTTACCTGTTCTGAAGTTTCGTTCATATCGAGGTGTTTCTTCAGGTCAGAGGCCATGGTGGCTTGTTGATATTGAAGTTCCCGGCCCAACGTCGCTGATAGCTCGCGTGTAGCTTGCGCGATCTGATCGCTTAGGCTGCGTTTGCTGTCACTCAGTGCCTTGGTCATTTCATCAATACGCCTGCCATGATTCATTACCTCTTGAGAAATCTCATTTATTGGGAAATTTTCCTTCAGGCTAGCGGAAAGTGCGCATTGTTGAGATTGAAGTTGTGTGGCAAACGTGGCGGAGAGTTGTCTTGTTGCTTGCGTGATCCTTTGCTCGCTTTCCTCGCAAGATACTCTGATAGCCCCAATCGCAGAGTCTGTGCTTCTTGCCGTTTCCAGAAGTTCGTTTATGGTGCTTTGAATTGCTGGTAACCGGTCCTCGTAAAAGTTGCTCAGGAGCGCCTTGAAGGCATCAATGCTGCTTCCGATATCGTCAGTGCCAAGCACCGCACCTTGAAGTATTGTTGCATCTCCAGTCGCGGAACCAATGACCGAGCCGTGGCAATCAGCTCTGTAGTGCCTCGGAAGGTCTTGCTGTAGTACAGTGCCACTGCATCGCTGGCATGTTACAGCGTGGAAAGTACACTCTTCCTCGTAGTGGGTAAGAACTGCTTGCAGTGTGCCTGCGAAAGTGCACCCGTGAGTCTCGTTCCAGCAGCAAGCCTTAATAAAAGGTAGAAGCGGAAAACAAATAAGTCTTTTTCATTGTGAAATTGGAAAGATCGAGGAAACTTTAGCCTGGTGCATGTCAGTTGGAGAATGGGTGTCTGCAGACACAATTATGGCAATAAATGATACTCGTTTAGAGGTAATGACAACTTAATTGATTGGCTAGAGAATTCCTACGACTAGTAAGACCGGACCACATCCACGTCGTGAATCAAGAAATAGAAAAATCCAGATTACATTAATCCTCTGCATGGTATTAGGGTGTAATAAGGGAAGGTAATATATATTAAGGTGGTAAAGTATAATGAAGAATTACCAATGATTGTAACACAATTGAAAGTAAAAATTAAGCGAAATTAGGGCAGATTAATGGGGAGCAAAAATTATTTGTATCACCATAATCATCATCATAATCATGATAATCACATCATCAACCTATCTACGCCCACTCTAGGACAAAGTCCTCTCCATAGATCTCCAATTATACCGGTACTATGCTAACTGCGACCAATTTATCCCCCCAAACTTCCTGATATCATATGCCCATCTAGTTTCTGCCGTCCGCAGCCACCCTTGCAATCTCTACAGGGATCCGCTCTGTTACTCTTCATGACCAACGGTTATCTTGCCTTCGCATTACATGCCCTGCCCATGCTCATTTCTTCTTCTTAATTTCCGCTAATATGTCCTTAACACGCGTTTGTTCCCTTATCCACTCCGCTTTTTTCTTGTCTATTAATGTTACACCGATCATCTTCCATTCCATTGCACGCTTAGTCGTTTTAAATTTAAGTTGAACCCTCTTATGAGCCTCCAACATTCTGCCCCGTAGGTAAGTACGGGTAAGTGCACCGGTTATACAATTTCTTCTTCAGGGACAATGGTAGGCTACAATTCATTATCTGAGAACGCGTTCCAAATGCACTCCACCCCATTCTTATTCTTCTAATTACCTCTGTCTCATTGTTGGTATCCGGGGTCACTACTTGGCCTAAGTAGATATATTCGCTTACCACTTCCACTTCCTCACCACCTATCTGAAACCGATGTGCTGTCCCGACGTTGTTAAGCATTGCTTTAGTTTCCTGAATATTACTTTTTAAGACCACGATTTCACTCTGCTTGTCCATTGCAGCAATCATGCTCTGTAATTCGACCCCAGGGTTACCTAGTAAGGTAAAGTCGTAAGCAAATCCGTGGTTACTGAGGTATATCCATTAACCCGTACACCCACCTGATCCCAAGCCAATGTTCTGAATACTTCTTTGAAACACGGTGGGAATAACACTGGAGAGATTGCGTCTCCTTGTCTGACGCCCTTTCTTAAGGGTAGTTTTCTGCCCTGCTTATGTAGGAAGACGGAAGCAGTGGATCAACTGTAGTTGTCAGCTAGTATTCTTACGTACGGCTCGTTTAGATGTATTATGGTGGACCAAAATATAGAAAGCTGGACCTAGATGGATTATGTTGGGTTATGGTGGATTAAGGGAGATTTATGGCGGTAGAATGGTGTGGCTTCTTTGCCTACTGATGGACTTTGATGAAAATGGTACTCGTTATAATAGGGCGAAATGCTTTAGCCCTTAAAAGCACGCGATCTTACTCAAGTGTCCCGAGAAATTTGTATATTGTGAGCAGAGGGATGCCATAAATATGTGGCTAAAATATGAAAAAAGAGTACCTATTTGGCAAAATTATTGGTGGAAATTAGCGAAGTGAGCCGCGCTTGCGGAACCTGTGGCCAATCTGATTAACATTTTCCTGAACTATTTCATTTCTAAGGGAATCAATGCAACGAGTTTTTCACATGGTACTACGTATTACACGTAATTTGTCACATGGAAGTACTCGTGCGGTTTGCATCGAGTTTACAATCCAAACTTAAAACACTGAACCTTCAAAATAAAATGGTTAAGCTTTAGGAACAAAAACACAAATTAGGTCTGTCACCGTGATGGGCTGCTGGTAAAAATAAGTGCGACCTATTTTAATACAACAAGGCAATATTTACCCTTAACTTGTTCGAGGCCGCCGCCTGCAAATGGAACCTCGGACACTCTTCTGCCGTGAATGGTTCCGCGTCGAACGGACACACGTCGTCGCCTTCGAGAACGCCGTTGCTTGCGCACGATTCGCACAGAGCATGGGAACACGGGAGTAAGATTGTGGTCGGTGAAATCACGCGGCACAGTCCGCATGTGAGGTGGTGCGGCACTGCTGTGGCAAACTTGGTCACTCGCCAGTTCACTCCGCTGACAAAGCCCCTTACTCGGTGGAGGTTTCCGTCGGGCATTCCGCCGTCTTCGCTTCTAAGCTAACGTGAACCACGATGCCGCGTGAGCTATGCTCTTCGTAAGATGTCAGTGGGCGTGGAACGAGTTGGTTGCAGAGCTGGAGTTTTCACATGGCGCTTTGTCCTTGGAATGATAACGGTCCGCTGTGTCCGCACTGACCCTCCGCGCCAGCTATAACCGCACAATACTCGATGTTCACGAGTCGAGAGCATTCCTTATCAGACATAGGCACAAGATATCCCATAAAAAGATTTTTAGCGCGATATTTCGCACTCGAGTGCAGCTCAAAGAGGCGTTTTCGATGAACGATATCATTTCCAGGCCGAATTACTGACATCGTGCCCGCTATTCCTCCATGCTACAGCTAGCTTTTTAAATGTCTGTGCTAGTGAGAACCGAGTTCGCCTTTGTCTCCAACTAACGTGTTCGCCTAACTTTCCGTCCTTTCAAATCACCCAGGCCAGGAGAAAACTTGCCAATTTTTCGTCCCAGCTTTAGTGGAAAGGAAATATTTTGTCGAAAACTGCTTCGAAGCCGTTGGTTTTGTTACAGTTCTACCAGTGTCACGATTGGTGAAGTGACACCTCTAATAGCGGCTATTATCAGCAAACTGCCAAGCGCAGCCCCCGAACCTGTGTGTCGGGTAGCTCACCATGACGCATTTTTTTTTTGTTTCGTTGGGTGGGCAGAGTTTTCTGTTTTCTCCTGGAAGAGATAGCAGAGCTCGCCAGTTAGCAGCACCAACTAAATATGTATTGGCCCCGGGTGCAATACATTTAGAATTATGGCTACAATAGGACAGTTGTCAACACGTGTTGACAAACCCTCCTACTACTCCGAGATACATGCTTTGTTAGCCTTGTTGCCTTTTATTTCCCTTCCCTTTCATCGTCATCGCCTGATCTACTTAGAAATAAATTCACTGGAAAAGAAAGAGGCCCTATTCTCCAAGCACTAAGTTCACCGTGAACTGTGAACTTACCGAAAGTACTTTCTGATTGGCTTTCAATTTGAGTCACTTGCTTCTGGTTGACAAAGCGGTTGTGCGTGCTTTGATTTTGACGTTTCGTGACGGTTACTGCCACCAGTTCGAAACTTTACCTTATTTCTCTCTACTGAAAACGCATAATTCTTGCCCGGCAATGCAAAACTAGAATAAGTAAAGCGGACATGACAACGTAGGCCAGTTTGCTATTCAACATTAATACGGCTTGTATGTCACGCCCTCTCTGTGATTGGCTGAGAAGGCGTGATGTAATATAAACAGTTGGCGGGAATGCTTACGCCACACAACGGCAAATTCATCCTGCGTAAAAGTGTCGTGTGCTTATGCAACAGCTTGCAAATGGCGGCTGCTGTCACCGCCAAAAATGATAAAAAAATTTCACCGAGCTTCGGTGCTGCGAAATCTCCGTGAATTTGCAACAGGCCCAGTTTCGCCCGACCTGCAATTTAAAAGTGTTTTTGAACGAAAGGAATAATCGTTTTGACCGTTTCCAAGTTAGCGATAACGGCGCGGAAAAATAATGTCCAGTATTTTGTTTGTATGTTAGGCAATAAAATAGAATTATTTTGTCGTAACGGTAACCTAAGAGGGCAGCATGACCCCCTCCATTACGAAGAACCCAACGCATGGCATCTCTCCACACTCTTGCTACTGAGCTGCTGTGTCACATGATCGAATTAAAGAGAAAAATAAGAGAGAAAACTGACTGTTTTATTCATTACGGCGCTGATTCAGGTCGAGCTTGACGAATGAGGGAATCGGCGGCCTGGGTACGCTCCACCTTTATCCACGTCATACAACCGATGGTCAAGGCCGTCTTTTTCTGTGATCACGCCATCAACTTGAAACATAGCAGCAGACGATAAGATGGTGCCGGTGACGGCCGGGAAAGTGATAACGCAACAAAGCTTGCACTGAAGCCGAGAGCTCAACGATGTCACTAAAAGAAACTGAAAGAAATAGACACGGGACAAAAAGTTTGTGTGATGTTCTTTAGCTCAACAGCCCCTTTTTGGTCGCTTTTATATCAACGTTACTTGATCGCCTTGTTGTGTTGACGCCACTCCGAACCTGCAGAAATGTGTTTCCCTTGCCAGCCTCAGCTGCCGTCCTAATTTTTATAATACATGCCAAGTGTTTTTATATATTTTTTGTGAATATTCTATACATTGGTTGTGATCTTTATGAGTGAAGCGTCATATCACACTGCATGTCGTCATAGCTACACGTGCATTACGTCACTGATTGCCTACATTGTGCTTAGGCAAAAAAACAAAACAAAACAAAACATGGGGAATTCACTGTGCATTTATGCAGTCTAGAATAGGACCCAAGTACTGGAATTGGTCGCGCATGGTCTGAGGTTAGTCCCCGGGGCTGGTAATGAGAGCCCTGACATTGCCAATATCTTCATGGGGCGTTGCAGTTAACAGAAGGTGCTTCCAAAGTTGGAAACAAGAGAATGCAGAGTTGGAAAACAGAGAATAATTTGAGGTGTAAAACGCTGTTCGTTCTGTGTTTCTTAGCGGCGTTTCTTTTCTTCGTGAAATTCTTTTCACCTAACAGGAACCGGAAATATCATTACAACTGTACATGTTTGAGATTTCTCCTTCCCAAGAACTCAAGCTAGCCCATTTATTTGCGCAATCCTCCCCTCTCGCTCCTCTCACGATAAAGACGGTGAAGTCCATTGAAGTGATCACGAGCAAGTAAATTAAATTTCCCCGGGTTCCACTGTTGACGCGACATCTTTGGAAACTTTGGTTACTGTTGGACGTGGAAGGTTGGTATGCTTCCACAAGGGATAGGCTTAGGCGCGACCTCTTTTTGTGTTTTTGGTTCAAACTATTATTTTTTAAAGCCTTTTTAATTTACTACCGCGTCAATGAAGCGCACATCTATATTCAGTTAGAGGAACACCATCTTGGGCGAGGTATCTATTAATGTTATGCCTCAACTATTCCAAAAGATTGCTTTTCGCTCAACAATGTTGACAATAATTAAGTGTTTTACAAGAAATAGTAGTTTGATTCCTTGACATTGCCTTTTTTAGAGTAATTGGAGTAATTTATACACGCGTGTACCTCGGGGGATGCCGAAAAACAGCCTTAGTTGGTTGTGCCCTCTTCAAGCAGACTCTTAGTCTCTGCTCTGAACAGTAGCGCCATCCGTAGGTGGCCATCTGCAAATAACCATCTCGACGGTACCATTGAGCAAAAAGGAAGATGAGCTTCTCAGATTTGACAGCATCGTGAATGTTGGTAATACCTACAACATAACCTTCAGCTTCGCTTCGGCATTTCCCCATTAGCGGTGGCATGGCTACTGTGCGTGCATCACTGGCGGTGCTAGTGTGCACCCCGGAAATTATCCTCAGCTGAGAGAAAGCCGGCGTTGTTGAGACAAAAGCTGTTGCACAGCTTGCGTGACGCTCTGCTCGTTTTGCATGGAATATCTGGAGATCGCGTCAATCTGGTGTTGACGCTTCTGGCCTCAGCGAACACCTTGCTTATTTTGCTCTGAAGAGGTGCCAACCGGTCAGGGAAGGATTCCTGCTGAGCGCCTTCAACTTGTTAGTGCAAATTCCGATGTCCTCAGCGCTTACTACAGCACCACCAGGCAATCCTGGTTATCCGGCTGCCGTCGCCATGGACGCGCCGTGGCACCGAGCCCTGTACTGGCGTGGTAGTTCTTTCTACCACGCCAGTACAGTGGGATACATTGTGGGGTGTATGATGTGCAGGAAGGTAAGGTGGGGGTATGTGTTTGTCTGTAGTTGCCGCCAGGCTACAGCCTCCTTTCGGGTGAGCTTCTGGTGCGGTGGTGGGTAGGCACATCTGGCAAGGCGGTGGTGTTGCAGAAGTGTACGGTACTGCTGCTGGACAGGCTCTGGGTCACGGAGCGACTGGTGTGGTGCCCGGAGGGTGCATGCTCGGGCTGTAGCGTGTGCTCGCTCATTTCCGTCAAGCCCTGCGTGACCTGGCGTTCACTGATCATAGCTCGGTTAGGGTTAGGGGTGAGGGTAGGGGACTGCAGGCACTTCCATACCATGTGGTACAGGGAGGCTGTTGGGGGCAGGATTTGCATGTGGCAGGGTATAGGTTGGGATACATGGCATGCAGAAGGGTGTCATGCTGGTAGGAGTCAGTCTGAAGTCGCCGGAAGGTAGTGGCTTTATCACGAGGGAGTTTCGGGTGGGGGAAGGGGTATTTGCGACGCTCGTTCCTATAGAGGGCGAGTATTTCGGCGCATGACATTACAGTGGGGTGGGCTTAACTGTTGCTTCAGATGGGGGTTCGTAGCCCTCTTGGGAAACGGCCCGGTGTGAACTACCTCGGGCAGCGGTGTGTGACGCCTCGTTAACCCGATGTATTCGTGACCTGGAGACCAAACTATTTGCAGTTCTGGGAGTGGTACTGCTTGTTGTGGAATTGTCAAGGTGGGTAGTGATATGCGTCAGTTTAGGTAGTTCCTCCAAGCGGCTTGGCAGCCAGTAATAATGGTTAAAAATTCTTCGCCTGTTGTGGCGGCAAGGGCGTTGGCGACGTCTTCAGCTGTTTCGATGAAGTTGGTGAAAACAGTCCTTGCAGTAAGCTCAATTCCTTTGGTATTGCCACGCTGGCGATTTGGGCAGATTTGTGGGGGTATGGTGATGGTGATACGTCCGTATATAGGGTGCATGCGTGGGAGGTTGTGGTGTTGAGGACCAGGAGCCGACGTGGTTTAAGGAGCACCAGTTTATCGACGATTTTCGATCGGGCGATCCTGTACAGGAAGAAGATAGCACGAGTCTCGTTGCTCGTGAGGCAGTTGCTCGTACCTTCTTTAGTCTCGTCTTATCTTTTCAAACAGATGGGCGGGATGCTGTACGGGGGCAGGATTTTGCTGTGGCAGGGTTTTTTGGGTTCGTGATCTTTTCAAACAGATCGGGTGTCCTGCTGGTAGGAGTAGCACAAATTTGGGCCGGGAAAGGTATTTGGCCTTTTTATCTCGGGTATCTTTTCAAACGTGGGGGAAGGGGATTTGCAGGGCTCGTTGCTCGTGGGGGCAGTTGCTCGTACCATGTTTTAAAGTGGGGTGGTTAATCTGTTGCAAACAGATGGGGGCGACCTTCTGGGAAACGGCCCGGTTTTGCTCCGTGGGCAGCGTGTGTACCTTTCTTTAGTCCCGATCTTTCCCGTGACCTGGGAAGACCAAACTATTTGCTTCTGGGATTTGGTCCCTTCTTGTTGTGGTATTTTCAAACGTGGGCGAGTGGAAAAAATCCCGGTCGTTTCGGAGATAAGATAGCACGAGTCTCGTTGCTCGTGAGGCAGTTGCTCGTACCTTCTTTAGTCTAGGTCGTATCTTTTCAAACAGATCGGGCGATCCTGTACAGGAAGAAGATAGCACGAGTCTCGTTGCTCGTTAGGCAGTTGCTCGTACCTTCTTTAGTCCTCGTCGTATCTTTTCAAACAGATCGGGCGATCCTGTACAGGAAGAAGATAGCACGAGTCTCGTTGCTCGTGAGGCAGTTGCTCGTACCTTCTTTAGTCTCGTCGTATCTTTTCAAACAGATCGGGCGATCCTGTACAGGAAGAAGATAGCACGAGTCTCGTTGCTCGTGAGGGCAGTTGCTCGTACCTTCTTTAGTCTCGTCGTATCTTTTCAAACAGATCGGGCGATCCTGTACAGGAAGAAGATAGCACGAGTCTCGTTGCTCGTGAGGCAGTTGCTCGTACCTTCTTTAGTCTCGTCGTATCTTTTCAAACAGATCGGGCGATCCTGTACAGGAAGAAGATAGCACGAGTCTCGTTGCTCGTGAGGCAGTTGCTCGTACCTTCTTTAGTCTCGTCGTATCTTTTCAAACAGATCGGGCGATCCTGCTACAGGAAGAAGATAGCACGAGTCTCGTTGCTCGTGAGGCATTGCCTCGTACCTTCTTTAGTCTCGTCGTATCTTTTCAAACAGATCGGGCGATCCTGTACAGGAAGAAGATAGCACGAGTTTCGTTGCTCGTGAGGCAGTTGCTTGTACCTTCTTTAGTCTCGTCGTATCTTTTCAAACAGATCGGGCGATCCTGTACAGGAAGAAGATAGCACGAGTCTCGTTGCTCGTGAGGCAGTTGCTCGTACCTTCTTTAGTCTCGTCGTATCTTTTCAAACAGATCGGGCGATCCTGTACAGGAAGAAGATAGCACGAGTTTCGTTGCTCGTGAGGCAGTTGCTTCGTACCTTCCTTTAGTCTCGTCGTATCTTTCAAAACAGATCGGGCGATCCTGTACAGGAAGAAGATAGCACGAGTCTCGTTGCTACGTGAGGCAGTTGCTTCGTACCTTCTTAGTCTCGTCGTATCTTTTCAAACAGATCGGGCGATCCTGTACAGGAAGAAGATAGCACGAGTCTCGTTGCTCGTGAGGCAGTTGCTCGTACCTTCTTTAGTCTCGTCGTATCTTTTCAAACAGATTCGGGCGATCCTGTACAGGAAAGAAGATAGCACGAGTCTCGTTGCCACGTGAAGCAGTTGCTCGTACCTTCTTTAGTCTCGTCGTATCGTTTCAAACAGATCGGGCGATCCTGTACAGGAAGAAGATAGCACGAGTCTCGTTGCACGTGAGGCAGTTGCTCGTACCTTCTTTAGTCTCGTCGTATCTTTTCAAACAGATCGCGCGATCCTGTACAGGAAGAAGATAGCACGAGTTCTCGTTGCCTCGTGAGGCAGTTGCCTGTACCTTCTTAGTGTCGTCGTATCTTTTCAAACAGATCGGGCGATCCTGTACAGGAAAGAGATAGCACGAGTCTCGTTGCTCGTGAGGCAGTTGCTTGTACCTTCTTTAGTCTCGTCGTATCTTTTCAAACAGATCGGCGCGATACCTGTACAGGAAGAAGATAGCACGAGTTCTCGTTGCTACGTGAGCAGTTGCTCGTACCTTCTTTAGTCTCGTCGTATCTTTTCAAACAGGATCGGGCGATCCTGTACAGGAAGAAGATAGCACGAGTCTCGTTGCACGTGAGGCAGTTGCTCGTACCTTCTTTAGTCTCGTCGTATCTTTTCAAACAGATCGGGCGATCCTGTACAGGAAGAAGATAGCACGAGTCTCGTTGCACGTGAGGCAGTTGCTCGTACCTTCTTTAGTCTCGTCGTATCTTTTCAAACAGATCGGGCGATCCTGTACAGGAAGAAGATAGCACGAGTTTCGTTGCTCGTGAGGCAGTTGCTCGTACCTTCTTTAGTCTCGTCGTATCTTTTCAAACAGATCGGGCGATCCTGTACAGGAAGAAGATAGCACGAGTCTCGTTGCTCGTGAGGCAGTTGCTCGTACCTTCTTTAGTCTCGTCGTATCTTTTCAAAGAGATCGGGCGATCCTGTACAGGAAGAAGATAGCACGAGTCTCGTTGCACGTGAGGCAGTTGCTCGTACCTTCTTTAGTCTCGTCGTATCTTTTCAAACAGATCGGGCGATCCTGTACAGGAAGAAGATAGCACGAGTCTCGTTGCACGTGAGGCAGTTGCTCGTACCTTCTTTAGTCTCGTCGTATCTTTTCAAACAGATCGGCGATCCTGTACAGGAAGAAGATAGCACGAGTCTCGTTGCTCGTGAGGCAGTTTGCTCGTACCTTCTTTAGTCTCGTCGTATCTTTTCAAACAGATCGGGCGATCCTGTACAGGAAGAAGATAGCACGAGTCTCGTTGCTCGTGAGGCAGTTGCTCGTACCTTCTTTAGTCTCGTCGTATCTTTTCAAACAGATCGGCGATCCTGTACAGGAAGAAGATAGCACGAGTCTCGTTGCACGTGAGGCAGTTGCTCGTACCTTCTTTAGTCTCGTCGTATCTTTTCAAACAGATCGGGCGATCCTGTACAGGAAGAAGATAGCACGAGTCTCGTTGCTCGTGAGGCAGTTTCTCGTACCTTCTTTAGTCTCGTCGTATCTTTTCAAACAGATCGGGCGATCCTGTACAGGAAGAAGATAGCACGAGTCTCGTTGCTCGTGAGGCAGTTGCTCGTACCTTCTTTAGTCTCGTCGTATCTTTTCAAACAGATGGGGCGATCCTGTACAGGAAGGAGATAGCACGAGTTTCGTTGCTCGTGAGGCAGTTGCTCGTACCTTCTTTAGTCTCGTCGTATCTTTTCAAACACATCGGGCGATCCTGTACAGGAAGAAGATAGCACGAGTTCCGTTGCTCGTGAGGCAGTTGCTCGTACCTGCTTTAGTCTCGTCGTATCTTTTCAAACAGATAGGTTTTCGCAACTGGGGGTATTGGTTATGAATGTTGCGGGATCTTGCTGCTCGGCGTGCTTTGTTATATGTAAGGTGCACATTCCGTGGGAGCGGAGCAACGCGAATATTTTGTCGTATAGGAAGAAGGGTGTGAATTTCTTGTTCGTGATTGGGTGGTATAGATTATTGTAGTTTCAAGAGCATTGCCCGACCCGTGGAAGCTAATTTAAGCCTTTGTATTTGAGAGGTTTGGTGTGCTTCTTTGATTTCTTGCCATGCGTTGTGGACGCCTAGCTGCAGGAGTTTCGTATTTTGTGTCTTCTCACATACGTTGATGTTAATACGTACTTTAGCATGAACGACTTTTTTATCGCGTTGTGGAGGTAAAGGATGGCGAAAGAGTTCGTCGTATTCGTTACTGCCTTCAATCGGGTTGTCTAATGGCCTCTATATAAACGCGCTATCTGAATATGTAGATGCGATGGCATTTTCAAAACAAAAGATGGCGATGCGCCTGTTTCCCGCCATCTCGACGTGTCCCACGACTCCTGTCGCAGCATACCGGTTGTTGCGCATCGGGAAGAACCTCAAGTTCGCTGGGGAGGTGCGAGATCCTGATGAATGTTACTCCTAAGCAGTATATGTCACAACGCCCCCCCCCCCCCCGGTTTTCATTCCGGTGATTCGGTTTACTCGCTCCTCTTCGCCACAGCCGACCCATCTTTCCCTAACGTTATTCCCCTCGCCACCACCCATGCCTCTTTCGGATGTTGCGCAATCGGCTGATCAGATTATACCGCGGGATCAACAGAAGCGCAATTGGACGTAAAAACGACTGAAAGACGCCGCCGTCGAAGATGTATTCCACCTCGCGGAGTAGCTGCGAATCTCTCTCCCAATGAACCTTTTTCCAGTACCGGTTCTCCTACCGGCCGCCACGGCGAACAAAGATGGCAGTAAGGCACTCCCACCTCGCCCCCCCCAAAAATGGCTGTGTAGCGGCTCCTTTCATTGCAAATGTTGCCGAAAGACGACAGTAGACTGGCACCCATGCCAAGTAAAAACAAGCCTTCTCTTTCCCGCTCACCTTTCGTTCCGTACCTCTCCCGTCTCGTTCCTCCCAAGATAACACGCTAGACGTTTGCTCAAGTCAGTTTAAATTTACGGCGTTCCACTGCTCTAAGTCAGGTGCCTCGATGCCAGCGCTGCTGTACGGCGGAGACGTGCCTGAATCGGGGCAGCCTACTACGATGTTTGTAGAACCACGTTGCCGCACTTCCCGAGAGTTCAAAGCGGAGCGCGGAACCAATCTAGTGGAACCTTTCGTTGCTACTGACTTTTGATTTTTGAAATGCCGGCAGGTAGCGCGGGCAACAGCAGGCGATCGGGTTTCTCCAGTTAATGTAGTATTTCATTTCCTATCACAAAAATACAGCATCCATGAAATTTTAATGAAAGAACCGTGCAAATATCATTCATGTATTGATTATCTGCCTTATCCTTGCGTAGTGTGTTCTTCTTGTACAACAATGTGAGAATATGAACACTAACACCGGGCGTAAACGTTCAGATTTGGCTGTGGGTATATAAGAATATTGCGCAATTTCTGGTTCACTTTGGCCCGGTGGCTGAATCGAGTCACAGACAGACAGACAGAAAGACAGACATACAGACAGACCAAAATGTCTGCGTCTAAATAGCCAAAGAAATACTATCGTCTTTAATAATACCTCACTAAAGGTCTAAGAAACGTCTCTACGCATCAGCGGCAAAATGACATAGCCGGGGTATAGCGTTGTTACGAGTCTACTCAGGTGTGTGGTGGCGCGGCGCGCACTTGCAATAGTACTTCTCCAAAGAACACCAGTGATGTGAGAGAAGAACCACTTATAGAGCCAAATCGCGCAGCGTACGACTTCGAAAATATGGATCGGCCGGAATCCTTTTGAGCGTGCACTGGCTTGCCGTAGCTGATGTTGACGGCTGCGGCGTTTGAGTCTGCGAGCGTGTTTTTTTGTGTGTGTTTGGCTCTAACGTGTCGGCGCTTGTTTTGATCCAGTGCATCGAAGATTATAAATACCCCCTTTTCGCACGAGGGGCAAGTTCGTATTCGGGCCCTGCAGAGAACGTTTCTCTGCCCGTTCGAGCTGTCACGATGTAATTTACGCCAGTCTGATGCCTCCTGTATCAGCGTTGTTCTCTACTTGCCATGCATTAAAAAAGTTACGTTTAGCATTGCCTCTTCGTCGGAAAGGAGGCAACTCTCCTTAAAGCCGGTCGCCTACCGCACCTACCTCGAAATGACGGAGGCCCGTTCTAGTACCCCATCGCTCATGTAACAGCAATGTTACAGTAATTGGAGTATCTAAACAACACGGACTGATGGAAATCAGTACCGAGAAAGGCACGGCAAAACAAGACGAAACAGCGCGCTAAGGGCGAAACACACGATCAGAAAAGGACGCGTATGCGCACGCGTTTCCCGGTTCGGGAACCGGTTTCGCTCCCGGAAGGCCTTCGCGTCGGTCGTCCCAAGCGCGTCCAACCTGTTAGATATTTTGGCGCGTCGTGTCGGATACCGGGTCGCTCGGACACGCATGTGTCTACCGCATTACACACGGATAGCGCGCAGCTTCCTGCATAAGAGCAGACCCAGCTGCAATCCCGCAGGGTGGAGATGTACTTTTACCACACATGCCCTTTCAGCTGCGAAGGTAGCTCTTCTGACTTCTCTCTTGCGCTCTTCATTTCCTTCCTTTCAATTTTGTTGACTAAATGCCTTCGACGTTGCCGTATACGTCCCAGTTCTTGTTTTTGAAACAGTAGTTTATCATTCCTGTGTCCTCCCCGTAGCACTGTATTTTATTGAACATTGATTGATTTAGTAGTGAGTTAGTAGGTGAGTGAGTGAGTTAGCGATTGAGGGAGCGAACGAGTTTTATTTTAACAACCTTCAGGCGCTCAAGGATGAAAGCCGCTTGACCAGGGGAGGGGGGCCTCTCTGGTCGAAAAAAGTCTTGATCCGCGCAGGCTGGTAATGCCCTCTCTGCTGAGCTACGCTGGTACTCCATGATGTCAGCTCCGAAGAGCAGCAGTGGTGGCCGTTAAAAGAAGTCTGCGCCGGAAAACTCTCCAATCGCGCCGTTGGACGCCATGCTGTCTGGCAAAAAAAAAAAAAACCGTTGCTCGCCACCGGTGTGGGATACACGACTGGCAATAGGTCGGAGACCCATCATTAAGTCGCGTGAAACAGCCGTGACCCACGAGTTTAGCGCGAGTCGGTCAATGTTGTTCACAAGTGATGGTCAACTAGCTACCGCCGAAGAGCGGGTAATTGACCCACTAGAGAGCCGACTCAGCGGTGACATTTTTGACAACGATGACAGACAGACAGACAGACAGACAGACAGACAGACAGACAGACAGTGGATACCACCAGATCAACGCTGAAACTGTTCCTCTTTCCTCCCAAACGCAGTTTCCCATCTACTAGCGTTTTAAAAACAGAGAACATTTAAACGTATGTCGCACACCGGTTGCACGAGCAACACCAATAACTACTATTGAGTTCCAACACGGCCAAATGCGACCGAACCAAGGAGTTGCGCGGTATGTAGGAAAACAGTACTTCCACTTTCCGAACTCTCTTCGTCGTCCGAAGAATGTTTATTTTCCACACACACAAAAAAGATGCTGCGGTGCCAAAACGCAGGAATCAGTTCGTTAATTCGTGCCGACTATTGGACGGTGATGTCAAATAGAAACACCGGCCACTCTGCACCCCCACAATGATTTATACCAGTAATAGCAAAAAAAAATTACACCATCTTCCCGTAGGGGAATCCTGAGTAGTATGCGAAGCAGACATGGGGTCGATTTATGTGCCCAGTAGTTTTCAGTTAATCGTTTCCGTGAGGTTGAGGTACGTAGCTACCGTTATATTTACCGTTTGGTTTCCATGGTAACTACCACACTTTTCACTTACCGGAACTACGAAAAGGGAAATTGCGCTGACCCCCATGGCTGTTTCGCATTCTACTCAGAGTTACCCTACGGGAATATGGTGTAATTTTATTGGAAGGGGGTGGGGGTGTTAGAGTGGAGACTCATTAAAGAGGGAGAGGGAGAGAGATAGATAGATAGCTAGATAGATAGATAGATAGATAGAGAGAGAGAGAGAGAGAGAGAGAGACACGTTGTACGTGGTATGAGTTTGTCTTTATTTAAGCATTATCATTATCATGTTCAACGTACGTGTCGTCGAGCTGTGGTTGGCGTTCCGCTTTGATTATGACCGCCTTATGGTGTGTCAAATGTCAAGGGCTGTTGTAGTGGATGAACCCTAATGTTGCTGAAGATGCTGAACCCTAATGTTGCTCGTCTCGTGCCAGCCCAGGAAGACACCGGCAACACTGTCGCTCTAGGAGCCATAGAAGGGTAAGACACCACCGGGCGTTCAGCAAGCCGAGCATGCGCAGTGGGGGTGTGGACGGCGCAACAACGACAACGACAAGGGAGGGACAAAGCTCCTACGATAAGATGCTTCGCATCAAAAATAGTCGGTGCAACGTCACAAGAGGCATGCCAACGAAATGGCTGATGGCTGGCGCAACGTCCATTGGTTTTTTATATATCTAGCTGGTTAATTCCAGCATTGCTGTATGGTTATTGCATCGTTATTGTTGTATAATAAGGCGAACATTTCTATGCCTGACTTACGGCGTCATTCGTCGCTAAACACGCACTGCAGAAACGCCAAATTTACACATTGGGCTTCACGAAACGATGATGATGATAAACGAAATGAGTTTCCACAAGGGTACATCAACAGCCTCTAGAGAAAAAATGCTTCCCGTTGTAGTAATATAAAAAGTCTTTCCCGCGTTATGAAGCCGACGTCTATCCGATTGTGCCAATCCGGCAGGGCCGAAGCAGTGGGGAATTTGGACTTTGATTTGACTCAGGTTTTATGCCAGAAATTTTTGCGTTTTAACCATGTTTGTCTTAAGAAAGTGGCCTCGATTTTATTTATTTATTTATTTATTTACCTATTTATTTTTATTTATTTATTCATTTAAAAAAAGGTGACTCAAAGTCTCGTAAGGGATAGGGAATGCGGTAAAGGAATAAGGGCGTCTACTTTCTCTTGTGTATCCCCGTGATACCTGCAAAAGGCCACAGCGACACAACAGTCTCTGTTAGGAGCGCCACGCCCAGAGAAGAACATGAAAACGTCATAGTTACCGGAGATTTTATTTCACATAATGTGAGCTGGGGCTTCAAGACGGACACTTCTGGTTGTCGTTTGCTAGACTGGACAGATGAAAATTATTTAGTATGTTTTAACTCAGGTAGTGCGACTTTTTTTTCGTAATCAAATGCGCTCAGTCTTGGACCTAACATTGCAAAGGCTGGGTTGGTTTCTTCATGACGTAGAAACCATGGTCCTACAAGTAGCGACCACGTTCCGGTAGTTTTTGATATTGCGGTTTCACCAATCACACCTAATCGTGTGGTGCGGACCTTGGTTAACTCTGCTCTCATGAAAACGAAGTTGAGTTCGTCCCTTGAATCTCTGCCCAGTGGTTCAACGGAGATTAGGGCCCTAAATGTAACAGCGTTAATGAAAAGTTCTCTAACAAATTCTGAGTTTATTGTTTTGTCAAACAAGAAAGCCGGTATAAGCCCGTCGTGCAATAATGATTGTGCGAGTTATTATCGGCGTAGGAAAGCTGCATGGAAAAAATGTCATAATCAGAGCCCCAGTAATTGGCACAATTATTCGGGCTTTGATTATGAATACTCCCCGACCAATGATCAATAAAAATACCCAAATATTACTTTTTAACTCAGTAAATTGAGGAAATGGTGGATATAGTTATGCGCCTCCCGGCAGCCCCCCCAGGGTCCAATGGCATCTGGACTGCAGCGATAAAGCTTTTCTTTGAGGATAATTCTTACGATCTTTTAAACTTTATGATGATGATGGTTGAAGTTTAATGGCGCAAGGTCAACGAGGGCAAAGAGTGCCAGAGAAGAAGTTATTTAATGAAGAGAAGTGATTACCACAAAAATGTAGCTATAAAAACGTGCAAACCGGACATAGTAAAATCAATTAAACAAAATTGTGATGGCTGGTGTATAGGGCTAGATTTGAATATGCGTGACAGGAAATGAGGACGGCAAACTTAACATCTGATAAATAGTTAAACACACGTATTAAACATTATCAATACGTCATTGGAGACAGCTTGGGTACCCGAAGATTGGAAAATTGCTAAAATTGTACTACTACTAAAACACCCCAGTGTGGACGTTATGCCGGAGGCGTATTTCCAAACGCTTTGGTACACAGAGCACCCACGTAACATCTGTGATGTCACTACGCACGATATTCTTTTGAGCGCCTGCTATAACGAACCCACGGTTCGGGCTCTGTAGCATGAATGTAGAGTACTGAGTGATGGCTCTGAAGGCTTGGGTTCGAGGCCCAGCCGGTGTAACTTACTTTTCTCTATTGCCATTTTTTAATTTTTTTTCGAAACTCAAATTTTTGCGTTGTTTCTGTTAAAGGGACACTGAAGTGATATGTAAACATTGCGGGATTACTAGCGCAAATTGTAGTCCGGAGTCCCCAGGCCATGTTTCGACCACTCTAGGCGCGTTTACGCGATTTTATTTAGTAGAAAAACTAATTCGAAAACGCTGTCCTCCTCTCTTTACGCTCGCCCATTTTCTGTGGCGTTTTCGTGTGACGTCAGGAGGGGATGAGCTGGCAATTGGCTGCGCCACGGCTGCGCTACTGCACGGCTCCCCGGCCGACAGAGTCAGTCGGCCCAGCGTTTCGTCCGCCGGCCGCCGGCGGGTCGTCGCAATCAAGGAGGTTAAAAAAAATTGCTTGGTCGCAATTCGTTCGCTTAGTTGAAACGAAGCCAGGACACGTTTGTGAATGGAAGAATGTGCCTTTCTTTACTTGGTTTGTTTGTACACTGTATCTAGCTCCAAGTCAAGGTCGCTTCACACAAGCGCTGCACATGCGACGCTTCGCTGACTGGTACGCCAGTAGGAAAATATAAGGCCTCTTGAAGGCGGGAGAAGAGTCAGCGAAGTCAATATAGGTACTAAGCAAATAAAATCAACTGATATTTTTACCGTACAGCGTAAAACTAGGGCGCGGGAAGCACTTTTTTGCGCTGGGCGAACAAGCACAGCGGTCAGCAGCACGACTACGCATCTGCGAACGCTTTTCCGTCTACGAAATGCAATTGCTAGACGTGAGCTACTGTGGAAACTCGGGCGACGCTTACTGCACGATCGCAGTACAACAAATAGTCACCTAAGCGGCTTGAAATGCCAAAACTAAATAAAAGTGTAAACCGGTTGTACAATATATACCCTATATTAGCAAGGCTTTCGCGTCCCGCTCCGTAGCCTAGCAGTCTGGGGCGCTAGGAATTCACCGCAAATGTTTTGCGAGTCACGAGTTCGAATCCCCGCGGGTACGTGCTTTTTTTTTTGTAAGTTAACTTTTTTGTTTTCCGCCGATGTTTTCTATATTGAGTTCACCTTTTTTGGGGCCGCAACGTTCATGGCTACACGAAATAGTTCACAAAACGCGCGCAGGCTGGCACTGGCGCGCTAGCGAGTTCTCGTTGGCGTGCTGTTGCCATAAGCACCGACTGCTTGCAGGCAGTGGGCACAGGCCAGAATGAACAGACCCTTGGCCTGGTGCGAACACGCTTTTTACGATACAGGCATGAGGGAGGCAAGCTCCAAATATGGGGGAAAAGCGCATGACATTTGGGCGTCTGCGGGTACGCGGAGGGCGTTCATGCACTGCGTAGGTCTCGGCTAGTGAATGCTACGACTACAAGCCGTCCTGGGAGGCTTATCTTGTGCATTTTACAGCCGACAACATGGCAGAAGCGCGGTACGATGATTACTGAGATATTGAGAATGCCCATCCAACAATTAAAGCCATTGGTTATGTTTTACAGAACCGAAACCGAAACCGAAACTTGTGTGATTGCTAACCTTGGGCATCGTCTAATCACGGCGCCCCTCCTCTCAACGTCACAGCCTTAGTTGGTGCGGCCGCCGCAAACCGCGCATGGTAGTTTTTCTTCTTTCGCGCTTTGTAAAATAATTACCGATTTGTCAACCGGATAAACGATGAAAAGTGTGCTAATTTGAGCCAGTCTACGCAGTGCAAGCAAAAACGGGAGCTTGACAAATTCACTTCAGTGTCCCTTTAATAATGGTAATTTGGCATGTTTGAGGTCATTTTAGGTTGAATTACCGTTCTCCATCGTGCGAACAGATATGTCACGTGGGTGCTCTGTGCTGCGAAGCGTTTGGAAATCCCCATCTCGGACAACCTTACACCAATTGCTTTGACCAGTAACTTGGTAAAATTGATAGAAATAATATTGTACCGCCGTTTACTTCGATTCCTACGTAGGGAAAATTTACAGAGTGTACATCAGATTGGCTTCCGTCCAGGATGCTCCATTTGGTGTGGGGAGCTGTATCCAGTTTTCCCGTAGAAACAAACAAATCTGCGTTCTTGCCACGCTGGACATTGCGAAAGCATATGGTAGTGTAGAATACATCGTCCCTGTAGCTAAACTTAAAGAATGCGGTATACCCAATTACATTATTTCACAGATTCAACCGTTATTATCTGGCCGTAATTTCTTTTTCCAAAAAAAAAAATGGTTTTAAGACTTCTACACTACATCAGACAAGGGGCATTCCACAAGGAGCAGTGCTTTCTTCTGTTCTGTTTAACATACTGATTAGATCCACTCCTACCTAAAATGACGTATACTGCTATGTATATGCGGACGATATAGCCTTTTTCGAAGCAGAACGGTACATCCATCAGCTTTATCAAACGTCGCAAAAATATTTGAATTCTGTCGAACGGTGGTTATCAAATCTGAATTTGTCGATTAATGTTGCCAAGTGCGCAGTCCTGGCATTCCCCGTATCCGTGCTTGTTACACTCTGCCTCACATACCAGAGGAGATTATTCCGCAACGGACAACTTTAAAATACTTGGCCATTAGTAATGATGGCAAGCATGATTGGCGGCATCATATAAAACCCGTCTCGACGAAGGGCGAACGGGCACTTTGTCTGTTGCGCAGAAGTAGAAACCGGAAGTTTGGAATGAGAAGAGATACGTTAATATTCATATACAGTGGGTACGTGCACTCTGTCTTAGAGTTCGGATGTGCTCTCTGTTCAGGATCTCCAATATACAAACTCAATCCGCTTATTCTACTGGAGCGACGTGCCCTGAGATAGTGCCTCGGCCTCCGAAGTACATGGCTAATTACATCCTGTATTTAGAGTCCCGACTTCCTGCACTAAAATCTCTGTTCGCGCTTTTAACTGTGCTGACGGTACTTAGGATTTTTAAATCGACTCTTCGCAGAGATTTAGCGCTGATGGTGGCACGACCGGCCTTATTTTTAACTTGTGGAGGCCCCACCAATACCGCCCTCAATGTGTGTATGTCGCGACATTACTTTCCCCCCTTAATATCAACATTCCGTCCGTTATGCCGATGTCCTTGGAACTTCTCCCTGTTCTCCTAGCCTTTAATGACATTTTTCCTAAGAATGAAAGAATGCTTGTTGCAGGGCTGACTGCTTTTGAGACAGGTTTAGTCCTCGTCTTCCTACTTGGAATATGCGTGGAACTTCCGATTTTGCGAGTCTCGCTAATGCGAGGTTACTTTAAGTAGCTTACGTTGTAGAGTTCTACAGCTCAACTTCCATATGCACCGCGCTGGTCTCACCTCCTCTGGTCGTTGTGGTCTTTGTGGTGAACCTGAAACCACAGAGCATTTTCTCTTAAATGGCCGCGGTTTCTCATTAATGAGAACAAACTACCTCGCGAAGACAATTCACCGACTTGGACTTACCCTTCCAATGCCGGTCTTACTTTCGTTTGCTGCCATTTTGCTTGGGTTTACTCACAGAAATGTGGTTACAGCCACACACGCCTACGTCTCAGATACAAGGCGTCAACACTGTCAGACGCTCTTCTTGAGTTTATTTGAGCTGCACACGCACGAAAGAAGTGCCTTTTCTTCCAACTGGTCGCGTACCACGCACTTTTATTTCACAAATTCCTATATTTGTTGTGCGATTATTCTCTACCTGGCCAATCCCCCAAGTGGGTATGCGCTTCAAACAAAGGAACAACAACCACAACAACAACAATAACGATGCCAACTCTTATAGGCTCGGCGGAAGATGGGCTCTTCTTTCTGCCACGAGCTCCGAGCGTTCCAACCGAGAGAGAGAGAGAGAGAGAGAGAGCGAAACGTTTATTGGAGCTTTCTAAAGGGGTGTGGTTCCCTAGTCCGGGAATCCATGATGTGAGCAGGGAGCCTTCGCTCTGGATGCCAGAAGTTGCTATAAATTCAGATATCCGCTGGTCACCAGGTTCTCCCACAGCTCAGCTTGTGGTGCAGCGTGAGCCTCGTCTGTGCGTGACCTGAACAGCATTAAGGTGCGCCGACTTGATATTTTAGCGGAAAAATCTTTCGAAAAAACGAAACTTTCAACCTCGCCGTCAAGATCCATTAAAGAGACATTGAAGTGATTTGTAAACATTGCGGGATTACTAGCGCTAATTGTAGTGCGGAGTCCATAGACCATGTTTCGACCACTCTGAGTTCGTTTACGGGAATTTATTTAGTACAGAAATCAATTCTAAAATGCCGTCGTCTTCTCTGCATCCTCGTCCATTTTCTCTGGCGTTTTCTTCGTGTGACGTCAGGAGGGGATGACTTTGCTTGACTGCACGGGTCGCCGACCTTCCGACAGAGTCCTTTCGGCCCAGCGTTTAGCCCGACGGCCGCCGACGGGTCGTCGCAGTTGATTCGCTCAGTCGAAACTAAGCCACGATACGTCTGTCAATGGATGAATGTGCGTGTCTTTAGTTTATTAGTTTGTACACTGTATGAAGTTCCAAGTCCAGGTCGCTGCAGACAAGCGCTGCGCAAGAGCACCTGCGACGCTTCGCTGACTGGTACGCTAGTAGGAAAATCTAGGGAAAATTGAAGGCGGGAGAAGTCAGCGAAGTCAATATACGTAGAAAGGAAATAAAATCAACTGACATGTTTACCGTACGGCGTAAAACTAGGGAGCAGGATGAACTTTGCTTGCTATGACTGAACAAGCACTGCGCGCTGCAGCACGACTACGCATCTGCGAACGCTTTTCCGTCTAAGAAATTCAATTGCTAGACATCAGATATTGTGAAAATGTGGGGGACGCTTACTGCCCGAGCGCTATACAACAAATAGTCATCTAAGCTGTTCGAAATGCTAAAACTTAATAAAAGTGTAATGGGGTTATATATTATATACCTCATATTTCTGATGGCGGCAGCGTTCGCGTGGGGCCGAGTGGTCTGAGGCCCTAGGTATGTCATTTTGCAATTCGCAAGTTCGAATCCCCGAGGGTACATACTTTTTTTTTGCAACTTGACTTGTTAGTTTTCGGCCAATGTTTCCTATACTGAGTTCACCATTTTTGGGCCGTAACGTTCACTGCTCCACGAACGAGCTCGCCGAACACGAGCAGGCTGACACTGACGCGCTAACGAGTTCTCGTTGGCGTGCTGTGTCCATAAGCACTGACTGCTTGCGGGCAGTGGGCACAGGCTAGAATAAGCAGACCCTTGGCCTGGTGCAAACACGGTTTTTAGGATATAGGCATGAGTGAGGCATGCTCCAAATATGGGTAAAAAGCACATCTCATTTGAACGTATGCGGGGACACGGAGGGAGTTCTTCCACTGCGTTGGTATCGGCAAGTGATTGATTCGATTCCAAGCCATCCTGGGAGGCTTATCTTAGGCATGTTACATCTGACAACATGGCAGAAGCGCGGTACGACGATTACTGAGATATAGAGAATGCCCATGCAACGATAACATCGGATGCCCAGCATGTTTCACATAACCGAAATTGAAACTTGTTTGAATGCCAAACTTGTACTTTATCCAATCACGTAGCACCTTTACCTGAGGTCACTGCGGTTACTTGGTGCAGCCGCCGCCAAACGCGCATGGTAGTTTTTCGTCTTTCAGGCTTTATAAATTAAATACCGCCTTATCAACAGCAAAAAAAATCATGAAAAGTTTGTTAATTTGAGCCAGTCTACGCAGTGCAAGGAAAAACAGGAGCTTGACAAATTCACTTCATTGCCTTTTTAACCCTTTACGGAACAATAGACATGTCTTTCCTCCACGTGCTACCAAAATATCGGCCCTGCTTTGTGCAGATCTAGCCATTTTTCGTGTGTAGAGACTGCGAATCTGCATGTAACCTTACGCGGACCTGTATCATAACGTTATGTTTTATTGTCTTGACTTAATTGCGCTTGGGCAACGAAGACGAAGATGAAGAAGAGCACGTTTCAATCCGTGAGAACTGTACTCATATTACCGCCGCATACTCGTCAAGCAAAAAGTCGACAGCCATGTGTCAGCTCAAATGAAACCTGCCGCCGTTACGTTTTACAAATATACAACAGAGATTAAAGGATAAATGGATAACACTTCAATATAATATTCAAGTAGCACGAAAAATCAACTGTGTCATCAGTATTCCCCCAACTTCCACATGTGCACAGAAATCTTGAAAGAACACCTCAATATCGAAATAAAAATACGTTATATCTGCGTTAGAGCAATTTAAGCTCTGCTTTATTTAGTTTTAACGATTTATTTGGTGCAGATGTGCATCTTCATCCGACAAAATGTCTGCATTTGGTTGCAAAGAAGGCGACGAAGAAGAAGGGTATGGCTGACAGCGGACGTTCCCCTCGTCAGCGTCTTGAGAATTCAGAAGCACCGGGACTTCAGGATGCCCGTGTCAAAAGAAGACCGCAATCTGTTGTCATTCTTGCGATCACCGCCTTCCTGACTGCGCTGTTGTTCGCGGCCATCCGTGGTTACGCTGCCTACGCGGCCGAGAACCGGCCACCCCGGATCGACACCACTGCACCATTCTGCTGTCCGAAAGAGGCCGAAGACATGGCCCGAATCGTCAACTTCAGCATCAAACCGTGCACCGACTTCTATGCGTACGTCTGCCAGAGCGGGGTTCGTGGACAGTCGGTTAAAACAACACTGCACGCAGATGCAATACGCGTGGTTACCACCACAATGAAATCTGAAGGCGCTACCAGGGGCAAGGCCGGACAGTTCCTCACTGCCTACTTTAAGTCCTGCCTGGAGACTGTCTCTCGCCGAGAGCGTTTCTTCTCTGACCTGGCCTCTGGTCTGTTCGGCGCAATGCAGGAGGTGTTCTCAACGCCAGACAGCAGAAATGCCATAGCCTTTATGCTCACGATGTCGTTAAAATACGAACTTGACTCTTGGATTTCGGCAATTCCGGATACGCCAGTTTACATTGCGCTGGAGGCCGATTTGGGGTGTGATTTCAAGCCGTACTCCATGGAAGCCCTGGATGCGTTGACGAGCGCCCTCCAAATAATGATAAACGTAACGGCGTCCAAACAGGAAACAGTAGGAATTAGAAAAGAACTTTGCACCCGCTTTGCAGACTATCGGTCGTCAGTCCTAAGCATATATCAGCTAGACGACATTTTCGACAAAGATGTTTGGAGCGTCCAGGAAGTGAAAGCTGCCCTCGATATGCTCGGGTACTCTGTTACCACCATTGGAGTCATGAATAGTGCAAGAGCCATGAGGGGAATTTACAGTATTTTTGCTTCGCCAGCGAGAGGTACGCCAAACGGACTCAGAGCAGCATACCTTATGTGGAGAACTCTCGAAAGCGCTCTGGGGAAGTTCCTTGTGTCCAGTAGAATGTCTACAGTAGTTGTCTTCGATGCCTGCAAAGAAAGCCTTGACAAATTGGACGACATGTGGAACCTATTTTATGAGGAACTGTACCCGCAAACTGAGAACAAAAGGAAGATCACCTCCGTGTTCGCTGCCGTTAAAGACGCCGTCTACAGGGACTGTCGTGCCAGCCAACTTTTCCACTCTGAAGATACGCAGCGCCTGGAGAATTTCTTCGGAAGTGTTTCTCTACTTCTGTCATTACAGGGCACCGACTTTTCGGCTCCTGTTCCTACACCAGACGAGCATTTCAGCGCCATCTTCTTGCAAGGGCGCGCATTCATCACCGAGTTGAAGAAAAACGCTTACTATGCCCGCGGTGACGTCCTGGATTATTCTCCTTTGTATTATTACATAGACCACAACGTAATTTATTTCTCCCCATATCTGTATAAGTACGCTGTTCCCGGTGAGTCATTCAGCTCGGATCTTTTAAGCATGGCGGTACTCGGCCGTTGGATGGCAGAGAATCTCTGGTACATCATACTAAGTGAAGTCGAGTGGGGTTCAAAGACACGAGACAACATCAACCTCCTTGCACGATGCTTCTTTGTAACGCGTACGTCGAGCAACGACTCATACGAAGGCTTCTACCAGGGAGGACTTCCCGAGGCGACGCACGCGCTTGCCTTGGCTTCGGCTCTGAAAACCTTCAACCGAACGGACTGGTACAAGGAAAAACCTGCGTGGAGCTTATGGAAGTTGTCTCATGCGCAGCTTTTTTACATTTTCTCTACTTTCCACTTCTGCCTGAACGCGTGGTCAGAAGAGGAAAACATGACGCTTAAGCAGCTCCGAGATTTCGCGAAGGCCTTTCGTTGCCCAGTTCACGCTCCACCAGGGAACGGAAGCAGCTGTATACCTTCATTGATACCAACCGAATGAAAGTGCGGCTTTTACAGTTTGGTCTTGGTTTCTGTTGAGAAAATATATGTTCTATGCCTTTATTCAGTTGTGCTTTGTTAAACTTGTGGATTACGGCACATACGACACATACGAAAGAAATTACACCATCTTCCCGTAGGGGAACCCGGAGTAGTATGCGAAGCAGCCATAGGGTCGACTGAAATTACCATTAGTTTTCAGTTCGTCGTTTCCGTTGACGCTCAGTTTCGCGTGCCTTCGTTGCATCAGTGGCTTCCTGACGTAGTTTGAATGAATGAAGGACATAATTCGCGTTCGTAGCACATGCTCTCTTCTCGGTTTGTAGCGCAGTGGGAAGAGCTCCACGTAACTCCTGTTGCGGCCAGTGAGTCGTGGGATCGAAACCAGCCGCCGCTTAACTATTTCTTTTTATACTGGACTGCGCTGACGTCAGCCCAACCTCAGACGGGGCTGAAGAGACGCGCATGCGTAGTAGAGTGCGGACGGCGGACAACGACAACGAGGGAGGGAGGGGCACAGCCACGAGCATGAGAGGCTTCGTATCTAAAAGAGCAGTATATGGCAGATACGCATTCAGAAGTCGTTTCTATTGCTGTGCATTACTGGTGGCAAAAGTGGGGCCGCTCGCGGCATTTTTTATCAAGATCCCGGCGGACGCCGCTTCAGGGGAATCATGCGCTTTCAGTACGGTCGTATGGTACTTTAGACACAGCCTTATCTCAAACCTTCCGCGCACACTAATTTGGTGGGTAATGTTGCAATGATGACGATGATGCCCCCGATGCGTTTCGAAATCTTTCCCATAAACCACTCCTATACTTTGTGATCCATATGCCCCGAACTTCCCTATGGACGCAGGCAGTCTCGAAGAATACTTCAATATGGAAAGAAATTCAGTTCTATTTTGAAAGCTTCTCAAATCGAAGTTCGCGGGAACGCTCAACTAGTTCGAATTAAACCGAATTCGAACCCACGAAGTTCATTGAAAAACTGCAAGAATTGAGATCGGGTTGCATAAAATCACTCGTAATGTTTATTGACGAAAACATTCCGTGATAACTTTCTGTTTCTGTTTCTTGACAAACAAACGAGACGGGAAACATCCTCTTCCGCCTCCTCGATGCTAAAAAATAGGCGCGCGACACCCATAGCCTGCAGTAGTTGCGAAGCTGAGGGCCGCGTTGGTGCCTCTTCCTCGTCGTCTTCCTCATGTAAATCGACAACGAGCTTTTATCCCCCGGTCACTTACGCGATGATGTCATCACTAGAGGCCGGATTTTTAGGCACTAAAAAAGCATGTTTTAGGCGTCAAAAATAGGCGGCAAAAACAACGTTTTAGGCACTAAAAAGAATAAAATAGGCGCAATAAATGTTTAGATAAATGCTAATAGTTTCATGTGAAGACGTGAGCGAACTGTAAGCACGACAGGAAATCCAAAAATGTCATTGCTATGAGGCCACAATGGCAGTAACAGTTCAATTCAATTCAATTCAATTCTGTATTTTTCTCTCATAACAAGTTCTATACATTGGCCTTAGACGTGGAATTGCCCCGTAATACCTCTGGGCTAATGACGATCAATTGGCTTAATTTCACAAGCGTATTGCTTACATACATGTTCAGATGCGAAACAGGCAGGAGAAACAATACTTGAAATATGGTAATACTGATTTATAAAAGCGCAAAGTTATGTCTGCCTGACGCAATTAAATTACAATAAAGCAAGAAAATAATAAATAAAATATAGACAAGGTTTGTTAAGAAATTAACATGTTGTTTCGTGAGAACTTACGTACAAACTTTAGCAATTTTCTACAGGTACCTTAATTATACAGGCAAGAGCTTTCAACACTGCCAAATACACATACGCTCATTCGGAATATAAATATTAAAGGGACAGACAACCGATTTTTTTCGCGTATATGTTCTGTAGCTCATATGAAAGCCAGCGTTTTATATAGCCCGGTAATCCACAAGCAATTTTTAAACAAACTGGCGGAAATAATTTTAATTTGGCAGCAAACTTCCTGAAATCGGAAGGGTGGCGGTTCGTAGTGTCGAAACTTGGCACTACAATATGTGTCCCTGTCACGTGACCTGCAAACCTACCAGCTACTGTAACTGCTGAAACGTTTATTTACGTATTGAAAACCTTTTAACACAAGTATTTGTACAAGCTTAAATAGTATATGTATTTCTAAACATTACTTTGAAAATTCTAAAGACACGCCGCCCGCCGCCGCTGGGTTGCTCTCAGTGTGGCTAACTGAGCCACCATGCCCAGAATCAACGGCAGCGTTCAGCAAACAGACCCAGCGAAGGAGCTTTGACGATTCTGTCTGAGTCAGGGGCGTTTGTTCTGCCAAAATATTTTATTTTAGTCTCCAAATACGCCAACGGCAGCTTAAAAAAAAAAAGAAAAACGTCGCGCCCGGGAAGAATCGAACTTCCCGCCTCCACAACGTGAAGCCAGATTCTACCTATCGTCTATCCCAACAGATGGCGCATTCGTGCAAAATAGACCCTTGCATTAAAAAAAACACATAAAGGAACAGGAAAGCCTGCGATTCAAACTTTTTTAGCTGGGAACAAGTTTTTAAACATCGTTTTTTACTTCGCATACAGACAAAAGTATGTTGCCGAGCTACTCTATGTCATGGTTGCCAGCATTAGTTTTGGGAGGGTCACATACGGCTCGTAGATCTAAAAATTCGATTTAAAAAGTTCTAGGGCGTTATCAGCAAAACCGTTTCTCGTCAAGGTGCTTTAAGTGATGCCCTTTCATTTGGGATAGAGAATATATACTCGACAAAAATCGGTTGTCTGTCCCTTTAAGAATTGTGCTTTGACAGAACTCAAAACCTAGTTTAAGAATCACTATGAAAATTATACAAACAATAGGTAACTACCAGCTTCTCCAGATTTCCGGGTTTAAAATTGTGCCTCTTGTCGCTGAGAATGACTTTGTACGCGGAGAACGAACGCTCGACGTCGACAGATGTCATTGGTGCGTACTTATACTTGGGAAGATTCAATGGGTTAATTGACACTGGGATCCTACAGTGCTCACTAGCAAGGACTTCTGAAGCTTCTTTAAGGACAGAAAACCCCTTGTTTTTGTCCAAGACCGATTGCATCTTCGCACGTGCCTTTTCGGTGACGGGTTCTTCGGGAACGGTGGCGATTCTTTCCGGTGCGTGGAGAATTAGCGCAACGTTCGTAACAAGAGTTTCTCCCGCACTTTCAAGTTTTTTGATAGAATCCACTAAGAACGTGAAGGCGGCGCAAAGGTACGCGAGGTCTCCTGGAAGGCTATTCACGGAGAGGACAGCTTGAGCCTTTGTGACTGCAACACTCTCGTCAATTGGAAGGCCGTTGATCACGGACTTGATATCCGAAGAGGTAGCAGTTGTAGTACTCAACAGCTTCTAGCCACGTTCCCTATCGTGTGACGACGGGTTCAGGCGGAAGGGGCACATCAGGCAGCATCTCCTTGAAGACGCGCACGCGAGAGGGTGCCTTCAGGAACACGGCCTTGGCTGAACCAATAAGCTCGTTGACGTCAGTGAAGTGCTTCCTCAGTTCCTCGCAGATACGATGAAGCGCATGCGCTAGGCAGGTGACATGGAGCATCTGCGGGTAGAAGGCCTTCAGGAGATGAGCGGCCTTGTGCATGTAGGCTGCAGCGTCTGTGTATAGCAACAGAACCTTGGTGGCCTCGACTCCTGTAGGGTAAAGAACCCTTAGGGATTCGTTTGCAAAGAATGCTACAGACTCCCCATTTGTTCTCTCCAAAGGTTTCGAACACACGAGGAAAGCCCTTGTCTTCTCGTGCGCCACAAGCTTCCCAGCAAGAAAGTGAGCGACAAAGCACCCTTTGATGTCTGTTGTTTCGTCTACGGAAATCCAAATGCAGGAGTGTCCAAGCTCTTCTCTGATTCTTGCTAATGTCTGTTCATACAAAGGCCGGAGGTAGTTCTTCCTCAAAGTAGACTCAGACGGCACATTGTGATTGCAGTATTTCTATAGAAATTGTTTCAGCACGGGATTTTCAATTTTGGTCCAAGGGATGTTTGCGGCCACCAGGGCCTCGCATAAATCAACGTTGAAAGCGTTCGTCCTGTCGTCCTTGAAGGCGGTTGTCAAAAAAGACTGTTTGGATGTTGAGGGCTTGTCCCGCTTAATGTTTGCCAGGTGACCTGCTGTCTTCTCATGCTGAGCAAGGTGGTACTTCTTCTCGCAAGGAATCTGCGCAAATGCGTTAGGATTTCCTAAATGCGAAGCGTATATTCAACATCACGGCGCAGATAAACATGCTAGCATACTAAGCGTCTTGACATGCTAACAGAAGACAAATAAATACGATAAGCGTCAATAAACATTCGAACTTCCGCAGAGAAGCGCTCGAACATCCCCGCTGCGTCCTATTTGATGGCATAAGTGCACTTGAGCGCCGCGCTGCTACGCGTGTCATACAACCAAAACGTACTTGAAAAACAAGAAGGTGAGATTCCATTGACGTTCTGTTCAACTGACTCAGCGCGCGCCATCATACCCTAAATTTCACGGTGGCACGGCGGGGGAGTAAGATACCAGATTCAATTGCATGCTAACTTAGCGTGGCGTACTTCGGTAATTGTAGCTAGCGTCTGCATGTAATTAACCGAGTAGCTACGAGGTGGACTTCGATTTAACGGATGTCCAGTGCATATCTTAAAAACACGCTCCGTTCATCAGCGGTAGGGGCAGTATAAACAAAAAGCAATAACAGCGAATCGCGGCCATGACGCCCAGGCGCCAACCAAAGCGGCGCAATGGACAACTTTGCATAGTTTCGAGTTCGACCACGGCCCCTAGATCAAGCGCACTTGATCGAGGGGCGTGGTTTCGAATAACACATGAAACACTCACGCCACGTAAAAACTCGTCGGCTCACGTTTTTTCCGCAGGTTGGCAGAACACGGTCTCTCCGTCTATTAGGTGTCCACTGTCGGATCAACGCACTTCTGGGCGTCTTCCGTTTCGGCATGGCTGAAAAGGGCAGCGGAGAAAGCCAGACCGTGCACGTTGAAAGACCGGACCAGAAGGGAAGGGTACCTCCTATTGGTCGGCTCCAATCGCCTAGAGCCAATTTCTCCCCTGGTGGTGAACCTTTCAACTAGTAAATTACAAACAAGATAAGGGCGTGTACGTCACAGTGTTTTTAGATACGTCACAGTGTGTTCTTGCTCGGGGCTATGTCACTCCTGCGTCTGTCCGGCGGCGGCGTCCGTCTCTCCTCCACTCTCCTCCTCCCCTCTCTCCGATAGCGAACGCTCTCGCCTAACAGCGGCGGCGGTGGTGGCGGTGGCGTTGGCACAGGTGCGCCTCTCCCCCACTCTCCTCCTCTCCTCTCGGCGGTGGCGGCGGCGGCATCGGCACAGGTGCGTCTCTCCTCCACTCTCCTCCTCTCCTCTCTCCGACAGCGAATGCGGTCTCAGTCGACGGTCGTCCGTGCTCCGTTTGCACCCTCTCGCAGTAGTCGACGATTGCTTGATGGGACAGTTCCTTTAGTGAATCAACCGAACGGAAACACCAATGGAACCACCCAGATGCGTTGCATCACACCAGGGTTCCCGCGAGGGGAGGTGGGCGTAATTTTTCCCCATCACTTTCTTTGCCCCTGACGGTATCATAGTTCCCCTGGGGAGTAGAGTTGTGCGTCCACCGCCAAGTCCTGCGGGAAAGCCACCCGTAAAGCACGCAGAAGCCACCGCTCCGGTTGCACCGGCGCAAAGGGAGGGGGGGGGGAGGAGTGTTAAAAAGAGGACCAGGTTCAAACCCATAGAATTCAGAACAGTAAATATTTCCAGGTAGAATGAATAAAGGTATCAAATTGCACTCGAAAGCGAAACTTGACGCTACATAGTGCTGATTTAGGCGCCAATTCGAGAAAAAAGGCATTTATAGGCATTTATCGGAGTTCAGGCACCAACCCCCAAAATAGGCATTTATAGGCACTATAAAACCACCACAAAAAGCCATCCTTGACCTCCGATTCGTGTTCATATATTGAAATTGGGCGATAGGAACGCAAGGAAAAAAATAGGCATTTGCCTAAAATCCGGTCTCTAGTCATCACACGATGCGAATGAAGAGTCAACGCCACGACCGTGTGTGCCGGTACCAACACAAAGATGAAGAAACGCCTGCAGCACACAAAGGACACTAACACACGGAGACTGCAAAGATTTCCGGCACGAAGTGGCACACGATGCGAAGCAAGACCGCAGTGACGCCAATAGAGATGCGTCGCTCAGGAGTGATCCGGTTCTTTTGAGCCGCTCTTTTTGAAGAACGAGTGAGCCGTGGCTCAGTAAAAGTGAGCGGCGGTTCTTTTGGGAGAGAGGGAGACAAACTCCAGACGGCTCGAGGACATTTCGGTGCTGGATATTTCGGCGCGGAAATTTCGGTGTACGGACGTATCGGTGTACGGGCGTTTCGGTGCACGCACATTTCGGTGTACGGACATTTCGGTGTACGGACATTTCGGCGACCAAATTATCCGGTGCTTGCCTATTTGCGACAGCCGTTATATTTTTATTTCCGCTTGACGTGGGTTATGGACAACAATCTGGAGCCGTCAATTTATTTTTTTGATAGATGCCATGTTCGATCTTTGTCAGGTTTTTTTAGAAATTCTACATTTATATATTTTTGTTTCTTACCTCTTCCTGGGGACACCTGTTATGCAGCCGATTGAATTCTTTAACACACGTTTTTTTTTCATTTATGACAGGTTGTTAATTTATATTCGCTCTTTTTTAGCTAAGACAATTACCCGTGTTTACGATGGTCTACCGCCTCTTTTGTATTTTTTAAAATCACACCCTCAAATTATATAAATTACATGCACACTCTCAGTATCCAAAAAGTAACAAACATTACTAGCCCATCAGAATGAAGAAAACCTTATGAAGAGTATTACGTAGGCCGGGCTGCCTTGCTAAATGAATTCGCAAACACTGGTCTAGGATATTGTCGGGGAGGAAAAACAAGCCTTTTAGAAAACACCCGCAGGTTCTAAAGTCCTAAATGCTGATTAAGCGCGTACAGGTTGTGCATACAAAATCCAGCCATTGTGTTCGGGACAACCAACCTTCGTTTAATGTTTACAAGCCTATATTTACCACATTTTAATTCTTTGTTCTAGCGCCCCCCCCCCCTTCCACCTCCCACCTCCCACCTGCACGCTCGAATCTCGACCACGTTTCTTCTTCGGCTATATTATTTTCGGTTTCCCCTGAAAATCCTACTGGCGTGGTGGAGTTCACAGTCTCCGAAGCGTCCTCACAGTGATTTTTTATTTTTTATTTAGAACATACTGCTAGCTTCTTAGTGGAGGCTTTTGCAGGAATTGGGTGATACATTCAGAACAATTACATAGCACACTTCGCGTTTAAAACAGAGAAAAAGCTTTACATTCACCATGGGCGCACGAAACCTCTATAATGTGACCCAAAAAGCCACCCAAAAAGCCGCTGAGAACACAATGGCCACTATCGTTTGCTGGCTACGCCCTTCCACGTGTCGCGGTCATATCGACGGCGCCCCCACTCCAGGAATCGCTCTTTCTGCGCCTTCAGCCGCCCCCTTGGGAATTAACTCATCAAGTCGCGCATATCATGGACACCCCAGGTGTACGTCGCTTCCTCCCATTATAAGGAGCAAAAAAAATGAATAGGCTAGTGTGACAAGAGCGGCAACAGTCGTCTTCAAGTTTTCAAAGTCCAGTCGACGCAATGGTGAAGCACAAGTGACACCCCTCTCTCTCTACTTAGGGGGATGATTTCCGGCGGGGCTCAGCTTTCCCCTCCCCTAGGTAACGCCACCGTAAGTGCGATCGTTGGTTTGTTAGTTTCAAGTAGAACTGACACCGAATGCAACGAAGGCGAGATTGATTGAAAGAATAATTAAAACGGAATGCACACGCGCCTAATCGACCTCGTTTTGCTGCTGTTGTTTTTTCGCGGAAGTTTTGCTGGGGGGGGGGGGGATAGACTAAAAGCAGCAGCGTCTTGCACCGTTGGGTGAAGTGAAAGGAAAGCGCTTTGGTAACACTTAAAGTATTAGGGTTGTTCACATGAATGTTAAAATAACAAAAACTGGTTGAAGGAATCCAAATTAACAACGTTAATTTTTACCATCTGCTACAGAAATTGGGTTTCACGTGGCAATGCTCCGCCAGGGTTTAGCGTTCGTTTCCACGAACGGCGGCGCAAGCACAAGCCTCGAACGTAAAATCATATCCAAGTCACGAAATTACAATATTAAAGCTAAAATGTTCAAAGAATGCCTGGGACATCCCCTCACTCAAAATGTCTAGCCAGACGTCGTGCACCAAAATGTCCGTGCACAGAAATGTCCACACCGAAACGTTCTGGACCGAAATGTCCGACACCGAAATGTCCGGATCCCGTTTAGCAGTCCGTCCGTTTCGTTGGCTACGTTGTTACCCGGTTCACCGGGACCGGTCTGCTCCTGAGCGCGTGGAAGGGCGAGTAGGAAGGGTGCAGAGGCACGGGCATGGCGAAGGCAGGCCTGCAGAACTAATCCCCCTACCGCGACGAATGCCCTAGTGCCCAGCCGGGTCCTGGTCAACGCATACGACAGAACGGACGGACTGCTAAAACTCTCTATTCTTTCCCCGCCAGGGAACAATTCTATCGGCCAGACGCGCATTCTGGCCTCCCCAGACAAACTATGAAGGGTGAAAAGCATTCTCGCGGCTATGCTATTCACCCGTCGAACGCCGCGTAAGCAACCAGCATGAAAGCAAGCACAAGCTGCGGCCTGCTGCGTGGTTATTCTTCTGCCTTAGACCTTCGAGGAAGCCCGTACGGCTGAAGGGCGGGCAAACTGACCATCTTATAGGAAGAGAAACGCAGTAGCGCTTTGTGGATTTTTGTACTCGAGCCTTGGCATCAAAAAACAGCAAAATCCTAGCGATGTAACGCCAGGAACGCCGTTCCTGCCGTTCCTTTAAAAACGTAACGAGTTACCGTTACAGTTCCACCGACCCTTAATGGAACGGTGGCGTTCCTCCGTTCCTCAAAAAAGGAACTAGTTCCAGGAACGCCGTTCCTTGTAGCGCCGTTCCGTACAACACTGGTTCGACGCGACATACGCCATCAGTCAGCCGCAGAAAGCTTCGCTGTAAAACAACGAGCGTGTGTGTGTGTGCTTCTTTCTTTTTATTTACGCTCCTTCCTTCAAAAGCGTTAGTTCTGTGTTCGAAACAGTCAACGATAGGTGATTAATCTACTGCGTGACCCTGATTAGAAAATAACAATCTTCGTTATTCTCCTGAGTTATGCGGCCTCTGTATGTGAAAAAGGTTGGCCACAATGGCATGTGGCACAACACAATGCCCAGCCTACGTAGGGCTTTCATCTGCACTTTCTAGCCCACACACCCAACGTCATGTGGTTGGAATTACGCAGGGCAAATGGCGTTGGTTGAATGTGCAGCTTATGGGATGTCATTATTCTCTATCATGGCCCTTCCCAACCAGACGGGCTTTCGCCGGATCAGTCCATTCAGCATTAAGGGTAAACTTAGCGGACCTAACGCCCTTACCCTGGATATTTTCACGGCATATATTTTTTTACAGCGAAGCTCGAAGCTGCATGTGCCCCGGTTTCTTCATATACTATGTGAGGATAAATCTGCATTCTTCGGAAATTTTTCACATCCCAGTGCTACTTTTTTGTCTTTCCTTCGTAAGAGCTCCCGGTGTAACATTTTGGCCGGTATGTTTCCCGTCCAGCTTCAAGGGATTCGCAGCAAAAGCTTGGCTGGGATCTTCCACGTCGAAGCACGCGCACATCTCCGGTTGCCGGTTACGCGGGCACAGGTTTCGTGGAGAAGGGGGGAGCGTGCACGCATAGCCATGCGTCTTGCGCTCGCCGATGACATCCGCGTTGTGCTGGTGGGAGATTTGAGTGTGGTCGTGTCATGGCCCGATACGACCTAAGTGCGGTCCTCCGTTATCGAGCGATGTGGGTTGGTGGCTTACACGGCAGTAAGAGGTCCATGACGTGAAAGGAAAACGGACAGCCCCATGTTTGTCCCGTGGAATAAAGCCCTGTAGTTCTTTCAAGATTCATTCAGCTGATTAGCTAGAAAGTTGTCTCAATCTCAAATTACAAACCCACGTGTGCTTTTTGCGCACTCCCCTGCCTGCACTCCACTTCGCTGATCCTCCTTTTCCATAAAAAGGAATACTGATTTTTTTCTAAATTCTTTCAGGCGCAATGTAGATACCCCGAGTCGTCCACACCGAGGCATTTAAAGAAAAAGTGTCCAGAAACGTTTCCGGAAATACTGCTATTTAACTCTTGTCATGCGAAAAATATCAGTAGCCGCCTAAGTATCCACAAAATTGCCACGTTTTTTCTATGGAGAAGTTAACTCCACCCTACACTGGAAAATTAACAATTTTCAAAGGCATCAAAACCGCGCTAGGTTTAAGCGAGTTTGCTTAAATCAAAGCAAACTCGCTTTCTGTGCATACTACGCTAAGCTGAGTCAGTTGTCTCATTTCTGATAAGCAACTTACGAGCGAGCCACAAAGTGACCTAGAAGAAATTTAGGATCAGGAAGTGTCCAGTGTTTGCAGAAAAACAATATGAAATGGTGGCAAACAAATCTAATCAAGACGCGCTATACTAGCCTGCGGAAGCTTTTCTTTATCTGAGACCGTAAAGGCAGCCTTCATCAGTTGCCATGTGGGTACCTAATTTTCTCACCCGAGATTCTGTTTTAAATGACAGACGCATGACCATTGCGCCAAGTTCGCCATAAGAAGCTGCCCTGCTCTAAATATGGCGAGAATTACACCACCTCCGAATACTGGAAAAGTAATGCTATCGAGTTTCCAAATTGCAAAGAGCTCATATGCTGCGTACTTTGTCATGTCCTGAATAAAAACGAGGACACAAATTCCCAATAATTTCTACGATGACACCACCTTTCCTGGAACATGCCGCGTGGATGATGATGATGAGCAAATGTTTATGTTAGAGCGAAGAGGTAAGGTAAGAGGTGTGGTCAGCCGCATAGAAGCCGCGAGAGGACGCCGCCGTCACCGCCCGGTCGACCAGCATAGCATGATCTTATCAGTCGGAGCTGGTCAGCAACCTCTCCCAGTGCTCACGGGAAGGGGTGGGGGTCAGTCAGGGAGGTAGGGGTGAAGAGTGCGGGCATTCAATGACAACACGGAAAGTGTCTAGTGTGGTATTAGATGGTTGGAGGTTGTCGGGTAGAGCGTTGGAGCAATGTGGGGAAGTCGTGTACAGTTGTAGTAATATCTGTAGGCGTCGCCAGGTGTATGCTTCGGTGTGCGTGAGGGTGTGCGGTGGAGGTAGTGGATGAGAATGGCTTCAATGGTGGTCAGGAGGTCGGTGGTTATGTCTTCCGTGGCTGAGGATTCGGATGCTGAGAATACTCGGTTATGCGTCTTGCGGGCCGCCTTTACCACGTCCGTTGTGATTGAGGTCACTCTGGACCAGTGAAGGGTGTCCTCAGTCCAGGACTCCCTGGCTGTAGCCGGCCTTCCGCGCCTGTTCACCAGCCGAAGCTGGGAGGTTGGAGCTGCTCACCTACGCCGCCCACTATGAATTGGCAGGCTTAGGATTCGGAAGAAGATGTGGGTTGTTTGGACAAGGCCACACTATGTAGTATAGTGTTCCTGATGTGGGGCAGAAGAGGTATTGAGGTGAGTATTAGGTGGGGAATATTTTGTGCCAGGGCATGTTGTGTGGGGGGTGTTAGTTTTGAGCTGGCAAAGTATGGCTCCCTCCTCTTTGGTGAGTTGCTAATGTAAGGGAGGAATTTTTTGGCGGGCTAGTCGGTAGTGAGAGAACATGTCACCGTATGTTAGTTGGCGTTGGGGCGTGTAATGGTGAGGTGGCATAGGGTTGTGGCTGTCTACAATAGCCCACTGTTCTGATTCGCGAGCCGTGGTGTACGCCGCTTCATTGCCGACTATGCCTGAATTACTTGGTGTCCAGATAATTCAGAGGTCAGGAAGGTGAGTTTTATTTTTGAAAATGTGGAGGGCTGCTAAAAAGAGAGCGCCTCGCTGGAAGTTGCGAAAAGCTTCTTGTGAATCCCTCAATATTGTCAGGTAGATCTCTGTGTTGTGGCGGCTGCAGTGGCTATTGCCGCTTCCTCGGCTATGTCGGTGTCCTTGGGGAGGACAGGGGCTGTGGCTACGGTCTGAAGTTTTGTATTCACCACTTATATCGCATAGGCGTTTTTGGTTGTTTAGGGAGAGGAATCTGTGTGTAGTAATCACTTTTGATGCTGATATTGTTCGTGAGGACAGTTGGCGTGGGTCCTTCGTCGTCCAATGTGAAAGGTAGGGTTAGTATTGCGAGGAATAGGGGTAACGCGGATGTGTTGCCGTATAGACAGTGTAATATGTACTCTGCAGCTGGAAACCGGCTACGATTAATAATCTTAGCCGCACCAGTGTCGTGCGTCCAGCGTTAGTGAGTTGGAGCCGTTGGAATTGCAGTGTGTGTTGTGCTTCACAGAGCTCTTTCCGGGTGTTGTGTAAGCCCAGTTGTAAGAGCTTGGTGTTCGATGGGCATGTAGAAAGTCCGAAGGCCATCTTATAGGCTTGTCGGATAAGCATATTTATCTTTCACCGTTCGGCTAGCTTTAAGGACAGGTAAGCCGTGCTGTATGGAACGCGCCATATGAAAAAGACTTCAATGAGATTGATATGGTCTGGTTCTTTCAGTCCCGTCTGGTTGTGTGTGATGCGGTGAATTAATTAGGTTAGCTGAGTTTGGGTGGGTTGAAGTTTTAGGACTGTATGGGAGCCTCATCTGGGTTGTGCGATGGCGAGTCAGAGTAAGCGTAAGTAAGTAACAGTTGTAAAGGAAAGTATTCAATGTGGAGTTCAGTGTCTACTGCTGCAGAGATTCTTCTGTCGTTTGTGCGTTGTCGTAAAGTAAGGAGGGCCGATTTTTAGGTGCGCATGTAAGACCGCGTTCCTGTAAGTACCTGCATGTCCAATCAACAGCTGTTTGAAGGGCTTCTTGCTGGCCTCCGATGGATAGTGAGGTTGTCCATAAAGTCAAGCCATCTGAGTACAGAGCATGGTTGATGTCGAGTATGGCGGAGGGTTCCGTAGCTAGATATTTGATAGTGATGTAAAAAGGAGTGGGGAAATGACATACCCCTGTGGGGTACCACATGGATGAATGGTAAACTTAGGTGAGCGTAGGTGTCCAAGTCCCACTGCCGCCGTGCGGTCTGTTAGAAACGCCTTCACGTAGTGGTAGGTGTTCGTACCGGGGTTCAGGGTGGCGAGGTCCTGTAGGATGGCGTCGGGAGTGACATATTGAAGCTCACTTTGCTGTCTAAAGCAAGGATGCAATATTTGTGGGTTTTGGGAATACAAAGGTTGATGTGTTCCTTTAGTTGAAGTAGCTTACAGGTGTGGTCTAAAGCCGTACATGGTACTTGGTAGTAATGCGTTGTCTTCTATATAGTTAACCAGTCATGTGAACCCAATGTTCCACGAGCTTACTGACGCACGAGGTTAAAAAAATTCCCGCGCCTTCCCGCGAGGGGAACACGAGTAAATGCAGAGCATTGGGGCCTCAGTACTGGTTGAAGGCAGTGTTGCTTCCATCGCTTCTTCCGTGATGCTGGAGTATCGGACACGAGTAAACGCGGGGGCGAGCGTCAACCAAGGAAGGAAGGAGCAACGCAGTGACTGAAGCACGAGCGACCGCTAGACGCTTTATATTTGCAGCGTGCGCAGTAGAGGGAGAGCAGTACGGGGAGGAGAGCGCGCATGCGCAAGCAGCGCGCGCCCTTCCACGCCCCACCGCGCTGCTATCACGCACCTGTTACGCCGAGACCGCGACGGAGCGAACGGGCTGACTACGACGCATGCGCGCACCAGCTGCTGTTGAGAGAGAGGAGGGAAGGAGGAGAGGCGCACCTGCTGCGGACTCGGAGTTGTTGACACCGTCCGACGCAGGAAGAGGCGAGCCTAAGAAATGCTCTGCATTTAAAAAATAGGACTCAGGTTTGAAAGGGAGACGGATTGCTGAAGTTCTGGAATAAGTGTGATGTCGCCATGGCGCCACTGTGACGGCAGCGTTCCGGGGGCACAGTGGTCATTGATGTACCCGAAGAGATACTCAAGTGCCAAGTCGTCCAGATTATGGGGGAGTTTATTGGGGATGTGGTCGTGTCCAGGAGTAGTGTTGCGGATGAGTTTACTTATTTCATTCTTGTATGGTAAAGGGTGTGCCCAGTGTGACATTGTGGTTGCCCAAGTACATCGGATATTCAGGCGAAGGTTGCGACTGGTCACGTGCGAATTTATTTTGTAAGCTGTCAGTTAATTTTTGGCCCGGTGCCTGGTTGGTTGTGTATAAGGCGGTTTATGCGCTCTTTAGTGGCCAATTTTGTGTGTTTCGGTTCCATCATGGAGCATATTAGGTGTCGCGTTTTTCGGGTGCGCAATGCCCCCTGAAAGCGATCGCGGAATTGTATCCAGTTGTGTTGGCTTAAGGATTGTGCATATCCTTCAGCTTGCCGCGTGGGGTGGGCAATACGTAATTTCGAATTTTGATTTGTCTTGTTCCCCTTCCAATGCTTGATCAGGCGTTTTCTCGCAGTCCACAAGTTGTTGAGGCTTTTGTCGATGGCTAGATAGTCGGTCGGGAGAAGAAGTTATTTTGAGTGGGCTTCGAATACATCCGAAAGAGTGGCCGTCCAGCTATCGAGGTCGTGAATTTCTGCCGCGGCTATGTGTGAGTCGAGGTGTGCCTATGCAAGAAGGAGCGATACCCCGGGTTGTTATGGATATGCTCGAGATGGTTACCAAAAGTGTCAGGGAGGCATTGCCGTGTGTATTTTCCCCGTTGCGAACAGATGTAAGCTTTGGCATGGTATTGCTTCATACACTGTTGCCTACCCAGGTGGGAATGTTGGGGAGGTTGCAGATCGTAAGCCGGTGTTGATTCATAGCATCCCATACGATGGAGCCTTGTGCGGGCAGTTACTGAGGTAGCCCCTGGCCATATGAGGAGCAATAAAATCTTGCGTGATTACAAGTTGATGGTATTAGCGAAGGAAAGTACTTGTTTGCAGAACGTAGGGGTCACAAGAAAAGCTTCTGTCCATGGCGTTAGCTCAGCACTCCTAGCCTTTGGCGATCCCCTAAAGATGGTCCGCTAGAGGTGGTGTTTGGATCAGTTCATAATGTAGCGAACAGTATCAAGAGGAACACTGCACGAAGAGCAAAAAGGGGTAATGCAATACTGGCGTTGTAGAGGCATGCTGGTGTATGCACTGAGACGGTTACCACCCGAACGCAAGCAATGAACAGCCAAAGCGCTGATTCCTACGGTTGTTACGGTGGAGCAAAGGGACTTCAGTTTTTCTTTGGCCCTTCTTCAAGGCAGGACAGTGGCCTAAAGTGATTTCGTGCCGGTTGCTTCAGCAGCCATTGGTACTCGCAGGGTGCGTTGCCGTCCTAGTAGATAATAAGGCCTGTTTGCTATGCTGTCAGAAAGCTCACTTCCCGCAACTGATATTTCATTTTGAATCTCTCTTGCGCGGGACAGAAAAGGAGACGTAAAGAATGCTGGCATGGCTTTTCTATGTGTAGATTCCATTGTAACCCTAGAAGGCCGAAGTTAAAATCACCGAATATTGCGGCGGATCGCGCTTCGAAAAATGATAGTTTTCGCAACGTAGCTCGAATGGCCACTCCCTCGCTTACTGTACATAAAACCTTAGGCTTCACGCTAAAGTGCGCAAAATTTTCAAAACCGGGTATCACCAATTTTCAAAACCGGGTATCATCAAAGCCGCTGCCCGCACCCCTCTTTTTGTAAGAACAAAATCATCCGTGTATATGTGCAAGCGCCCAGAGTGGGGACGGAACCCACTCTGGGCGCGTGTTTTTCTTTCTTTCTTTCTCGTGTAATTAAGAAAAAAAGTAATGTCACTAAAGGTAAAAAAATATTCCAACCATTCCCCTATGCCTTCTTTGGCGTTGTAGACTGCCGGCATTTCTTTCTGTATTTCCTAACGAGCCCCTCATTTCCAAACCCTATATATATATATAATATATATATATATAATATATATATATATATATATATATATATATATATATATATCAGAAAGATAGGGCAGCAGTCTACAACGCCAAAGGAGGCATAGGGGTGTGGTTAGGCTCTTTTCTTTTTCACTACGGTTAAGGAAGTAAACATTTTTTTTTACCCGCTCATGACAGGCTGTAGGACGCTCGAGTCACGCCCCGGGGGTTGAAAGAAGGTCCCTTCTCCCCGTGTAGTCAGAGTGGCGCTGGCTACCACCTTCAAGCGTCAGATACACTTCTATTAAATATAAATAGCCTAGAAAGTGAAGGAGCACACAGTCGCCCAGATAGCCGAATTGGTAAGGCATTCGACATGTAATCGAAAGGCGTGGGTTCGGTCCCTACTCTGGGCGCATGTTTTTCTTTCTTTCTTTCTTTCTTCTGTATATTAAAAAAATGTTTACTTCCTTAACCGTAGTGAAAAAGAAAAGAGCCTAACCACACCCCTATGCCTCCTTTGGCGTTGTAGACTGCTGCCCTATCTTTCTGTATTTCCTCAACAAGCCCCTCAGTTCCTTACTATATATATATATATATATATATTATATATATATATATATATACATTGCCGCGAACCCATGCCCGACTGTGTTATCTGCGTGCCAGGCAAAGCGCGTCTTCCATTGTTTATTTTTATGCGCATGGGCTATCACATTCCCATAAGCAGACTGTTTCGCCATAACGTCGCTACCCCGAATAATCTTCTGTGATCTACAATGTTCTGGATGTGAATCGACGGTTCCAGAAACACTCGCGCCGAAAGATAAAAGCCTGCAGAGGAGACGCCGCGGCATTCGATTCGACGATACTCGCTTGCGCAAGTCACTTTGTTTGTTCACCGCTGCTTCCCCGCCTCTGTATTCTTTTGACTTCTTAGGGAAGCACAAGGTCGCTCCAATAAACTTGTTTCTCCTTCAAGACAACTGCGTCGTCCTTGGCTTCGTTACACTATATATATATATATATTATAGATATATATAGATATATATATATATATATATATATATATATATAATATATATATATATTGGCGTATATCTTTGGAGCGTGGTGGCCGTTACTACCAGGTGGTCACCGTTGTAGACGTCATTACCGGCATGAAGAATGAAAACACCGCAGAAGAAAGAAAAACACGCGCCCAGAGTGGGGAGCGTGGGGAGCCGAATTGGTAAGGCATTCGAGATCTATCGAAAGGCGTGGGTTCGTTCCCCACTCTGGGTGCGTGTTTTTCTTTCTTTCTTTCTCACATAATTATAATAAAAAAAAAAAATGTAACGTCACTAACGGTAAAAAATAGTCTAACCATTCCCCTATGCCTTCTTTGGCGTTGTAGACTGCCGCCGTTTGTTTCTGTATTTTCTAACGAGCCCTGATTTTTCCAAACCCTATTATTTATATATATATATATATATATATATATATATAATATACATATATTAGTGCGAAATTGTATATTTAGTCAGATAAATATCCGCGCGGGAACAAAAAAAAAAGAGAAAGAAGGCTGGAAAACAGACGCATCGGCAATAGAAACAGAAGCGAGGGGGCAAAATTAAGCCCTCGAGAGCTTCGATACGGGCAGTAATTTACAGCGGCGACGTCAGACGCAGCCTGGAAGACGTGTGATAGCGCCGGTCTTGTGCGACGTCACCGATAGGATGCCGCCGTTACGTCGTTCATCCGGCTGCGTAGGGAAGGGATGTGAGTCGGTGTCACTGTAACACAGGAAAACGGCTGGGCTCATTCAGCTATAACATTGAAGGAAAAAACGAAAGAAACATGCGTGGCGCTGGAGTACGGCCTTCCCACGCGGAAGGCTTTGAAACGAACCCATCGTTAGAAATAGCTCTTCGCCCCCTGCTCGTCGCGTCATTTGAAACGCGTACTCCTTCCCCGGTGATATACAAGCTTCGCTGGGCTGACCCCCGTAATCTCATGCGGAGCTGACTTCACGGCCAAAATAGCGGCAGGCACGCATGCCTCCTTTTCGCGTTTTTGCTCAAAGCAGAGAGCTCTCAACTTTCGCTACCGGACTGAGGGCGTTCGCTCTGAAGGTGTAGTGGTACAGAAAGGAGGAGGATGAGTTTCAAACGCTGAAACGAGGCCTGAGCGAGGAGCCAGTTGTAGTGGCCTCGAAATTTTTTGAAAGGTTTCGTGATTCAGTGCGTCGCGAGCGATCGAGGCATGGGAGCTGAACTGTGCCAAAGGGATGCGAAAGACCGGGAACGACCAGTTTTGTACTTAAAGGGACACTGAAGTGAATTTGTCAAGCTCCCGTTTTTGCTTTCACTGCGGAGACTGGCTCAAATTAGCACACTGTTCATCGTTTATCCGGTTGACAAATCGGTAATTATTTAAAAAGCGCGAAAAAAGAAAAACTACCATGCGCGGTTTGCGGCGGCCGCACCAATTAAGGCTGTGACGTTGGGAGGAGGGGGCACCGTGACTGGACGATGCCCAAGGTTAGCAATCAAACAAGTTTCGGTTTCGGTTTCGGTTCTGTAAAACACAACCGTTGGCGTTGTTGGATGGGCATTCTCAATATCTCAGTAATCATCGTACCGCGCTTCTGCCATGTTGTCGGCTGTAAAATGCATAAGATAAACCTCCCAGGACGGCTTGGAATCGTAGCATTCACTAGCCGAGGCCTACGCAGTGCATGATCGCCCTCCGCGTCCCCGCAGACGCTCAAATGCCATGCGCTTTTCCCCCATATTTGGAGCTTGCCTCACTCATACCTGTATCGTAAAAGCGTGTTCGCACCAGGCCAAGGGTCTGTTGATTCTGGCCTGTGCCCACTGCCCGCAAGCTGTCGGGTCTTATGACAACAGCACGCCAACGAGAACTCGCTAGCGCGCCACTGCCAGCCTGCGCGCGTTCTGTGAACTAGTTCGTGGAGCAATGAACGTTCGGCCCAAAAAAAGGTGAACTCAGTACAGAAAACATCGGCGGAAAACGAAAAAGTTAACTTAAAAAAAAAGCACGTACCCGCGGGGATTCGAACTTGTGACTTGCAAAACACTTTCGACGACATACCTAGCGCTCCAGACCACTCGGTCACGGGCGAGCTCTGCCGACCTTGGAAATATAAAGTATATAATGTATAACCAGTGTACACTTTTATTTAGTTTTAGCATTCCAAGCAACTTAGGTGACTCTTTGTTGTTTTGCGCTCGTGCAGTAAGCATCCCCCAAGTTTCCACAATATCTCACGTCTAGCAATTGCTTTTCTTAGACGGAAAAGCGTTCGCAGATGCGTAGTCGTGCTGCTGACCGCTGTGCTTGTTCGCCCAGCGCAAAAAAGTGCTTTCTGCACCCTAGTTTTACGCTGTTCGGTGAAAATACCAGTTGATTTTATTTCCTTTGTATCTATATTGACTTCACTGACTCTTCTCCCGCCTTCAAGAGGCCTTATATTTTCCTACTGGCGTACCAGTCAGCGAAGCGTCGCATGTGCGCTTGTGCAGCACTTGTGTGAAGCGACCTTGACTTGGAGCTAGATACAGTGTACAAACTAACCAAGTAGAGAAAGGCACATTCTTCTATTCACAAACGTGTCCTGGCTTCGTTTCAACTGAGCGAACGAATTGCGACGACCCGTCGGCGGCCGGCGTACGAAACGCTGGGCCGACTGACTCTGTCTGAAGGCCGGGGAGCCGTGCCGTAGCGCAGCCAATTGTGAGCTCGGCTCCTCCTGACGTCACACGAAAACGCCACAGAAAATGGGCGAGCGTAAAGAGAGGAGGACAGCATTTTCGAATTAATTTTTCTACTAAATAAAATCGCGTAAACACGCCCAGAGTGGTCGAAACATGGCCTGGGGACTCCGGACTACAATTTGCGCTAGTAATCCCGCAATGTTTACATATCACTTCAGTGTCCCTTTAAGCCGCAAGCTAACTTGCAGTGTGGCTACTTGCAATGCATCCTAAAAATAGGAAACAGCGCACTCAGATAAGGACACAAAACACAAGAAATACCGGACACAGTGGTAGCACTCTGTCTTTGTTCCAATAATATATACGCTATCAAAGCCAGTAGGTAGGCTTAAAAATCCAGCCAAAAAAATGGCTCTAATCCACGCTGTCGAGGTGCTCGGACTGCGAAGCTGTAAACTAGAGGCCTTAACGATTACTCATGCGGCGTCACTTGAATTCAAACACGTGGCTCTACAAAGAGTGATACCCGAGAGATGGACGGCCGTTACTGACTGCGCTCGGAGTGGCGTCCCGAACGCCGCCGCGTCGAGCGAAAGAAAACGGAGTATAATTGGTAGAACGTATTTTGAAGGGTGAGGAGAAGGGCGGCACGCGCGGCTATTGGCCGTGAGATGTTTCAATGTCCCCCCCTGGCTCTGACGTCAGCTTAGGGACTCGCGCTGCTGTCGTCTGCTCCACTTGCACCGCTGCTACACTCGTGCCGCTGTGGTCCGCTTGGGAGGGGAAGCAAAGCCTAAGTTAAAAATCGCCAGCTTTGATCTTTAGGGCATCAAAAAGCGTATTTACAGTAATTCAGTTTTTCCAGCTTCTGACACCTTTTAATAACTTCAAGCTGTATACCGCACAAGTTTCATCTCACGAGGGGAGAGAGGTCAACCTTCTTCAGAGCATCGGTCAGATTATCGAGTGTAACTCGTGCTTTCTTGCTTGTTTGCAAGGTTCAGTGCTCAGAGCTCCTCAATAAGTATGCAAAATGGATAGGGTTCGCTCAATTATTTTCGAGATGCTCTTTTGAAGACTATACGCACCAAGCAACGCGTCCCTGAATGCGCATCGGGAAGAAGGAAGTAAAATGGCTGTCTTCTATTTCTTTTCGTGTTGTTGACTTGTATCAGATGACTGTTTTTCTATGCCCAGCGTATTATTTTTTCTGCTCTGTGGCAAACGTCTTATTAAGATGTTTGGGGATGGTGGAGAGGCGCACATAGTTCGTGTGGATATTTTTTTTTCAGGCTGTAAGGCATACACTACTTTCTTCAGAAATTGGCCTTCGGTATGGCTGCATAGAAGAATATTCGCAGCGTGCGTTGTTTATTCCCATGCAAATGCCATGAAAAGGTTTGTGCTACCCAACCACGAAACAGCACAGACAACGTTGTCCAGAGTACTCGAAGGCGACTTTTCCGCCCCGAATTTCTATCGTAACTAATGAAGTTAATCTCAACTTGAACAGCTATGACATGATTACAGTGTTGAAGGCTTGATATACTCGCTAACGAACGCAATAAATAGTGTACGGGCTGGTTTTCAGTATTATGAAGAATAAAAAATGATAGATATCTCCAAGCAGCTATTTATTGTTTTCCAACCCCTTCAGGCGTAAAGAACAAATCCTGGCCTACTCGGGATGACGTTCCACGAACTGAAGAAAATTACTCTTTTTCTCTGTCTTGGACTGAGGAACCCGCCCACTAACCAGATCGATTTCACTGCTACAGAAAGTTTTCTCATCCCGCTCTCCCTCCTCCTCCTCTTGAGTGCAGTGTTACTGTAACGCTTATCTGAATATTGGGAAGGCATCGCTGTCGTTAATGTATTGAAATGCCCCTCCTCAATCTATTTCCTTCGGGACATAGACTGTCTTTTGACTGGACATAAGTTTTTTTATAAGGGTGTTGCTGTATTTTTACCGTACACGTTACTTGTTTTGCTCAACAAGCCTCTATGCTTGCTAGAAGCCTGAACCAGCACTTGCCTATACACAGCGTAGGTTATTTAGAACAACCTACATTTTTTGCACCCCATAATGGATGTCGGAACACTACCTTGCTAAGACAACGTTAAGTGATGTGATGCAATACTTTCGAGCGTTCAGCAAGGTTGAAAAAACTGTTCTACCTTACATACGATTACCAGGAACCGTAGTGCCTTCTGCCAAAGCCGAGAGCCCCGAAGGCCTGGAAGTTGTTTTGGTCTTGCATTTTCCCTGTTTCGTTTTTTAGACTTTGGCTGTTACCTTTGTTCAAAAGATTTCTCAATACAGAAGCTGACGCCTAGCTCCGACTCTCCGCACAGGACCGGCTTCGCAGGCATGGGGCCATGCCGAAAATGTTTCTTCCGAAGCAGTGTCGAAAACTATACTGTAAATCACGCCTTGAGCTATTGTATGCGATTTTGTCTTTTATGATAATAAAAAGCTGTGCATACGCAAAATCTGGTGCGGACAAGCATCAAAAGTCAACCGAGCGCCAAAAGACAGCAGGGAGAGCAAGCCTGAGTAAAGCAGATGACAAATGTGAGAATGCCTAAGCCGACGTAACGAAGACGCGCTTTCGTTGCACCACCTGTGGTCGCGCTCACCGCCAATGGCGTCATTTCTCTCCCTGCCTCCCCCTCGCTCTTGCTTCATGTGTTGCCTCCAAAAAGCGCCCTCCCTCTCCCCATACGCTGAATCCGAACCACCGTCTGTCTCCCCGTTTCCACGTGCGGGCATAGCTTAGTCGGAAAGACGACGGGCTCTCGCTCCGCGTTTCTTCGGGCCCTGGTTCGGTCACTGGCGTCGCCAGCAGTTTGTTTGTGTACCCAGGGTGTAGCTTGTAGTCAGTGTAGCCTGGGATGTTTGTTTGTGTAGCCAGCAGTAGCCTGGGTGTTTTCTTCTGACGCGGACACAAACATTCCTTGGTAGGTTAGAGGTATACTGCTTTCCAGTAAAAATACTATGGAAAACTCTGCCGAAAACTGTCGTACTGTTCTTGTTCTACAGGGTTCGCAGTAAGGATACTATAGAAAACTCTGCCCAAAATAAACCCTTTAGAAGAAATGAAGGACGACTCATCGTTCTGTTTTTGTTCTATGGTGTTCGTCTTGTGGGCAGTTTTTCACAGTTAACTCGTACCAACTAGCATAGGTTCGTGTTCTAAGACAAAGGACTAACACTCATCCTTTAGCTTTTCACCTGTTACATAGCGGTATTCACCTATTTCCTTAATGTGAGTCAATAAGAGAGAATAATGTTGCATTTAACGCCAGGATGCTCAATTTCAGCAGATGCCGATAACTAAATGAGACAATGTTAGTGAAACAGGGTAAAGCCCTGAAGAATACGCCGGAAATATATAGACACGCGTGAGAGTGGTTGGTAATGCGCCCGGTACCACCCGCAAAAAGGACGGCGCACGGTTGGCCTTTGAAAATTAGTGCACCCCTCGGTCTAACAACGACGATGGTTGAACGCGAAGCTTTCTGGTGATGGATTCTTTGGTTCGCCAATCCCGACACTGCGCGTATGTATTGCTCTGTAAGTACGCACCACCTTTATAGAATACCCACAGCAACGGTAGGGTCAGCACAGCGTAGGCCTAACTTTTGGGTTTGGGGTTCATGGCGTGAATTGGTACGTGCTGCTTGGTGTACAGTGAGTACTTTTTCGAGTGTGTGCAAGTTCAAGGTATTAAACCTCGAAATAAGACACTAGGCCTAAAGCCATAAGCATTACAATTCGAAGTTACGCCTAATGTTCGGCGGCTAGTAGCTTTACGGCATGCTGAGAAACGTCATTCTCATACTACGTTGAGCCCTGGGCAACGGCTTTAAACGTTCACATCAGACCCTCAGAAAAGTTTCTGGCGAGTTTCAATGAAAATTTTGTAAAATTGACTCAACAAATTTGATTATGCAGAGAATTTTTATTGAAGGTCTGCTGAGGATTTTTTGTGTTTATATGGAAAAGCTGGCACCATGTTGTTATTCCTTTTCCGTTGAGTTCATCACGTTCTATTTTCTTTGAGTTCCAGTTAAGACTCAACTGAATTTTGTATTGTCATTTTGTCGATGTTTTTACGACTGCTGCCTCACTTTTGGTGATATTTGGTTTAAAGGTTTTTGTGCGCAGTTACTGTTGCGGTGAAAGCACATTAAAACAGGCGAAAGTTCGTAGACTGTGCTATCAATAGGTCGAGACCACAGCTTAATTTGAAGGTCCTTTATTCTAGCTCTTAGACATCGTGTAGTGGCACAAAAAATTACGAGACGAGCCGAAGCGGCTTTTTGGAGGTATACGTCATTCGTATTTCAGTCACACATTCGTAACCCGCACGACCTCCTGCAATGAAACAAGGTAACCACAACGTCGTGAACACACCACAGCATACACAACACAAACGCAAACAAACACGACATGGGAATTCTACATTCTGTTTTGGTTCACTTCATGTGTATATAGCCGCCGCCTGTCAGATGCCGATGCAGTGATGAGGTGTGCAAGAGATTGCATTTTTACAAAACTCAACATAATATTTCCAAATTGACAATACCGGTCAACATAGAACATCAATGAATGCAGATATCTTCTTTTTTTACTTTATGGTTACAAGTTGTAATTAAACACTGCGGGAAACGAACTGCTTACAAGAACGTGTGCGAGCACGCGTGCGGCGGCCGCATTAGGCTTAGCTTATCAAACGATATGTGAGCCAGGTATCCGTGCCGCTGCAGGTAAGAACCGGTTGATCCAAGGGAAGAGGGGAGAATTCCTATGTTAATAGTTTCAGCACTCCGTCTGCTCCTTCCGTTCCGTTCGTACCGTGTCTGCCGGGACACGACTGGGCATGCATCCTTCAGCAACGCGAGGAGGACACCACCCACCGTAACGAAAGCGCGGGCATGGGGAGGGCCGGTCTGCGGAACTAATCCACCCTACCGGTACGAATTCGCAAGTGCCCAGTCGGGTCTCGGTCAACCCGCTACGCAAGGAAGACACGGAACATACGTATGCTAGAGCTATCTAATGAAAAGGTTTTTTAGTCCGCATTTCTCGAACTCTTGCTCAGGACGGTTAACCACCTGCAAGTAGTAAGGAAGTTAGAACTGTTGTTTTCCTATCTAACTTCCTAACTGTAACAAGTTAGCTAGGAAGTTTTAATTTGTTTGGTAATATTGCCAGGCACCATACGTCAGTGACACGGTGTGCGCAAGCATATTAAGCTTTTATTTCCCTGGACGGTTCGCCCGTACTGCTAGATATCAAGGGCTTCACGCGAGGCTGCTAATATAGCCGCCATATTGTCCAGGTACGTAAACTTATAACAAAACGTGCGAATTAGAATCCACACTACCATAAAGAAATCTGTCACAAATATGCGACCGTTCTACACCTACGTTCTAAAAGAGGGCACTTTCAAAGTAGCAACTAAAAAAATCAACGAACCCTTTACCTCCTAAAACAGGGCTGCACGCAAACCTTGTCCTCAGTGAGGCCGAAAACTACCGAAATCGGCATGCAATGACGCCGAAACGAAAACGAAAGCACTTCTGCCAAAATATATATGCAAAAATCGAAATTAAAACGGAAAGCCATGGATCGACCGAAGCGAAATACTTTCACTTCGCTGAGCCTTACCTGAACTGAGTGTTTGGCATAAGTTAGTGAAGATCATTCTTTTAGGATTGCCGGGAAAGCTTACGTTCTTCAACAAATGCCCGCTCTTCAGCGGAGCGAACCACGTGTGGCCTACCCATCCCGTGCTAGAAGGCAAACTGCGGGAAGAGACCGAGGGAATGCTATTGCGATGTGGCTTTTTGCGAGCGACGGCGCTGATTGCCTCCCATTGTCACTGGATATAGCACGACACTCTGCGCGCGGTCCCGCGCCAGCTGCGAACAGCGAGCCAGAGCTGCTCCCTATGAGCAGGCAAATTCAATCTATACGCTCCACGGTGCAGCAAAATTTTATCCATCGCCAATACCCCCGAGTGAGTACGTTAACGCAGCTCATCCGCATCATCACCATCTTAATAAGATAACCGGGATAAAGTTGGCTTTGCCGCAAGGTGTTCTACCGTACGCCACCACAGACGGCGCTAGTCATCAAATATAAGCTTCGCTTGAAAATAGTTCTGAAAATTCTCCACCGTACGTAAGTGGCTATAAACTTAAGGCTAAGAGTTACACTCGTGCTTACACACTGACATTATGCCCTGCATGTGTTTACGGTGGACGTATCGGCCTCGACCGTCATGTTTGCATTCGAGTTTTCCACAACAAGGACGCTCCTGATGGTCAGCATGCTGTTTAGACACCACCAACTTTAAGTTACACAGCGTGATAGACGTATGAACTGGGGCTTCCCTGTCGCTTCACGATGCCTGGCTATGCGGGCGCAGTAAGGCGAGACCAGCGTGTATCGGGTGTCAGAAAAAAATCCATTGGCGCGCCCTGCCAGAAAACAGCAGCAGCAACAGCCTGGGGAAAACCGGAAGGTCCATTTAAAGCAAGCGTCCATTTAATATGTTCGCTAAACACCTCCAACACATTAAAAAGTAATGATTGAACACACTTGTCGAGGAATCCCTCTGCACTGGTCCCGGCATATCTCATGGAAAAAACGCCGCGGTGGGTAAAAAAGAAAGAGTCCCGGGTGATGACAAGGGTGCCGAAGTATGGTCACAGGGCCATGACGAGAAGGGACAGCCATGTCGGCCTGCAGTGAAGGGCTTGGGTGCGCTATGGCACGGCCTCGGCCCTTTGCAGCAAAGCACGGCTATGCTGAATGAGGGCACCACCGGAATTAAGTTTTGTTCGTGCGTCGCGGTTCACTCGGGCATTTTCCCCGTGCAGGGCTGGCTTCTGTCCTGGCGGAACACGTCCTCGCACCAGGTTAGGCCTCACCATCGGTCCCATTATAAGGCGAAAAAATGCGCCTCTCTTAAGAGTCGCTGAAAAGGGCGTGAACACGAGCCCCAAACTTCGCTGCAGCAAGAGCCACAAACTGTCTGCTCCGAACGCGCTCATCCGGTGCTTGCCATGTGATCCTGGGCAAACACCCCTCTTCAGTTTCTCCGCCGTTTTTTCTCGTCTTTCGGCCGTGACGGTCCGTTGCAAAAGTGAGCCGTTGGTCACGATTAGAAAACACCGCACGGTCTTCACACCACATCACAACATTGCCATGCGTCCCAACAAGGTGAGGGTTAGACGGAGAAGACTAAGGAGGTCTCCGGCGCACACTGTGAAAAAATTTACATTTAGCCGCCTCTTCCACACAAAAAAGCGTCCTTGGTTGAATGGCGCACGATGTCACGTCTTGAAAGTACCGAAGTAGCAGAACAGCGTTGTCAAAATCGACAACACGCTCAGGACTGGAAGGGAAGAGCTTGACTGGCCGCTACTCCGTTCTGAAAAATGGAAAAATGAGAATACCAGGTTTAGATATGCCTTACGTTACTTGACGCAGTATTCATTATACTCGAACCTTTGCAAAAATTTCACCAACAAATCTCCTTCTGGTTTCTGATCAACTAGCTACACACAGTTACTTTATCGCTTGTGTTAGACGTCAACACTGGTGCAGCATATTTCCGCAGAAGAGCAGGCGTGGAGCTGTTAAAATATTCCTTATGTCAGGATATGGGTACATCAACATTGTCGAATTTGTCACTTGTGGTTAATTGTACAGGCATTAAGTCATAACCGGTGCAGAGGTCATTCGTAACGGTTCATGTACGGGTTATGGCTGCTAAAGGGAGATGTATTACTTTCTTTAGTACTCATTCGGTACACCTTCAAGCAATGAGATATGGCGCTTAAGCTTTACAGGAAAGAAACTGTGGGTGCTGATGCCCTCTGATCGACGGTGGCACCACACATGGTATCCTTCGTATTAAAAAAAAATCTTGGCCAAGAGTTTCACGAATAGAAAAGCGCTGAATTAGGCTAGTAGTAGTTAAGTTGCTTTCGGGTCATTGCGCTTCCTTGGGTTGGACCCCAGTCCCAGTCACCACTTTTTGTTTCATCTAAACGTGCTGCAAGTTTCGGAATTTTCGAACGCCTTTGTGGGCGCCAGCTGTGTGCGCGCTTTCGCCAACATAGCCAAGTAACACGTTTGGTCAGTAAACCTGAAGAAACACTCCGTGTACTCAAAATTTCAGTGGGCTTTGACGGGTTCCATAGCGTGTATCATAAAAAAAACAAAATAACAATAAAACCATGTGCCTTGGAACTTTAACAAACTTTCAGGAACTTTTGACCTACCATTTGCGCTTTAGAACAATGGAGCCCCTTGCACCAGTGTGTCAGAACGAAACGAAAACCGGAACCAAAAACCGAAAAAAGAGACATTTTTGGACTTAACAAGAGCGCTAACGTAACGTTATTTATAATTCGTTCAGGAGCGAAACCGAAACAAATATTCTTTCAGTTTGCGGTTTCAGTGGCAATTTCAAGTATTTCCGGATTGATTTCAATTTCCAAAAGCGAGGTGGGATAGTGCCGTTGACTCGTTTACATAAAATAGTATTTCGTTTCGCTTGCGCTCTATACTTCGACAGGTTTGCTACCTGCTTCGATACTCGGCAAAACTTCCCCATGTAAATATTACCCGTTCAATAAAGACCTTCTTTCTATCTCTCTATTGCTCCGTCTGTGTCGATAGGCGCAGGGCTTAGCTCCCCGCATAATTGCCGCGCGCATCTGTCTGCGATGCAGACGTCGTACTTTTATTTATTTATATATTAAAATATCCACATTAGCACTGCGGCATGGTTGTAGAGGGCGTATTATACATAAAGAAATACGAATATTCGATACACAAGAAACTGCAATGTTTGGCGTTAACGTAAGCATACACAAATTGCAGCGAAAACAGGAGATTACTGCCGCGCACTCAATGGAAACAGTCACAAGTTATAGTGCACTTGTACGTTAGTTAGGCGAGAACGTAGGGGATTCACAAAGCTGGAACCAGCACTGTCGGTAATTGAATTCCTACCTCTAATGGTTTTTTATAAAAAAGACGCTTCCGATGAGGATGTGCGCCATGAATATTCACCAGTGCTGTTGCCGCTATCCCTTTGGTGCTATCCCTATCAATTTCTTGCTGTTATTTATACTTCGGGAGCTGAAGGTACTGACGTTGGTTCTGTACTTCCTCCTCTGATGTACTGGTTTTCAGATTAAACGCAGGACATTTTAAGTTTTATAGTGTTTCATGAGAACTTGTGTCACATAAATAGGAGTTGGAAACATAGCACAAAGCCGGATTTTGAATTGTCTCACATTCATTCCTAAGAATTTTAGTGTTCGGGTCCGAGACCCTAGTGACATACTCAAGAATTGAGCGTACGCGCGCAGCACTCTGGTTTTTTGAAGCTTGGAGTGCTCGCATGTAACAGTTGTATATTTCACCCTAATGGGGCGCCCCAAGCAAATAGCGCTGGATGACTTTTCATCTACGAAAGCGTGTCAATCAAACCTCGGGGCCAGGTTGAGGTCTGCCGGAATTTAGTTTCTATAGGCCAGGGTGGAAACTTGGAGCGCCATTTGCAGCCGTGCCGTCAAAAAGTATGCGACGTGGAGTGCTTAAAGAGGCCATACAGACAAAACACAAATTTGGTTCATTCGAAAGATTTCCTAGTTAGATTCATATAGACACCACTTTTAACGTGAACTTCACTCAAATAAGCTATATAATTATGAAAGAACGAAATGGTCATACGACTCACTAGCTAATTTCCAGCAAAAGAACCAATGACGTAATATGCACATCTGTGTGATTAGCTGAGGCCGCCAACAGCAAACGCAAGTTAGGCAGGGATTATAAGCTTGCAGAACAATCTGTTTTCGCTAAAATGTAATGCAGTTTATTTTATAGCAGTAATAATGCGGAGGGGTGAACAATCGACGTGACGAAAGTGCGCGTAAACGTAGAAGTACGAGTGCGCACTGTTGTTGGTACTGCGCGCACTATGCTCGCTTTAGCTTTACAGTAGTATGGCGCTTTAAGGGTTGTCTCACACGACACTGGCCGATTGGCGTAATTGACCTTGTCACCTGACCCTGTTTGTCCAGCATACTCCGTGCTTCACGAAACGATTACTACCTACTGTAGCAAGAACAAGCCAGGTGCAAGTACGGAGAGAAACAGAGCAAAGGCGGACAACGGTCGCACGCAGTATTGTGGCGGCATCTAGGAGTAGTGACGGTAAACAGCGCGTTACAGTGTCTGCTGCCGACTAAACACCGCACTAATGTTTGTTTGAGGACCCGTCCTTGTTACGCCATCGCAGACGTCACGAAACACACGATTGGGCGGGCGAATCAAAATTTGAAATTATGTTGATGAATGACCCACTGAATAAAGCATCGTTTGCTGCCGGAAAAGCATTAGGGGCACTATAAAACAGCAAATCTTTCGAATAAAATAAAATTATATTTTTCCCGCAACGCCCCTCTAATCATCGTCGGGTTTTTTCGTTGGCAGTTGAGCTATTTAACGACATTTTTTATAAAAAATTATAAGCATCACTTAAGCTTTTTAATATAATTTCCTATGGCCGAATGTTTTTTAACATAATTTCCCAAAGTGCAATTTTTGCTTTCGCGCTAGCACAAACCGGTATGAACCGCTACGAACCAGTACTTTATTCGTTCCGGAGCATAACTTTTATTTGCGGAACGAAATACAAACCGGAACGAAAACCTATTCGTTCCGGCACCCTGCCCTGCACTGTCGAAGCAGAGGAAGTGCTGGAAAAGCTAGTTGCAGGTAATTCCAAGCAAATATTTTCACGCACGGGTTTGTTATTTAGACATCTGATCAGATCACGCGTTGCACCACGTTAAGTTTCATGCCAAGCAACCCACGCACGGTCGTTTCGTTCCTGTAAAGAAACTATGTTCTGCTCACATTACTCCTGCTACTTTTACCGCGCGTGCTACCAGGCTCTGTTGCGAGGCAGCCGCCGGCACTCGCCATCTGTTCCGCTCCGGTGGCCGCTTTTCATGTCACTGAGTGACGATACCTCCTAGAGATTAGATTGACCTTGCTATTAGATCCTCTTGCTTTAATATTGCGGGCACTGTAAATTTGACCGACATTCATTCCTTTGTTTCTTTACTAAGAGAAGTTAGAAATCATTTTAAACGAACTGTTGCCCACTAACAGCTTATTATTTCGATGCGTTCATAGGCATGGTAACGTGTGACAATCATTGGATGCACCACGAAGCGGTGCAAACCTGCATTTTTCTTCTGCGCGCAGAGTCAGTGTCGCTTTTTACTCAGTGTTAATTAGCTTTCAGAACGGTTTAGTCATGCAGAGTACCTCGTAGTTCCATCGAATGTCCTATAATGCAAACCTGCTTCAAAAATACCTCTTTCAGTATAACTGCATGCATATGTACGTATATAATGACGGTAATTCCCTATTACCTTATATTTAAATCATTTCGCGAGCCTTCAACCAACAACAAATTTTGACATTGTGGCCCGCAAACCGGATAGAAAGTGCGTTACCATTAAGGATAGCATTTAACTTCAGAGTTGGTAGTAGAAGTCTTGATTCGAAAATAAGATGGAGTAAAGCTGCACTTACGTTGTACAGTGTCAAGTCGGGTCAAGGGCGTTAAGGAGCTCCGATGTGTAACCTCCGAACCTCCTCCACTGGTGCTGAAGACGGTCCAGGTGGGATGGTTGGTAACCTTTGGGATGGGGCTGTGTGGTGGTGCTGTAAAAATCATAATTTAAAACACTAAGACGCACCGCCCAGCTGTTTTAAACATGCTTTCAGCTATACTATCTTCATGAAAAGAGAACAAAGTGCAAAGTTTTTCTGTAGACAGCCGAAAGTGATGGTGGTTATTCTCATAAGACTACACTGCAGACCTGCTCAATTCACTTGAAATTTTCGTGCTCGTGCCACTCACCCGCTATCCATTGGTGTTCTTGAAACAGCTTGTGACGTTTTTTTGTTTCAGTTTTTGGCTTTATCCTGCATCTCTTTGTCACCCTTTTCTTACAGCGTTACGTTTTCACTTGCTTTTGGAAATTGATTGGACATGCATTCCTCATTTAAAGAACGCTGGTGCTGTCTAGTATGTTATTATTATTTGCCCCTATTTTGCCTGAATTTTTTTTTATTACGTGACGTCACAGGTGTGTACCATGTTAGTAGATTTAGTAGTTTCTCAAAGCTATTGTCTACTTATACTTCGTGCAAAAGTAATCTTTCACCTGTTTAGTGGACGGGTGATTAAATCTAGTGACAGAGAGACATACTAACATTTCGGGGTTAGGCAAGTACAAGTATCGTATTGTAAAGACGTGTGGTACCGTCAGAAGACTAGCTGTGCTCGAGTGCAGCGTACAGTTCAGAACGTCACCACCCTAATGTGGTGTTACGAATCGGCCAGCGCCGCCGTACTTCCCCGCATCACTCCTCGGCTGTGCGGCGAAGCCACTCGTGCGCCTTCGAAACAAGCGCAACCATGTCAGTAACAAGTTGCGACAAGCCGCGTCAGACGCTTCGCTCTCAGCGCATTTCAAAACTTCGGTGGTTGGCGGCGAGGCTCGTCTCCACGCTCTTCAAGGACACAGAGGCCCCGTCGATCGCAACGGAGTCCTCCTCTCTCCCCTCTCTCGGACTCAACGTGCGCGGAGGCTACCGACGACTAACGAACACTGGAAAGAGTGTTGTGTGTGTCTGTGACGTTCATGGCGTATTCCCGCTTGTTGCGTTTGACCGTTATCGCTTTTGGGTATAAATAGAGCTGCCCAAGCGTTGTAACTCATTCCTGTTAGAGCAGCGAATCGATGTTGTCGCTCTGCTCGAGTCCTGTATTGTAACCTCGCCCGTCGGGGCATTGTTCTTTGGCTTCGGCTCACCTCTCGCTATGAAGTAAACAGTTACGTTAGCCTACGGCTTCTGGACTTCACGGCTGCAACAGCGGCTGGCCGCTCGCATCATACAAGCTACCACTCGTACGTCGGAGGCCACGGAGCTCGGATCGGCTGCCCCCGCCCGGTCGCAACAGTGGCGAACAAAAATACCCGAAGAAAATAACGTGGGTGAGGGGCTTCCAGGAACATAAAGAGCGTGAGATTTATAGACCTTTATTTGCATCGTGAAGCTGCTATTGTGCGGAAATGGTTGTTCTTTAAATAAAGGATGAATTCTTCCTGACTATAATGCACAAACTGGGTTAAAAAACGTGATTGGAACTATGCAAATGGGTTATTATGTTTATTTGCCTTCAGTTCCGTGTTTTTGTGGAAGTTTACATGAATGTTCGTCTCTGGCTTTTTTATAGCATCCATAAATTTCTAAGGAAAACAAATTGATGTCACTTCGTGCTTTCATGGTACTGATGCAAGCTCTGAGTATTACGTCGGTTAGGTGGGCTGTTTTGCCCACTTAAACGTTTTATGCAGTGGTTCAAAGTTACCTTCCACGCAATTTGCCAAACACCGTAACAAAATTCATCCTAAGCTATGAATATTTGATTTTATGTACGAGATATTTGGTGATTAGCCATAGTATTAGCGATATTCTTACTGTACATGCAGTCGTGCAGATCACTTACGTTGTGGTTTCCCAGTATCCGTTGAGGCGGTCACAAAGCTCGGAGATCCTATCTTGACACTGTCTTGTTCCATGTTGAAGGCCTCAACGTAGATAGTGTAGGTCGAGTTGGGGTAGAGGTCGGTAAATTCATAACAGTTATCAGTGGTGAAATCGAAGAATGAATGACGCGCACCACTGTAGCCGACCTGATACTTGACGGACTCATTACCCGCCTCTGGGAAAGCCCACCGGATGGCTATGGACCTGTTGCTCCCCCGCAGAATTTCGATGCTTGGCCTAGCCGGTGCATCTGTAAGGTATTTTGTTATATAGGTTTGAACGCCGTGATGAAATTATAAGTGAGCGTTGCTGCTACATAACCGAGCACAAAGTGACAAAACCGTTTTATTGCAATGCAATGCCTTTCGCAGCGGGCAATTTATTATTGATTCATTTGCGCATGCATGGAGGTTTCAGTGCTTGCTTATTGGGGTCGACGAATTCGACACCGTACTTAGTGGGTTTGAATGATCTTTTTGAGCAGTTTGTTCACTTGCTCGAGATTTATTTTTGGATCAGCCGTTCATTGTTCTTCTCGACGGGAGTGCGAACTTACGGGCTGTGGCCAGGAGGTCTATTTTTATGGAATGAAATGCAATACCCCTAAAAATAGAATCGTATGCTTATTGGTGAAGATGACCCCTCGAAAACAGGGAGTAGTGAATTTTATTTCGATATTAATTGTTTCCAAATGCTTTTTATTTTTCAGATGTGTGTGGTAAAAGTTAGACAAGAGTGCACGTACACACAAATATAAACAGTTCTTTTTTGCTTAGAAGTAGTTTGTAATGTTTTTCCTGTAACATGAACAATATTATGAATAGTGGCTGTTCTTGCTATCTAATTCGTTTCTCACTGGATACTTTCGCTTTTCCATTACACATTCAGTTTCTGCTGCGTTCTCCGTACTATAGGCTTCTTAATAATACAATCTCATTCGTCGAGAAATTACAGTTTTTAAGCGAGGGCTACTAAGATACATAAATATACTAAATATTCCGGCAAGTTCAACATGCATGTTTGAGTGAAATGGGCACTTTAGATAAGTAAATTATTTTCAATGTGATCCTAATTTATGAAATAGGTTATTCAGATTCAGATTAAGACCCAGTTTTTTCCCTGTGTAAGTACAAGCGGGGGTTGGAGAAAAAGCTGCAGTACTGCAGCTTTACAAAGCTTCAACCCCCCGGTTACTAGGACAACACTTCGTACAAGGCAAACACAGCAGCAATAAATTACACGTGTAAGTCATACATTTTAGATCTAAAAAGCGTAGTATAGCAGCGTAATACAAAACGGAACAATCGCCGGAGTTAAAAAAAACGATGACTGCATACATAAATAACAATAGAAAACAGTACTATACAAAGTATAGGGCAGGGGCAGTGCAAGTGTCAAATAATGCAGTAAGGTAAACATCACTAAAGAAACACTGCCAGCAGGTCCTTTTGGGTTACTTACATTTGCTATGTCGATACCTCTTTATATTGAGTGTTGAGTGATCTCGGTATTATTGAGCTTAACATTTAATTCCCGATGTTAGTCCGTCTCGCGGGTACAAACCGGTATTAAAGATTTATCATGCTGTACACAGAAATATTTCGAGTCACGTTGGCCAAGTTAAGTATTTTAATTGTGTTATGAAGTCACTTATTTATTAATGCTGCACAAAAGTGATAGCCGAACAGTTTTTGTACTCAATAAAAACAGACTGATTCATTGAAGTATTGGTTATTACTCTGATGACTATACTTTGTAGTCGAGAAAGTTTAGAGATGTGGACATGGTCATGGCCCCCCATACTAGTAAACAATAGCTAATATACGATAGAAATAATGAATAGTATATAGTAAACCTGGTTCATTGGCAAGTAATTCGTGATTTCGACAAAGCAATTCTAATACTCTATAAAGCTTCATTGCTGCCCGGTGTGCTTGCAAATCCCAGATCATATGCTCTTAAATATCGCGCCCAGAGTTTTGAAACTCTTTCTTACTTCTATGGGGCAGCCATCGAGATGCAAGTTATTTACTGGACTTATTTTTTTGCTTTTTAAGCTCGGAAAATAACAGCTTTAATTTTTTCACGGTTTCGTATTAAGCCATTTTACAACTCCCATTCAGTCAATTTAGCAAAAATTTCATTGCCACCGCCTATCAAATTGGCCCATTCTTCATCGGCTAAAAGCAAACTCACGTCATCGCCGTATATTACAAATTTTACGCGAGAGCTAATTACCTTACTGTCATATGTGAAAATGTTGAATAAATAACGACCCATTATGCTTCCTTCTCAAACGCCAAGGCAGGTTCGCTTTGTTAAAGAAGGTCAGTTATTTATGGTAACATAGTGCTGACGGTTGCCAAGGTATGATTCAATAACCTTACGTGCCCTACGACGAATACCATAAAATGATAATTTCTTAAATAGTAGCATGTGGTCGAGAAAGTCAAAAACCTCCGGGAAGGCTATAAATATTCCCAAAACGAAGTGTCTCTCTACGATTTGGTGGAGAATGAGTTCCTTCTGCCCTTCTGCGCAATTAACGCCACTTCAGTAGACTTGTGTTTACGGAAACCGAACTGAGCATCCGATAATCAGTTTTGCTTCTCTGTAAAGGACGCAAGCCACGAATATAAAACATTTTCAAGGACTTTCGAGATAAACGGTAAAAGTGGTATGAACCTATAGTTTCCAAAACTGTTTTCGTCCCCTTATTTGTACAGTAAGACTACTTTCGCGGTTTGCACATTCTCCAAAAAATACCGCTAAAAAACTTGTTGAACATGCTTGTCAGAAGGCGGGAAATTATGTCAGCAATAAATTTTTGAGGGCGGAGCTTAAAATCGAAAGGAATCAGAACTGTTGCTATTTCTCACTGGATAATTGTACAAAATACCTGGGCCTCCGTTACTGGGGTTAGAAATACTGAGTCTGAGCACAAATTTTGGATCTTCATAATGTTATTGAGTAATATCGGTGAGGACAATGCCGTGACAAAATATCCGTTGAAGGAGTCTGCCAGATCGCAGCCTGTTAATTGTCTGCCATTAATGTTTTAGAGGCTCTGTTGGCGGTGCTTTGGGGCCGAGGAGTGATCCTATCTTTTTCCACGTGACGTCGCATTGTAACTACATTCTAGGAATATGATGTTAAAATAGTCGTTTCTAGCCCAACGAATTTTTTTGCGGAGGGTATTGCAAATTTTTTTTTGTATTAGTCTTTTGAAAGTTGTGGTTACGGCAGGTGAGAAAGTTGGCATACATGACGCCTTTGATTTTGCTTTTTATAGCCCCTTTTGCAGCAATAAAGTGAAGTGCTAAGAAAGAGAACTTCTCCTTACACCATTCGAATGAGCGTTTTGAAAAGGGGTATGAAATCTGAAAGCATTGATAAGTATTTGCTGTTGCCTAAAAACAAGGCCTTCTCGCCACTTCGGGTTCAACTGGCTTGAAGCTCAAAAATATCTAACATTATTGAACCTTGAATCATTTCGGAGTCCTTAATACTACTGAAAAAAAACGACATAAATAAAAATTTAAACATGTAAACGAGCTAGCACTATCTTTGATGTTTTTATGACCTTATTAACGCTTCTCTCCTATTCCCTCCCCCCCAAAAAAACCACACTTGCCTACCAATTGCGATGGTGGCGCCTCCAACGCTCACTCAGATTATGCCATACACGGACGAAAACTCTGTCGGCACCCCTCACACTCAACCACACTGCCGCACGCACCACAATGTTTGGAATTTTTTTCGCAATTAGAAGTGATTTCCGCAGTGCCATTTCACTTCCTCACCTGAGGTTATCAAATCCAGTTCCGTGTGAGCGTTACAGGTATCTTCGGCGACACAAGCAGCGATGTGCAGCAGGTACCTCCGTCCAGGATTCAATCCCCTGAGGGTGAAGATTCTGCCGTGGTAGATCAGCACCTCGCCGCCGACCGTCACTCGAAAAAACTCCTGCTCAGACAACCGCTCGACCACCACTGTTGCTGTAGTGTCTGTGACGCTTATGGTTCGAGCCTGTAAGGAGGGCGGGGCTGAGAGAAAAAAATGCATTTAATAAGGACGTTGTTTTCCCATTTTTTGGGAAATTTGCAATTTCATGTTCCACATTCTGTAATTTTGTATCTTTCTAGGTCGTTTTGCAAAAGTGAATCTGCACTTCTTGTAATGCGACTCTCATGATTACTTTGCACCGTTTGCGCAGTAGTATAATGCGTAATGTTAATGAATTTGCCATGTTAGAGGCATTCAGGTCACACTTCATATTTTTACGTTCTTTCGCGCGAATTACAAAACATATCATTACACGCCTCGAGCGCTGCCTCTAGGGGCACCACTGAAATCTCTCTCGCGGCCCGTTTCGGACTCAGCCGCGGGATGCTCCCGCCCGCTTCCCACAGTCGCGCTGTTTTTGTGGCACGTTCAAGAATGAGATTTACCGTTTGCATGCGTTCAAAACGCATATTATGTGGACCAGTCACTCTGTTCGCAAATATGGTGTATTTCAGAAAGTGTAATCGTTCCTGACGCGATCTCAGTGTGTCATGTATGAGCGAGCTTGGTATGTATGAGCGACAGGTGTGTGTCAAAGATGAGCATCGCGAAGCCGGCACATGCACGGAGCTGATTGGAATTCTACTGCCACCAAATTTACTTACAGGGTCCCCGTAAGCAGCGCTTCCTCAGATTGCCATGCGCACACGGCTATACGATGAAAACCGATTTTGTGCGCTTACATATTCTAGCCGAGCGGTCATACCCGACAGCACACCAGTTACGCTTCTAATATCATACGTCGTATATAGATCCCCACACTGGACAAGTAATGTGGCGTAAATTTCATGAAGATTCTACGAAAGGCGTAGGGTGGATAATACAAAATTATACCGGGGGATAAACATCCGACCAAGAATTCAATGCTGGTGTTTTTGTCCTGAGATGGGGTCTCGCAGACATTCATCATCTTCTACATGTATCCCCCGCAAGAGGTGCGGCGACTGCTTGTAGAGCACGCCGCCTCCTCGACTAAACGTTATTCCAAACATCTTCACATGACTCAAGGAGCCCGCAAAAACTAGTACAAACTAAGATCAGATGGCCTTATCTGATACCACATTCTTCCAACGGCACCTTTTATTGTTTGTATACTCCCTACCGTGTACTTCAAAAATGCGCCCGCCGAGTGATCAGCTCTTCGTTGAATTAAAAAAAAGGAAAATTAGCGCGCAGTTTGTGTGTGTGTGATTACTAAAACGTTCATTCCTTGATTTTGTTCCGCGTTCAGACACAACGCCGCAACGCTAGTTCGCCTCCACCCCCGCCCCCATTTCCTGAGAAATAGCAGTGCATTTCGCATCTGTTTGGGTCTGGTGAGTCCTACTGACTTAAGTTTAGACGAACGTGTTTAGCGTTCCTGAAGCTGCACTTGTTTTTTTTTTTTCATCCCTGAACGACCTATTATGCTTCTCCATGACTTGTAGACTATTTATTATTCCGCGGTTTTATTGACTTTTCTTGGTTCCCTATAAGGCGCGAGGGTCACATATTTAACGAAGCAGAGCTTTGCACTAAACTTAACATTTCTTCGTGGCTTATATTCCATTAAGAGGCACGAGTGGTTGTCAGGCGCTGGGTAGCAACATCACCGAAACATTTTTCGACGGAATATATATTCGAAACGAAGCCGCATCTGTAGTGCACGCTGCAAGACTAAACCAACGTCTCAGTGTGCGAGTATAAGGTCTAAACGTGACGACAATAATGCATTTGTGTCTGACGTGTGCGGAAGTGGCGGTGCTGATATGCGACTGGCGTCGCTGCCGCCGGTAAGAGCAGTCAGGAAGCCCGCAGGAACGCGTCCCCGGATTGCTTTTGTTGGCGTTCGAGCCCTCTAAAAAGCCGCAGCTATGTTTCGAGGTGCCCTAAATGTACTATTTTCTTATAGCTATGACAAGAAAAAGTTGTTTGGGTGCGAAAATGCAAGACGAAGCGAAAGAGAAGCAAAACATTGCATAGATCCCTATCAGCCATCCAGCGCTCCTCCGCAGCCATTGCAAAGCTCGATGCGTATAACAACACCCTTTGCAAATAGGGCATACGGTTTCATAAGCTGGGTGTAGTGTAGCTAAGCGCCTCTGAGAAAACTTCCAGCTCCGCGTAGTAGGTGATAAATGCCTTTGGAAGCACCCAACCGATTTACTACCTTTTTTGCGGGCTTCTACGAACGTCGCACAGGTACCAATACAAGAAAGGTTTGTCCGTTGCAAGGTGTGAGGGATCGAAGCCACGCACCACCGCTACGGAACAAAAAATTCCCCCGCACCTCCCCGAAGGGAATCGTGCAGAAATGCGAATGCATTGGGTGCACCGATGAGTGTGTTGCGAGTAATGGCGTAATTAGTGACGAGAGTGTGAACGTAATCATTTATTCATCAGCACCTGTTTGTGTTATCGTTGTACCTGACGGCCACAATCACTGCCTTGTGATCGCTAAAGTGCACGGTCAAAGGGTCTTTGAGAAGCATACGCGCGTCACAGTTTCGCGTAAAGACCAGATCAATGCAACTCCCGTGAATGGTAGTGGGGCACGTGTCGAAGCCGGCAGAGAGACAATGCATAGAGTGCCTGGTCTGCATGTACTCGACCAGCCACTCGCCACTCTTCTTGCGCACGTCAACGTTGAAGTCGCCAACCAAGACTATGGGGTCAGAGGGTTTGGAGCGCACGCGCACACTTTTCATAGCCGCGTCCAGCTGCGCGGCAACGGCGTCTCGAGCGAGGTTGGGCGCGAGGTACACGGTCACCACAAAGACTCCGTCTCCGGTGTAGGCAAGGGTGTACAAGTCCTTGTACAGAGACGTGTCTCGAACGGGAGACGTGGCAGCGGCGTGCGATATCAAGTTCCCATACACGTTAGACACCAGACTAACACCGCAGTACTCGCCGTCCTTGCCGCTTCGAGCAAAGTAGTACTCGTTGACGGCGTCATCAGCCGCATCACTAGCACTCGGGCAGACACTGCGATCGAGGACGAGGAGGGACGCCTGTCGTTGTTGTCGCAGTTCTTCGCTGAAGGGCAAGTAGCGCTCGACGAACACGTCCACACCACCGGCTCGGCGGGTGGCAATGGCACGCGCAGGAGAGATAACACCTGCGGGCGCACGCCGACGGAGCACGACAACCCCCGACTAAGAAATGCATTCGCATTTACGACGACGACGACGACGAAGGCCGAACTACGAGGCGCGCGCTCACGTGCGCTCGCGCTGGAGGAATGCAGGGGCACGCCGGCCAACGGAGCAAGACAACCCCCGGCTAATAAATGCATTCGCATTTAAAAATCACAACGACACCACGAAGGTTCGCTCGGCTCATAATTTTGCGTTATGCCATAGTAAGAACCAGTACCGGCAAAGCGCTGAGTGCGCGGTGGACACACCTGCGCATGAACAAAACTGGATTCAGTACTTCTGCGCATGCGGAGTTAAGTCGGCCTCCTATCGTGTACCGTACGTACCGGAACTGGTTCTCCGCTCATAATAACTCTGGGATATATTTGAGGTAAGTTTTGCGCGAACTGCGTGGTCAGAGTTAAAGTGCAGGAGCAAGGTAAAAGATCATCGTAACTATTACGTTTCCTTATGCAAGGAACGGCGACAAGGAAGAATATACAGCAGGATGCATCTCATAAGGTAGCGATTAGCCAAGCAATAAATTTAGCATCAATCAATCAATCAACCATCAATCAATCAATCAATCAATCAATCAATCAATCAATCAATCAATCAATCAATCACTGTTATGAGCCAATACCATCCCACATTATTACTTTAGCAGCAAGCGTAACTCTCGTTATCCCTTAGTATTCATACACCCTTTCAAGAGCGAAGCTCTTTAATTGGATTGGATTGGAAAAACATTTATTGTGCCTGCGGTTGAAGTCCAAGTTAGGACTTCAGACTTGGCCAGTGTCGTCCTCGCTGTCGCCACCAGGGTTAGAGGCCCCCGGCCCGTTACCGGGCTGCGAAGTCTCCTGCCTGGCCAACGCCACGATGACCCGCTGGACGGCCTCGAGTTGGAGGTCTTGGTTGCCAGATCGCTTAGCCTCTTCAAAAGCGGGCGGAAGCCTTCCTGATGTAGAATCTTCTGGGAAGTTCAGACAGTCCCAGACGATGTGCTCAAGAGTCGCGGGGGCGTTGCGACACACCCTGCACGTACCGTCGGGGTGTGCCTCCGGGAAAATCTTGTGCATGAATGCCGGGCTCATGACCGTTCGTGTTTGGAGCTGCCTATATATGACTGCCTGCTCCCTGCTCAGCCCTTTACAGGGCGGCGGGAGCGTGCGTCTGGCGAGCCTATAGGCCTTGGTTATCTCGTTCAAGCTGGTCATTGATCACCGCTTGACCCGGCGCGGTCCGTTAGTTCGCGCGCGCGGGCGTGTGCGGTTTCGTTATGGTTGGCGTTGGTGTCCGACACTTCCCCTGCGTGTGACGGAAACCACTTTATTCTTGCCATTTCCCGGTGTCTCGGTATCTCGTTTAAAATCTTCGTCGCAGCAGCAGAGACCCTGCCTCGGGCAAAGTTCCTGATTGCCTGCCGCGAATCGCTGAGGACAGTGCGGCAGCCCGTGTCTTTGATGGCCAGTGCGATGGCCACCTCTTCGGCCTCTTCGGATGTACTGCTCGCCGTGCTGGCCGCCGCTGTGATGCTGCCCCCAGCATCGATGACAACCACGGCGAATCCTCTTCTGCTCGCATATTCGGCAGCATCCACGTAACGGGCGCCTGCGTCGCCGGCGTGCAGGTCCGCCAGCGCCTTGGCCCTCGCCTTGCGTCTGCCTTCATTGTATTCGGGGTACACGTTGCGCGGGATAGTGTCCACGCGAATTTTGCTCCTGATCTCGTCCGGGGCGGGCGTCTTGGCTCCTTGTTGTTCGTGATATCGTATTCCAAGCTTCTCCAGGATTCTCCTACCGGCCTTGGTCATGGAAAGCCTCTCCAGCTGGGCAATCCTCTGAGCCTCGGCGATTTCGTCGAGGGTGTTGAGGATGCCCAGAGCGTACAACCTCTCCGTGCTGGTGGATTCGGGAACTCCGATGGCCGTCTTGTATGCCCTTCGGATGACTACGTTGAGCTTGTTCGTTTCGTCCCTCTTCCATTTGTGGAAGGCGGCCACGTATGTGATGTGGCTGAGGACGAAAGAGTGCACGAGCCTCGTGAGGTTCTCCTCGCGAAGTCCCCTCCGTCTGTTCGACATTCTTCTCATTAGCCTGATGGCGTTGGCCGCCTTGCCGACGACCCGTGTCACTGTTTTCCCGTTGCCTCCGTGCTCGTTAATAAGCATTCCCAGAATACGGATATCTGTGACTCTGGGTATAACGGTACCGTCTTTGGTGTAGACGGAGATTTCCTCGCTGTCGCTTCTCTTTTCAGCGCGGGGACCTTCCCTGGGCCTGTATAGCAGCACCTCGGACTTACTCGGTGAGCATCTGAGGCCGGTGCCCTCGAGGCTTTCCTCGACCGTCCGTACCGCCCGCTGAAGCGCTTCTTCTACTCGAGCGTCGCTGCCCTCGACCCACAGCGTGATGTCGTCGGCATATATGGTGTGCCCGACGTGCTCCACCTCTGCGAGTCTACTGGCGACCTCGATCATGACTAGGTTGAATAGGAGCGGCGAGATCACCGACCCTTGAGGGGTGCCTCGGCTGCCGTTGTCTTTGGCGTCCGTTGCGAGATCCCCCGCAACGATTTCTACCGTTCGGCCCGTGAGAAAGCTCCCTATGTACTCGTGGGTCCGCTTGCCCATGTTCAACTTAGAGACTTGGCTCAGGATCGCCGAGTGGTTGACATTGTCGAAGGCCCCCTGTAGATCCAGGCCCATGACGGCCCTTGAGTCTCGGGTGTCCCTGTCGACAATGAGGTGCTTCAGTTGTATCATGGCGTCCTGCGTGCACAAGTGCTGCCGGAATCTGATCACACTGTCGTGGTAAAGGTCGTTGTTTTCGAGATATTCTTGCCACCGCGCTAGTAGGACGCGCTCCAGTACCTTGCCCACGCAGGATGTGAGCGATATTGGACGGAGGTTGTCCGTGCTCGGCGGCTTTCCAGGCTTAGGTATCAGGATCATCTTAGAATGTTTCCACTCCTTCGGTACGACTCCCGACCTCAAGCACTCGTTGAAGTATTTCGTGAGGGCTACAATCGAGCGGTCATCGAGGTTCTTGAGTGGTCCGTTCGGCACGCGGTCGGGACCCGGAGCCGATCTGCTGTTAAGCTCTTGCAGAGCCGTCCGCACTTCCTCGACGTCGATGTCTCTGTCCAACCTGTCGTTTGGGCTTCCAAAGTAATCTCTGTGGGTGACTTTTGGCGTGGAGGGGATGTATTTCTCCAGAAGTTTCTTCTTCACCGCATCCTCGCCTCTTTCCTTGATTTCCACGTGTAGGATCTTTGCAAGCCTATCCCTCTGATAAGACTTGGTCTTTGTCTCATCCAGTAGGTGCCGGAACAGGTTCCAGGTTCTGCCGTTGTGGAGTTGGCCGTCAGCAGCGTTGCAGAGCTCGTTCCATTTCTGGTTGTTGAGCGCGTGGCAGTGCTCCTCAATCTTGCGATTCAGACCGGCGATCTTCTTCCGCAGCCCTCTGTTGAGCCTTTGCTTCTTCCATCGCTCTTGTAGAGATCGTTTCGCCTGGATTAGATGGAATAGCCTCCTGTCCATACTGTCGACTTGAACATCCGTCTCGATTTCTCTCGTGGCCATCTTCACGTCCCTGGTAACGTTCTTCATCCAGGCGGCGATGTCTTGGATGTGTTCGTTTTCGTCTGCGGCCTCGTTTCTTTGCCTGCTGAAGGCTTCCCAGTCGACCCATTTGTGCTTTCGTGCCTGAGGTGCGCTGGCTCCACTCAGTCGCACTGTAGTTTCCACAATCATGTGATCCCTTCAAAGGTCTAGTCCGGTGTTCTTCCACTCTACGTCCTCCGCCACGATGTTCTTGACAAAGGTGAGGTCGGGGGTGGTGTCTCTGGACACCGAGTTGCCCGTTCTCGTCGCGTTGGCAGGATCCGTGACGAGGACGTACCCATTGTCGAGCGCATCCTGCGCCAGGTTTCTGCCTTTAGCGTTGCTCTTGACGTAACCCCAGGACTGGTCCATGGCGTTGAAATCGCCGCATACCAGTAGCTTGGAGCAGCCTGCCTGTGCACTGGCCTTGTGTAGAAGCGCCCTGAAGCGCTGCCTGCGTTTACTGGGGTTGCTGTAAACGTTGAGGATATAAATGCTTTCCTTTCTTTTCTTGCCTACCACCACTTCCGCAAAGACGTGATCAATTGTAACGTTCGTGAGATTAAGTTCTAGCATTGTGTGCTCCTTCCTGGCCATGACGCATAGTCCCCGGCTATGGTCGTCGGTAGACCATAGCGCTCTGTAGACATGTAGGGGGCGACGCACTGTTAAAGTTTCTTGGAGTAGGAGTATGTCTGGTTTCCGGTCGCTGCTCTCGATGTGTTGCAGTAGAACTGCCCACTTCCTGTCCAGGCCGCGGCAATTCCACTGCCAAACGACTATTGTTGTTTTTGGGGCCATTACTAGTCTGTGCCGGTAATGCCGCCCTGCGCCGTCGTGCGTGGGTCTTGGTGTTGGGATAAGGCCTCATAGCTTAGAGTGTGTTGGGTGGCTCCCTCGATCTGCAAGAACCGTTTGTGGTCTATCCTGCTTTTTTCGACGATGGCCAACTTGAGCGAGTCGATCATTTTTTCCATCCTCGATTCAAACATTCGCTCCATCCTCTTTTCTAGCTTGCTCAACCTGTCCTCTATTCGAGCTTCGTTGCTGCTAATTTCTTTGGTGCCACGTTTTTTCGTGATCCTCTTCTTGAGTGCCGGTTCTTTGAGTTCCTGGGCATCATCCACAGTTTCCATTGGCTGCCCCTTAGGCAGAGACTCAGACGTGTTGGTCGAAGGGCCCGGGGCGGTGTCATTGCCCCTAGCCTCCGCCAGACATTGTAGGCTCTTCTTCAATTCATCTACCATTCTTCTCAATTCCTTGTTTTCCTCGCGAAGAGCCTCTATCATTTCGTGCTCCTTGCTTTGCGTGTGTTGTTTCTTGGTTACGTTGCCGCTGGCCTTTCTGGTGCTCTTGGCCGCATCCGCCCAGCTTACGCGGTCCTTTGACGGGGTTCTTCCTTTCCTGGAGGTGCTGGGACTCCGACTCTGACGGCGCAAGATGCCGCCGTTGGATGGCGACCGGCTCTTAGAATTCGAGCGGTTCCTCGAATGGGATCTTGGCTTGCGTGCGGAGCCCAGTACTGGGAAGTCGCTTTCCGATGGCAGCTGGCTCTCTTCTACCGAAGCGTAACGCCGCTCCCATTGTCTTTTTCTGACGACATATGACGTCTTGACAAATCGTAATTTTTTGTTTCCGCAGTTAAAATAGCAGGAAATTGCCGAGCGCGCGCTCACGAGCGCGGGCCTCGCGACTACTGCCCAGCGTCCCCTGCTCACGTTTGTCAAGCCTAGCATGCCCACCTAAAGAGATTGTCCAAGATTGCGGCGACCGTCCGGCAGTTAAAAAAACCAAGAAAATGTTGAGTGCTGTGTGTGCGTGCCTCGCGGCCACCGCTCAGCGTCATCAGACCACGTTTGCAAAGCAAACATGCCCACTTGGGAGGTTGGCCAAGATGGGCAAAAAAAAAATCTCAAGCATTCGCTCTTATCGTGGCACCACTTGCTCGGAACGAGGAAGACAGATCATAGCGTACGCCCCTCTAAGGTGGTGTCCAATGATTATAACTTCCATAAAAATGAAGGAAGCTCACACTTAAAGCAACAACGCTCGAGTAAGGTCGTTGCGGCAGCAGCGAAGAAGCCAATCGGCTGCAATTGAGGACTTAAACCGTTGTGATGGTCGTGAAAGTTGCGTGCAAATTCGCTACCTTCAAGTTTCACGCGTAATGTGGCCTTTCTTTTTTTTTTTTCAAATAAGTAATAACCTGCTGCATACATTTTCCTTCTCATCAGTGCGAAATAACAACGGGAGAAAGTACGGATTTCTTACCCCGGGCTGGAGTGGTGATAGTCCGTGACGACTTCTCGTACTTGCAGACTGTTCCATTTAGCTCCAGACTGAAGCTTGCTTGAACGATGTATCGCGTTCTTGGCTTGAGGCCATGAATCACATAGACGAGCAGATTCCCATCGGTGGAATACTTGACGCAGTCTTCGGGACGGGTGGCGGGGCAGACACTGATATGGATGTCCTCGGAATGCACAGTCTTCCACGTGGTCCTTGCAGATGTCGCGGTGAGAACGTGTGCTTGAAATCCTTCTACATCGGGCGCTGTAAAACACAGACACGCAAGAGAAGGCAAAATGAGCAGGGGCAGGAAAAATTGTGTTCTTCATTATTTTAACAACTAAAACAATTACTCTTGTGCGAGAATGTTTTCCTTTCTGACAAGGTGATAGTTATGTACAATGTTTGTATACATCCACAGTTCCAATTCCTGTTGTTTGTGTTTTGGAATCTGCGATTCTCTACCAGCGTTGGAAATCACGAGCGCAAGTAGACCTAGGAAAAAGGACGGAAGGCCACCACAAAGTCATTCGAATTCGGCAACCGCGAGATACACAATATCAAGAGCCATTTATTTGACTAAATGTCAACATGTCAGCAACGTCCTCCAAAAACACGACCCAGCCACACTGCCAGTGAGGGTACCGGTGGTCTACTTCTGACAGAAAAAGCCTCGAGAAGCGATCTATATCAACTGCTGCTAATGCATAAGTGTTCGATCAAACTAATTATCAAAGTAAAATATTTCGTGCGGTGCGGCTTCTAATTTACGAGAAAACAAAGTGTGGGCAAGTAGCATGTCTACGTATGAAGGCCTGCGGAGCAGGTGTAAGTGTAAGTGTAAGTATTCGTGCTGCTGTTTTATGTCAATCTTTGTGTGGGCATACCTTCTGTTATCTATGCTTTGGCATAGGTCTGTACGGCGCGGAAATGAATGCGTGGTGTCCCTACTCCCAGTCATAAAATAATCCGATTTATTTATTTATTTATTTACTTACTTATTTATTTATTTAATGAAACATTATATATAATGTAACTATATAATGTAGCCGAATGTGACCTGATGATGATGATGATTGCTATTGGTTTCCCCTTTGAAGCGGGGTGATGACATGTCATCTTACCAAAAAGGACTAATATAACCATGTTTTACAGTCTTGGTTTAATACTAGCGCTGCTTAGGGCAGGCACTCAAGCTTATTAGGGCCGAAATACTTTCTTTTCCCTGTTACGGGTGGCAACTGTCCTAGGCAATATTCCCCTCTCTGGTTTTCGTCCACCAGCATTCTAATCTTCTTTTCGTCCCCTCGACAGCCTTGAAGTTAACTTCCTCTCTGATACCCTTAAATCCTAGGGCTTCTCGGAAGCCCAATATTCCCTTCATGTAGATTTGGATGGATACCCTCACATTCTAACACTATGTGCCGCATAGTTTCTATTTCTTTTCCGCAGACCACACATACCCCATCATTTTGTGAATACTTCCCCACAAAACTCTTAGTTCGCAGGCAACCTGCTCTAGACTCAAAAAGCAAAGCACTGCCCTGGGAATTATCGTAGAAATTTTCCTTTCTGATGTTCAATTTCTCAGCCAATTTCTCAGCCTCTAACGACGTTTTAGCTTCCATTTTTTTCATCCATTTATTCGTTTCAATCTGCCTTGCCTCTTTTTTGGTTACCTTGGCTGTTTTGGATTCTCCACCGTTCTTTCTGTAATTCATCGTTAGCCTTCTAGTCTTTCTTAACCACTGCGTGTCCACGCTTTTCAAGTATAGGTACCTAAAAACCTTAGCTGCCCACCTCCGTTGATCAATTACCCTGAACTTCATCTCAAAGCATATTTTACTCTTAGCTTCTCTAGCTTCAAACGACGCCCAGCCCATATCTCCCTGAACTGCTTCGTTAGTTGTTTTTCCATGCGCGCCTAGGGCCAAACGTCCTACCGTCCTCTGGTTTACTTCAAGGCCTGATAGAACGTCTGATTTTAAGCAGAGTACAGCATTTTCAAACGTGAGACCCGGAACCATTACTCCTTTCCACATTCCTCTTACTACTTCATATTTGTTATACCCCCACAGAGCTCTATGCTTCGTTATAGCTGCGTTTCGCTTTCCCTTAACCTTAAGTTGCTCCTCGTGAGTTCTTAATTAGTTATCCCCTTCGTTTATCCACACTCCCAAATATTTATATTCCTTCACTCTAGGTAATTCGCCTTGCTGGACAGACACTACGTCAGTGGTAGCGTCATTGAAAACCATTATTCCTGATTTTTCTGCACTGAAATTTAACCCGAGGTCAGTGGCTTCCTGGCCGCTAATATTTATTAGCCGCTGCATATCGGTTTGGTTATCAGCTAAAAGAACAATGTCGTCTGCGTATAACATTCCCGGAATATGCTGTCGTACCACTTCGCCTTGCAGCATACGGGTTAGGCTGAACCCTACTTGACTTTCTTCCAGTTTCTTTTCTAACCCCGCCATGTAAAGCATGAACAGTATTGGGCTCAAAGGGCATCCCTGTTTCAGTCCCCGATGGATGTTGTCCTGCTGGGCGCATTTCTGTCCTTCCCAAGTAAGGTGTACTCTATTGTCTTTATAGATTGCCATAAGGAACTGTACTAACTCGTCATCTAATCCCTGGAGTTTCAGCATTCTCCACAGCCGTTCTCTGTTTACGTTGTCATATGCCCCTTTAATGTACATGAATGTAATGCATAGTGGTCCATTCTATGCTTTCGCAATTTCAATGCATTTCGTTATTACGAACAGATTGTCATCCAGTCGCCTGTCTTGTCTAAATCCATTCTGCAGTTCCCCAAGTATTTCATTTTCTTCCAACCATGCTTGAATTTCTGATTTTATCACCTGCATTACGAATCTATACACCACTGACGTTACTGTGAGTGGTCTGTATGAATCAATACTGGCTTTGTCTCCTCTGCCTTTATATATTAAATTCATCCTACTTTCTAACCAGTCCTCTGGTATTTGTTTGGTTTCTATGACCTTATCTATTGCCCTCATAAACGATTCCTTACTTTTACGTCCAAGTAGGTTTATCACTTGCATTGGTATTCCGTCCGGGCCCACTGCTGTCTGGGGGGAACCTTTTGTTCTGCAAAAGGTTTAAACCTTAAACTGCCCCCCCCCCCTCACCGTCCTTCCTTCCCCATACTGACCGACGTGCGCACCTTCTGCAACACATTTTATTTATTTATTTATTTATTTATTTATTTATTTATTTATTTATTTATTTATTTATTTATTTATTTATTTATTTATAACAAGAAGAGCTGGCGCACAACATGTAGGCAAGTCGTCATCAATAAATAATTTATCTCCTGCATCTTGTCTCTAAAAACAAGCCACAAGCGACCCTTAAAGAGCAAAACGCAAGAAATAATTGCAGTGAGCTTGGACTCAGGCCTAAGTGGTATATTCTCGCCTCACAAGCAGACGGGTCTGCACTTGATTCATATACAATATGTAGTCATTTTATATTTTAATAACATATTATCATGGGTATAATATGTACGTAAATCCTTACAAAGTCTTGGAAAAAGTACAGCGATAGTTGGGAATACTACGCTGTGCCTCGAGCACCATGACGAGGCAAGAAACGGGGCAATGACGACGTAGGTAAATCACTGGGCTCATATGCGAAAGAACGCTCATGGGTAATCATATGGCACGTTCGGTTGTTGCCCCCAAGCAACGCGAATGTGTACGCAACCGCAGACAGGCATATAATATTTAGAATGCATGACTAGTGAGCCGAAGCAATGTTGATTGCATTGACACATTGATTGGCCCCACAAGAGTGCAATGTGCGATCCCACCTAGCAAAGAGCTGGTGAATGACTACTGGAAGCACCGCTGTTCACTTGCCTTGGCCAAACGACGTGACTGTTCTTTTCACATCCTCGCTGAAGTACCTCCGGCCCTCCCCGTACAGGAAAGACCGGATGCTGAAGGTGTAGTTCTGGCGGTAAGGGTCAATATTAAAGACGACGTGTCTCTGGGTTGCAGGTAGCGTCACCTTCTCCTGAATGTGGCCGACGTCTTCAGTTAGCGTGACCACGAAGCCGTCAACACTGTTCCTGTGCTTCCAGGAGGCACGAATGAAGTGGTCGCATGTGGCGACGAGCTGGATGTCGGTCGGTGGACCTGCGAGAATTCACGTTCGAGCAACCTTAGTGGCAGACGGGGAAGTACTCGTGCACATTCACGCACGTCATGATGCATCCTATACTGGTTGTAACCAGGGTCGCCTCCTTAGTAATCTTGGTGTAAACTCTTCCCAAGTTTGACCTAAGGTTCAATGCCATAGCCAGGTATGTTTTTCGTGGGTGTCAAGCAGCGCCGGCAAAGAAAAATAAAATAAAGAGCTGCAGCCCCCGCCCCCCTGAAAACAAAATTGGGCATTTGTCAGCTTTAATAAACGGACAGCATTTTTATCTTTGTTTTTACGTTATAGTACCTAGATTGAATGAGTGAATAGCCTAGGCGAACAACTAGGACGAAAGAAACAGAGACAGAGATGCGATGCTCCGAAAATTTCGGGGGTGTTCTCACACCGAAACACCCTCCCCCCCCCCCTCTCTGGTTACACCCCTGTTTAAGTCTGGAGATAAAATGTTGGATCACAATCCTGTTACTCATAAGAGACAGTGGCAGATTGTAATTGCAGTCTACAGTAACGGGGTAGAGTACTGAGAGACGGAAACAGGAGAATGAGCACACCTGATGACATCGGCTGATATTGAAGTAGCCAGTAGGGTAGAGTAGGTCAAGTTCTTTCCTGGCGGGAGGGCTTTTGATAACTCTCAATAAGAAGAACGCCATTCTACTTTACTGCAGCACACTGGTGGCTCTACGGAATCAGGTAAATGGGCTTCCAGAGGCTACTGACATTGCTGAAGAGTGGACTGATGATGAGCGTGAGTGCTTGATCGTTTATGATGCACCTGTGACCAAGATCTGCATTTTCATGATATGGTACCGCAGCATTCCACAGTGAGACGAGGTTACATCAGAAGCTACAAATACTTCAGTTGAATTTTATCCATGTCACAGGGCTGCTCTCGCGTAATGGAATAATCCTCAAAAACCAAAATGGACCGTGAGACGTTTACTTTCTGAAACCCAGAGCGCCAACTGCTGACTGAAGAGTAATAGCGACGATGCCAAGCATCTAACCTAGTAAACATAAAGTCAAAAAGTGCACACGCACAATGTGTTGGTACCATTCTCGATCGGCTTCATCAATTTTTTGTGCAATGGTATGGTTCGATGTCTGCACCCAGATGGCTCGCTAAGGACGTTGCTCCATAACAAAAGTGAACAAATCACACAAAAATGAATAATTGGCGAAAACACATTGTAGTATCAAAAGCAGCTGAGTTCGAAACTCGTGCATCTCCCCGAATGTAATCTAAACTATTATTCTACTGGCTTTATGATACATACTCGTGCATATTATTATCAATGTACGCAGTATTTAAATTCTAGAAGGTGCTTTAAAGAAAATAAAGAGCATGCAAGCATTAAACACAAGGACAAAGCAAGTTAAATAATTGCGGCAGGTGTTCACACTACTTAATTCTCAGTGGATTATCACGAATGGCTTGTAATTCGAAAAAAGCAATAAGTTTGAGCGAGAATTCGTCCTTAAGTTAAAATAACAAGATTACGGGAAGAATTCTCGGCATCATTGAGAAAAACTCGAATTTACCACAATTTGCTTAGATGTCTTTGACACAAGCCTTTTCTCTATAGTAGTGCGTGAAAATCCGTTTAATATGAATTGTACTGAGTTTGTTTTCATGGAACGGCTTATGATGTATATTAGTTTGATTTACTTGAAATTCTCTGAAATTACTCGAATTTACTTGAAGCCACAAGCAATTAACGGATTTGTTGGAGTACGCTCCACAAGTTTTTGGAAAAGCTATTAACCCAGAAATACTTTTTACGTACTTTAAATTAGTATAAGTTTATTAGAATTACGTGTCTTACTTTTATAATTTTTAAGACTCATTGTTTGAAGTAACTGTTTGGTATGGCTGGTTGGTAATAAAATACGTGGATCTACTTGCAATGACATACTTCTTGTTATTGAGTGGCGTCATGATGGCTGTGGCAATGGCGTCGTGTGCGGTTGCAGTGAATTAGTTCTTACGCGGACCTCCATGCGTCCACATCGGGAAATACGGGTGGGGAAGCTAAGCGGTGTTTGATATTTAAAATGGAGAAACACAAGCAAGTAAGCAAATAAAAGGGAGGGCTGTTAGCGGGGTAGCGAAGGAGCCACCATCTTTAGTTTTGCTGCTGTTCCTCTACAAACTGCAGTTTGATGAGAAACATGGCGCGTCCATGTACTCAGGAAAAACAGGGCTACAGAGGATTGGCGTTGTCGCTTGAGCTCAACCCGACTTGATCAACCTACCTGCACACATAACTCTAAGCGGAGACGTAGTAGGCAAGTTTCGAGTTTCCGTATGTGGCTGTGTAAAATCCGGGAAGCTATTATAGAAGGTGTCCCAAACGAAAGTGCAGAGTATAACTACTTCGGTTATGTTTATTGTTGTGTGTGAAGGGCTCTCAATTAAAATGGTGTCGGGATGTGCCTAGCCTGTGCGCTCATGGGGACCGCACAGGCGGCCATAAAGGGCAGCGACGTCCTACCGTCCGATAATAGGGGCTGCTATTGGTGGCTACAACGTAATCAAAGTTTGTTCGGACTTTTCTGTAAGTGTAGTCGCAGTGAACCTTGGGAGTTTGGACTTAGAGGGTATATTTTTGGGAGGTGATTCTTGCAACTGACAATGCGTTTACAAGAGAGGAAGCCATTGCACATCAAAAAATGTTGCATGCTTACAAACGGAGTTCGTGGCGACAAAGTGATTGCCTGAAGAATCGACGCGATGCAGAGCGAACAAGAAGGGAGAGTTTTGCAAAGGAGAAAAAAACAAGTACAGGGGCACCTAATCGCTTCTTGTGATGTAGTGAAGGCGATAGTTTTGGTGTTTACTTGGGGGTTCTGCGCGCTCGAAGCTGAGAGGCGCACAAATGGCCGTAGTACCGGCAGGTGGGTGGGTGGGGAGGGGGGGGGGGGTGCCTTTGCGAAGCCAATGGAGCTCTGGCTCGCTGGTAACTGTTATGCCACCAGGAGAGGCAGCGACGAATGTGGAGGCATGCGCAGCCGAGAGAAGCGCGCTCGTCTTTTTTATTATTATTTCGGATCCTCGTGCTACGAAGACACATGGAGCGCCACTGCCAAGAACAATTTCTCTCACGCGTTCTGGGGAGGCCATCACTTTTTTCTATAGGCCACTGAAGGCACTTGCATTGAAGATAATTTAGAAAAGCCCACAAAAGATAAAGCAATATTGCTTCGGATATATGCATCGAGATATCGGCTGACTATGCACTGAGGGCAGCGAATTCAGTAATATATAGGCTGCGTTTAATAGTGTGGGTTAAGACTGACCTTGTCTGTGAAGAACGCCGTTATCGAAAGCTTAAGATTCGTTTACTCTAAACAGTACAGACAGTGGTTTTTCGCAACTTAACGCGAAGAAAGAGAGAAAGAGCTAAAGACTTACAATGCCCAGATAATATTTAAACGTTAACTCTATAATAGGTGGCGAAGTTTCACTCACTTAGTTTACTGTAGTGGTATGCTGCATTTACTGGTGCAACTTGTAAGCTAGTACACTTTAAATGTAGAGTTAATTCAGGGCAGGACAGGGCATCACTGGTACAGTAAATTCGGAACCACTAATTCTTTTATTCTTCTACTTACGAATTGCTGTCGGAGTATCAGTAGGGTGGTGTAAGGACGCCTTTGCATTTCCATGTAAGACCTGGGATGCAGTAAAAGAAACGGGAACGAAAAAGAGAAACTGAGTGAAATTGACAAAACGTCATTGCTTCACACGCAAACAGCTGAGAAATATGTAATGGCAGAAGCAATGGGACACCCCCCCTTGGCAAGCGTAACTGCTCTTTATATCATTGCTGCACTAAGCTGAAGATGTTGGGGAAAAAGCAGGCAGTGGAGATACCAGTCTTATGTGCCCAATGTGCCGAAATATCCGCTGTCGTTAGCAGCTGGAGGCACCAAAATTGTATGCGTACGTGGAACACTGCTTTTGAACGAAAGGACAATGTTGTTCGGACACCTCCTTGCACGACCTTCAATTCCATGAGGGATTGTTTTGTTTTTATGCAACTATAAGTTACAGATAGTGGGCACCGACAAATGACAATGGTCTTCCGTGACAATAGCCCACAACCAAACTAACAATGGTATACTAAGCTTGGCACTAAGCATGACACTAAGCTAAATAACTGGTACTCCCGGAAAAAGAAGAACGCTAGATAATTTAAATTGAACATGTATAGAAAATCAGTACCTTTAACTACTCCTTAAGAAAAATAAACGAGAGGGTGTCTTGTTAATCGAGGAGCACACTAACGAGTTCCCCTGACTTGCCAGAGCACCCAATTTATTCGGTACATCATAAACGTTCTTTACTACAGAGAAAAATACACGTGTTTCCAAATGTAGATCGGTGCGGAAATAAATATAAAAAAGTATCTCTAAAACACTATCACGATATCTTGTATTATGACGATACTGCCCAACGCTGATACGTGACCCGAAACTGAATGAGCAATAAAAGTGAATCCTCAAAAGAAATGCCCAATTTATTTCACCCACAAACAACACAAGTAATTGCACTTTGTCAAAGTAGCCGGTCGAACAGCTGAGCCCACCAAGCACGCCACTCTCCATGACAGTATTCTCGACATTTGCTCTTGCGGCAGCTTGTTTCGCAAAACCGATTCGCCCTAATTATATTCTCTAGGTGGGTGAACCTTGCGTTTTCTTTGACTCCGCGACAATATTGATGAATTAAAGTTACCTTAAATTATCTTTTACACTGAATTCGCCTCTATATACCTTGCGGTCGGAAGCCAACTTTTTTCCCGCATTCCGACAACAATATACTTCACCAGCCAGCGGTACTATAAGGCAAAAAAAGAATATTGGCTATGTAGCGCTCATGAAATTTTTCACGCGTACTGGCAAACGATACAAGTAGTAAGTGTTTTCCGGAAACCTAGGTGGCAGAATGCGGCGTCCTCTTCTGCAGCTCTCCTCAAGGTGAAAACACCGCATTGGAGGTGGAAAGAGGGCTATGTCTGGAGACGAAGACGCTCGGCGGGTTTCTTTAGCTCGCCTGACCTATAAAGAATTGGCCGCGTATCTGCTCCTTTCGTTGCAAATGTGGTCAAAAGACAATAGTCTTTGTAGACATTTGCCGAGGAAATGCCCCCCTTTGCTTTCCCGCTCACCTCTCATGCTGTTCCTGTACCGTCGCGCTCATCCCAAGGTAAACACACTAAAGGTTTTCTCAAGGCGATTTGAATTTACCGCGTTGAATTGCTACAGGCCGGGTTCCTCGATGCCAGCGCTGCAGTTTGGCGGAGACGCACGTGAATCGAGGCGGCCGACTTCAAGGTCTATAGAACCGCGTTGCCATGCCCACGTGCGTTCCAAGCAGAACGTAGAACCTAGCTAGTGGAACCTTTCTTTTGCTGTGGCCGCGTGGTTTCTTATATTCCTCCATGAGGTGGCGCTTTTCTGCAGTAGATGTTGAATATCATTTGATATCGAAATACCAAGCACCCAGGAATTTTAATAAAAGAACACTGTAAATATCCCTTGTGTACTCATTTTCTGTATTATATTTCCGTAATGTCTTGTTCTTGTTCAGCAAAGTTGACAAGTATGAACATATAAACCTGGACTTAAACGTTTACATTGGGCTGTGAGTATATAAGGACTATTGCGCAGCAAGCATTTTACTTCGGCCGGGTGGCTGAATCGAGTTACAGACAGACAGACAGACAGACAGACAGACAGACAGACAGACAGACAGACCAAAATTTCGGGGTTTAAGTAGCCCAAGAAAGACTATCGTCTTTAGTACGCGTCCCGCATTCTGGTCTTCCTCGTTCTGCCTCATAAGCGCACGCTCTTCGCGAGCTGCCGCAATCCATACCACTAGAACAAGTGTGATCAAAAACTTTGTAGAACTAACTCGCCCGCTCCTGTCAGCCGTTAAGTCAAAGGCAATCGAACTGCTGTCAGACATGTAAGCGCGAAACGTAAAGGAAGGTTGGCCCGCAAAACAATTGATATCCAACGCGCGTCGCCTGGCCTCCGTCTGTCGAGATGTGCATCCCCTCGGCGCGTCCGTGGCCGATTGCTGTGCTTCCCTGTATGTGGAGACACTTCATCTCTTTACTTTGATACATATGCATGCATGTTAATGTGTAGATGCTCAAGAGCTTCGTTAGACTCCTTTATTGCTTCGGCAGCAGATCTGAGGACGGGGAAAGCTGGAATTAACAGAGGACTATATGGTGGAACAACAGGACACAGTGTGCTACGTGGATGACTGCTTTCTCTATAATGTGTGCTAATGCGAAACGACTTCTTCTCTGAGTACCCCACAGATCCAACCTTGTTAATGCCCTGCATTGGCACAAAAATACATCGTTCGCAAACTGAACGCACGTAATGGTGCAAATAGTGCACCATAGTGCACGTAATAGTGCAAACATGGATAGTGGCCGAAGAAAATAAAATGTAAATAGGGTTCAAGCTAAAAAAAACGAAAGTCATTTAACAAAATTAGAAACATGTATCTCGAGACACAGTCTTATTTACAACAGATGAACAAAGAAGAAAAACTATTTCCGGAAAACACAAGCCGAAAAATTAAGAAGAAATCGTAAAAAGAACCAACTGTGCAACTTTCTGCATTGCAGAAAAATTCACGAACGCCCTTCACAAGAAAACGAAAAAAAATGCGAAATAGATCTGAAATACGAAAAGAAATTGTCGAGTACCGCCAACCCTGTAACTCCCTTCATATGTACTGAATGCATATGTGGCGTTGCTAACACATTTGACCGTTATAGTGCTGAAAATACAGGTGCGGATGGGGTGATAGAAACAAAAATACATGGGAAGAGCAACAGGTATGAGTGCTTAAGCATTAGTAAATAATTCCCTAATGATGAACTAGAGGTAGATTGATATATCGTTTGGAATATTTAGCCCCTTCCTTCATGCTTACAATTTTTTTCACCGCAAGAGCAGCTGGAATCATAAAGCAAGAAAAAGGAAGCCTAACTCACTGAGCTCCAATGAAATGTTTTTCGGATACTTGCAAAGGTCACGAGAGAATGTTTTCGGGAAACTGACGCTGCAAAATGCGACGCCCTCTCCTGCGGCTTTCCTTAAGGTGGAAAGAGGGGAAATGTCTATCGACGACGACGCTTTCTCGTTTCCTTCCGTCGCGTGACCTAGAAACGCGCCACTCATTCTTGTTTTGCTCGTCCTGACTCAGAAACACGCCGCGTTTCCCGAGTGGCCGGAACCCGTATACACCCTTAAATCTGGAGGTGACAAAACGCCTAGTAGAACTAACTCACCTACTCCGGTCAACCGCAGAGTCAAAGGGCGCTCATTCGATCTCGGATGTTCCTGCGCGTTAAGTAGGGAGAGTGATAGAGAGAGAGAGAAAAGTCTTTATTAGAGGAAAGTAGAGAGGTCTACCCGCATGTTAACGCCTACATGCTACTCTGCGGGTTGGGAAGGAGGGAATAAACTTGCATTAGGAAGTGAGGAGGGCGAGAGAGAAGAAAGAAAAAAGGAAGTAAAAAAAGAGGTAGCGTATGTGTTGGAGACCGTCAGTGCGAGACGTGAAAAGTCTATAGACGGTTGCAGAGTGCAAGGATGTTCTGGTCTTATATCAGCTCAGCGACACCGATGTCATCGAGGTATCCCAATAATGTGGCTAGCACTTTCCTGTTGAGACGAGGGCGATGGCCACCATGGTCCCAGAAGTGCTTTTAAAGTTAGGAAACTGTGGTCGAGGCACTCGATCACATGTAGGGCACTCAGTAAGATATTCTCGACTGTTTCCGGTGTAACCACAGTTGTCGCAATACCGGTTCGAGGTTAGGCCAAGGCGATACCGGTAGGTATTTCTGAACGCTACGTTGAGACGTAATCGATGGAATAAAATCTCTAGCCGATGTGGAAGTCGCTCCGGTAACCTCAGTGCCGAAGTAGGAACGACAGGACGAAGGAATGAGTGCTGGTTATTCGGGAGAGACCAGAAGGTGCTTCTTTCCGTGAAAACAAGTTCCTTGGCTAGTCTTGAGGCGTCGTGCTTCGTGAAGAAAATGTTCCTTACGTTCTACAGTCGCAATCCTCTTTCGGCAGCCTCATCTGCCTTTTCGTTGCCTATGATGCCGCAGTGTGCAGGGATCCACTGCAGTATCACGTGGTGCCCGGTGACGCAGACTAGATCATTTAGGCGGGAGATGTCAAGGGACATATGTTCGGGAATGCTGAAGCAGCTATCATGTCGAAGAGTTTGTACCGCTGATGCTCCCTCGCAAAGCAATGAATATCCGCCGCGCGTTGCCTGACCTCAGGCCGCCGAGATGTGCGCCCCCTCTAAGCGTTCGTGGCCGATTCCTCCCAGACAAAAGCAGCGAACATTATACCATACAAATAACAGCTTGTTATGAAAATAGGTTGGTTATGGCTGAACGAAAAGCAATCTCATTTCCGATTTCAGCTACGGAACGAGGAAGGCGATTCCAACTTGCAAAAGTGCTGGGGACAAAGAAACCCTGAAACAGGCTTGTGCGACACGATGGAACCTGAACGTTGTGATGATGGTCGATCCGGGACTTCATATAAGATGGACTAGGCAATAGCCTGCTTCTGAGGATGGGATTACAATAATAAATCGTGTGGAACAAGCATAAACGGAACACTTTTCTTCGATGTTCAAGAAGGGGCAAAGATAGGCATGCTTTCAACACGGGATGTGCCGTGATAATTTGGAGGTATAAAATGCGAGGCTCGATTCTGAACGATTTCTAACTCGAAACACACGAACGCCGTGTTCGGATCCCAAACGCTGGCCGCATACTCCAATTTCGTACGAAATAATGTTTTATAGAGAAGCGACTTCAAAGAAGAAGTAGCCTGATTAAAGTTTCTTCGGAGATACCCTAACGTACGATTGCGCTGTTAACAACATAATCAATGTGAGTTTCCAGGGCAGGATAGATGATGTGTGCACGCCTACGTATTTGTAGGACGAGACACCTTCAAGAGGAACATTGTTATTAGAGTAACAGAATGCTTGGGTCTTACTTCAAGAAATGCGCATACATTTACACTTATTAATGTTAAGTTTTATTTTCCAGAGCTTGCACCACTGCAAAGCACGGTGAACATCAGACTGTAGTGCTATAGCGTCAGAATCAGTGGAAATTTCCCTGTATATCACGCAATCACCGGCGAAAAGGCTGATAGATGAAGAAATATTACTTGTTAAATCATATTATATATATTAAAAACAGAAATGGTCCCAAAAGGGACCTTGTGGAATCCCTGAGTTAACTGGAGAAAAAGCCCAATTAGTGCCTAATAACATTTGAAAATTGATAACGGTTAGTCAGGAAGCAGTGTAGCCATGCAAGTACGTTAGGGTGTAGGCACAGATTTGAAAGTTTGAGAAGCAATAATTCGAGAGGGACTGTATCAAACGCGTTAGCAAAGTCGAGGAATATGCAGTCTGGTAGATCTAAAAATATTATGGCTGGTAGATCTAAAAATTCTGATTTCAGAGATTTTACAGAACTAGCAGCCAAACCGTTCCGGTTTAGAGTGTTTTAAGTGATGCGTTGCATTTGGGACAGAGAACATATGCTTCACAAAAATCGGTTGTCTCTCCTTTTAAGAAAACGAAATAAAAGATTGGGGGCCGTGTTATCGGTCCTACTCCACTCCGTTTGCTCCCTCCACTCGGCCGCGGAGAGGATTCTGCAATGATTATGCATGGCGAAATCGATTTCAAGGATCTCCTCCACTGGCGGCTCGAGTGGAGGAAGGACTCAGAATACAGGGTGGGTGTGTTCTGTTTGGCGAAAATTAAATCCACGAGGTGACTAAACTTGCCAGATTATCTCGATATATTCGATGAACATTAAGAGTATTTCATTACTGTGATACAAATATACTTTTGAATGTATATCCGTGCAGGCGTACAGATACAATCATATCGTTGGAGAAGCACGGATACTGAAACCTCTCTACACTCGGTTACAACTTAAGAACGGCAACGGAAGTTCCCCTTGCGCCTCATCACCGCAACCGGCTGTTCCTCCACTCGGCGCAGAGCGCGTTACTGCGAATATTTTAAAAATTAATTAAAAATAAATTAAAAGAACCCCCAAAACAAAACGACTAAACTTAATGTTCTTGCGATTTTAAAACTATAATGTGAGATACATTACCACAACTAGCGTGTATCAAAACGTAAAAATATCATAACAAAATTTCCATTCCGAGTCAAAACCCGGTGCAAAAATGACCAAACAGAACCTTATCAAGAAAAAATAACAAAGATCAGTTTACTTTTTATGGCTTACGTGCTGTATTTTACACACGTATGCATTATTCACTAGCTTTGAAATTACGGAGTATTAGCGTATAGTGGCCTGTTTGCTTCGCGCACTGTATTTTTGTCCCCGCCACATTTTCCCCCATCTCATTCTCCAACATGGACGTCTCGTAAGAGGTCGATGTTTTGGAGGAGCATGAATACGCAGTTCTACCTGCAGCAGCATTTGCTACTGTTTCTTCGACTCCAGATTCTTCGGCGCGTTTGCGGTCTTGGGCGAGTTCACCTCACCCAAAGAGTCCATCAACGCCGGAGCATCTCTACAGGAAAAACTGCAGCGACATTGACCTTTGTCGCCACGCTCAGCATACAGTTTTGAACATGTACATGAAGCTGCGAGAGGTGCACCCGCACTTTGGCGCGACAGAAACTTGCCGCATGACAAGTGAGTACACCGGTGTCAGTTTCCGGAAGATTTTGGACATCAAATCCAAAGGAAGGCGACGGGCGGGAAGCTGACAACACCTTCCCGGAAAAGGCTCGGAAGCGAGAACCGAAGACACCGCACTGCGATGTATGACGGCTTCACTTTGTGCGCGCTAAGAAGCATTGAGCACGATCTCTTCCGGCGCAACGAGACTCCTACAGCACAGAAGATTGCGTAAGAATTTGGGAGGAGGGAGAATCTTCCCAACCTTCGAAGGAGGACCATCCGCCGCCTCCTGAGTGACATCGGCTTCGTCTTCCAGGAACGCGAACGAAACTTCATCATGATCGGGGTCAGGACGTGCTGATTTGGCGGCAGAGGTAGGTACCTTTGTCAGATCGCTGAGTAAAGGCATCAGCACCGCAAGGTGTTTTAAACGGACGAAACTTGGGTAAACGCTGGCCACACCGTGACGAAGGCTTGGAGGGACGAGGCAGTGAAATTTCCTCAGGACGCTTTCCAGCGTGGTTCGACAACTGGGCTCAAACAGCCATTCGGAAGAGGAGCGCTGCTGGTAGTCACCCACATCGGCCACGAGGACGGCTTTGTTGACGGCTGTCTGTCCGTCTTCAAAGGAACGAAGTCGGATGACTATCACGAGGAAATAAACGGCGAGCATTTCGAGGCTTGGTTTGACTCTGTTCTCACTAAGCGGCCCCAGGGTAGTGTTGTCGTCATGGACAACGCGTCCTTCCACTCCACGCGCCTGGAGACTGCCCCGACCATGTCCTCATGCAAGCCTGACATACCAGCCTGGCTGAAATCAAAAGGTATCCTGTGTGATGCAACGATGACAAAGAAGCAGCTTCTTGAACTGGTGGCACCAGTGAAAGACCAGTTTGCGAAGTTCAGAGTTGATGTCGCGGCAGAAAAGGCTGGGTGCGTCGTTTTGAGGTTGCCACCATACCACGTCAAGTTTAACCCCATCGAGCTGATCTCGGCGCAGATGAAAGGTGAAATTCCTAGGCTGAACACTGACTTCAAGATTTACAGTGTGCGGACGCTCCTCATCACAGCATCTGAGAATGTTTCTCCTAACAACTTGGCCAAGGCTGTTAAGCGCGTCATTGGCATTTAGGACAAGTGCCGAGAGGCACGTAGCTTCAGCGACCATGTGGAGCCAATCATCATGAGCCTCGGGGAGGAAGACGATGACAGCTGTGGGAGTGCAGATAACGATCTCTCCGGAATCGAGCAAATAGAGTGAGGCTTACCATGCTGCAGTCTTCAGTTCCGAAGCTCCGAACGGTTGTTTACAGAGCCCACCAACTGGTGAATAGCGGTTTGCCCTACAGCGAGCTTGCCACCTGTGTATCCTCCCACTATGTTTGCTTTATGCAGCAAAATTCAACTTTTTTTCTGCATCAATACCAAGGTTGTTTACATGGCTGGTCTACAATGTTGGGCTGACCAATATGAAAGAAAAGTGAGGGGGATGGTTACATAATCTTGCATTATTGAAAAGACAATCTTGTATTAGTGAGGCGACGCTCTGTAACTTTATGCTCGGCTGCCTCCCGCTTACCTATCTTTGTGGCCTCGCGCTCAATTCTCGCCTTGATATATTTGCATGCCGCCACGTCAGGAGTGTTTGTTTCAAGGTTTCCAATGGTCTTGTTTACCTTTTAAACTAGTTGAGGTTTGTGAACAGCGTTAGGATTCGTTATCCGGCGATTGCTGGTCTTTCTTTCCACACAAGCCAAGCTGATTAATTTTGAGAAAGACACTAGTCCATGGTAAGAAAAGACGTGTGACACCGTATCTAACCACCCACTGCAAGAAGCCCCTCGTAACGCAGAAGCGGTCCAGGTGAGCTTGAGACGTGCCATGGCGCCATATGTTTCGGGGCGGCACCGCACTGACGCCCCGGATCGACATGGATTCTATCACTGTCCCACAAAGCGAACACTAAGTACAAGGTAAGAGTGTCTGGCTCTGCTCTGCCTTGTCACTGACGCTTTACGCAGTTAATATCGACTCATAAAGGAGAAGCACATTTCCTGCTGCATTACGTGGTACTGTTTGTGGGGAAGTAAACAGGTCAGCAGGAGGTTGCGCCTTGTCGGGGGAATGCATGCAAAGGAAACAGAAAAACGTCCCGCTCATTTTTGCATCGACCAGGGAGAAACCCCCATCTGCCCAAGCTTGCACTCAACAATTTTAAGGAAGTCTCTTTTTCTAGTAAGGATGGCTGTTCTGCGCGCACGACTACATTTAGCAGGCTAACTTACTGTTTGTTGGGATAGTGTCATTGCTGGATTGGTTCAGTGCTGTGGAGAAACATCTCGAGCCGAAAGGCACACGTTAGCCAGCTCTCATGCAAATTAAATGGTCTTCAATGCTGATGGGCCAGACACTAATACAGTACAGGCAAAAGCAGCAGCAGATTAATTTACACATGCAACGTTGGCTATCAAAGACACATACGCTTATGGTGCTGCGGATGTGACTTGCTTCTGAATTCCATAAAAGTGCAACTAAAATATACTTCTGTACTCCAAGTCAGTGACTGTATGCACTTACAGCAATTTGACGGAAACCAAAAACGGCTCAAGGGCTTTATCCAGACGATTGAAGTGCCCATCTGCAGGATGTTGGCAAAGGGGGTGACGCGGGCCATGAAATTGTGCGAGAGGTGGCAAATGAACAAACAACACATGAAACGTGACCATGAAAATCGCCATCAATCTAAACATGTCCACCCTTGGTGTTCCACTTTTGCTGTCACACCAGAGGTGCTGGAGATATAAAGAATCTGGGATCAAAATACAAGAAGAGTGGGAAATACCACAACCAACCACACCAAGACAAGATGGGCTGGATTTGTCACGTCCAACCAACAAATTTTTCGACGTTGCTACCATATGTGCCCTGCCTTTCCACAATAGACTCTTCTACCCTTGGAAATAATGCCAACATGTTGCAACAATGAACAAGATATGCTGAATGCTACGTGGGCGAGGCTGCCCGATTAAGTTATCGGACTGACTGAAACTTTCAGCGACAAGCTTCAACGAGGGGACTGTGCCTCGTGGCAGTACAGAAAAAAAAATTTTAAATGCCTGCTACGATAACTAGCTGCTGTACAAAATGGGCTCATGTCGTTTTGTTCTCTTTACGTCTAATTTGTGGCGTTGTGCCTGATGAGTAGGAACCTTCTGGGCATAAGCTTAAAATTTTCTTACCGCATTACGTGACGTGCAACCATATTCCTTGTTGTTTGGTACTTTTATTCCATTTGAAACTGATGGCAATGAAGAGTTGTCGAGGTGCTGAGGCAAAAAACGACTTCTATAACCATCTCACTAAGCCCCTTTACACCGACAGCATTTGGAAATAAGGTATACGGGAAATCACTGCAGTGTTCTAAGTGGCATCATATGTTACTTGTTGCTTGAATGGGCATCTCATGGCAGCGCCACGTATGGGATGTTTTGTTCTTTCACTGAGGATGTGTACATTTTCCTCTCACTACAGGTGTGCTTGTATGTGATGTCAAGTCAAAGCTTGCAGTGTAATTCAATGTATGTAAAATGCAATTAAAAAATTACAATTGATGGTGCAGTTGCAATTTCGCAACACATCCCTGGCTTGGTGTCGTGTTGAATGGTATCAAAAAACAGCCGTGGCGCGTTTTGTGCATGTAGAGGTACACTGCTTATAACGAATGCATGTATAATAGTCTCAGGCTCATTTTAAGGCACGATTAAATGTGACTGTCATATTATGGGCATGGGGAGGTCATTGAATGCAACTTTGTTTTCAATAAATACAACTTTGTTTTGACGTGATAAAGAAGACTTAGTGTCAAGTTTGTCGAAAGTGCCTCACGTATATAAATAAGCAGCTGAACAGTAGTGCAAGCAGCTGTATCAACATCTGCGGTGTAAAGCATACTTCAGAGAGAAATGTGACATAGTCGAGGGTCTTAAGTAGGGCATTATTGTGATAATTTCGAGGAAACATTGAACAAAACTGCGTACGGGCCTGCGATTTTCTTCATACACCTGCGGTAGTGCCCTAGTGGTAAATCCAGATCGAAGGCCTGCAGGGAATCACCGGTCGCACTCTGCATTCTGGTGTTCAGTAAAGCTTCATGTAATAACCTACACAAGCATATTTTAAGCCTAATTTATTTTGGTTGGGGCGTGGGAGCCGCCTGCTAATGTTTCTGGGTTCTAATAACATTTTAATATTGGTAAATTCGGTACCTCAAGCTCGTATACATGAGTATGTTGCCAGTGAGACTGTCTGCATCATGCCCTTGTTTTGGCACTTGAATTTGCATAGAATACACTAGAACTTTCCATTCATAAACATTTAAGCGCAAAAGGGAAGAAAAACAAATTCTGTTTATAAGTGGTGGTTCTCTAGCCAAATTATGTGTGAATAATTCACTCCCACGAATAATGAAGAGAAAAGCAAGCGTTTTTTCTGTTTGGACTGAGATTTCTTTGAGCTTGGCCCAGAAGATGTAAATTCAAGCAATGGGCATAAAAAGGTGAGCTGTAACTATGACGCCAAAAATTTTCCCTGTACAGGCAGTTTCGCCAGTATCGTAAAATGACACTCCAACATGCCGTGTGTTAGGGCGTATAACAATCTGAAAGAAGTGAAATAGCCTGTATAACCTATATTGGTATTGCCAAAATCGCAATTGCCATGGCAGCTGCGAAAGAGCATTTTTCAGAAATGGAGAATTTACCATTCATTTGGAAACGCCCGCGTAGGCTCGATCACAATTGCATTGCGTTGAGACTTGAGCAGGATTAAGCCTAGAACCGCTTTTTTCCCAAAAATGTGCAGTGCCGTGAAGCACGATTTTTACGTGCAGACACTACGTGGTCGCTTCCTGTAAACTGCAGGCTTTCTTTCCAAGATTGCGTAAAAAACGCGTAACAGCACGTTATTAAGGACAGTCGTTAAAATGACGGCAGTGGTTAGGCAATTCACACGTAGGGAGCAATAACTGGGAATAGAAAGTAATAGAAGCGAAGTTATTTCTCACGGTGATCTGAAAGGAGCAACTCTGTTATTGTTTTTCTTTTTACACACAGCGCGCTACCTATCTGCACCTCCGATGGGCGTGGCTTTTGTGCACACATTACTAAACACAAGTTGTTTGATGCCATTGTTATTAGTCCATCAGCATAATCTGAAAATCTAAAATTGTTCTCCGCGTCATCGTCGAACGCGCATAATGTTGCGTTCCTCGCGAAATTAATGCTTCAGGACATGTACTCACGCACGTACAACTGCATCGATCTTTGTAACATGGTGAATCTTATACAAATTATGACGCACTCGCTGTTTTACGCGCTATATAAAACTTATTTGTTAACTCGTATGCCATAATTACGAAATCTCGCGCCATCCACGAACTGGTGGGGTGAGCTGTGCACAATCGATCACTTCTGAAATGATAGACGCAAGAAAAACAACCGATAGGAAATCACCGCCAGCGCACGCACACAATAACCACACCGGACAAGAGTCGTTTCCATGACTTTTCGGAGTTAATCTGCCTATAAATTACTGCAGCGACGACAAATGAACTTGTTGAGAAAAGCAGATGAGGTGACGCATTTACCGCTATCCTCTTTCAAAACGCGCGCGCACTGACGTTACGGGTCCGGCGTTTCGGCGGAGTGATACACTAAATGAGGAGTTGCTGTTCTTAAATTGTAACCGAGTGTAGGATACCAAAGCGATGTCGTTGTATCCCGGCACTGCCCAGCCCTGCGTAAACATATTTCGCTATCCTGATGTCCTAGTATCGCGATACTGCCCAGCACTGCGTAAAGCCACTTAACTACAGATATACACATCTATTTTTCAAACGTATATTGATATAGGAATACGGACACTCAAAGGTATCCCTCCGATACTATAGCGATGTCGCAGTAAACGACACTGCTCAGTCATGCTCTCTGCTTCCTCGGTACGGGCAGACAGACGTTGGCGCGTATAAAAGTGTATTTATTTTGAAGCAAACAACAATTCAATAGTTAGGGGAACAGCCCACGCCGCAACACTGCCGCTGCCGGAAGATCGGTGCTTCCCGTATCCGATGCAACATTAGCAAAAATAACGCTTAAATACAAAGGTCCAACTTACCCCGCTGTTCTTGGCTCCTTGTTCTTTCGCATTTAACGTTAATATCGTCGAGATGAGAAACGGTGCCAGTTTTCCAATGCAACGCGCCATGCCGCCTGTCTGCTATGCTGCAGAAGACACACCGCGTACAGGGAGTAAGACCGACTGAGACCGTCCGGGACCTCGCTCTAACCTAACTTGCGGCTACGACAACTCTGACGACACCAACACGCTCGGACGTGCACGCTACTGAGCTAGCCTCGCCTTCGGATGTCGCGTCACCCTGCATCTTTCGACGAACCCAGCTTCCGGCACTATGGAGAGCTCGCCTTAAGAAAGTCGCGATATACCCGTAGGCGTTCCAGATCGTTCTGTGCGAGAGGAAATGCGGCGGAAACCGAAGCGATGTTGCAATAACACAAACGTACAGGCTAGTTGGATTCCACACTTGGCGGAAACGCCATCTGGCATCCCTATAAGCACTCCAAAAAAACGACGTCCCGTTACGTTATCTTGTATAACGCCGCGTCCGTCGCTGCCTCGCACTTGCCAAATGCTATTTTATTGGTCCAATCTACAGACGCTATGCTTTGATTAACCAAGCCTATTTATGGCAAACTGACAGGCACAACCTACCGTAACCTAACATAATCTTACCATAACCTAACCTAACGTAGACCAACCAAACAGTAATATATAATCAACAGAACCTGATTATTGAAAACCCTAAAATCTGAAGACTGAGCAGAGTGGAAGATTCACCCAACCATTTCGGTGAATTATATCGCGGAATATTTCAGTAACCGGATACAATATGTTTTCATAAATGATCATCGATCAGCTTCTCTTGATGTTACATGTTGTGCCCCAAGGAAGTGTCTTGGGTCCAATGCTGTGTCTTCTGTACATCAATGACATCGTCAATGTTTTTACTCTGGTGTACAGATTAGGCGGTCTTCTGTACATCAATGACATCGTCAATGTTTTTACTCTGGTGTACAGATTAGACGGTCTTCTGTACATCAATGACATCGTCAATGTTATTTGCTCTGGAGTACAGATTATACTATTTGGTGACGAATATGTTACGTTCCGGACGATTATATGTCCTGGTGATCAAACGAACTTGGCAATGACCTTGCAAATAATTCTAAATCGGGTAGTCATGTGTGGAATGGTCCTAAATACCGATAAATGAGTCTATATGCAGCTCACCCACAAGGACCGTTCAACTAAAACATACATACAAACTAGAAATTGATTTTTTATGCGATGTAACTACTTACAAATATTTAGTATTAACGAATAAAATACCCTTTCTTGAATCTGCATTTGGAAAACATATGCACAGCCGCTCTTCAAACGCATCGTTTGTTCAGGCATAAAGTGCACATTTTCCCCCCAAATGTAAACATCCTGTGCTATTTATCGTTTGTAAGGCCTAAATTGGTATACGCCAGTAACGTAGGGGACCAATGCGCAACAGCAAACATTAATAAACTCGAAAGAACACAAAGCAAGGCAGCTCAATCCATGTTCTCCAAATACTCTCCCACGGATCTCATCCAGCTGATGTCTGTTATGGAATCCAGAAGCTCGAATCACGCAGGCGTAATCTACGACTTGATTTTTTTACTTGTTACTGAACAGCAAAGTGTTGATAGATCCATCTAGATATTGATGCGCAGCATTCTTTGCCGAGTACTTCCACAGCCAATACCGTGTAACGCCCTGCATTCTCTCAAAAATGCAGACATCGCGGAAGATCCACCTGTAATCGCTATAATGGACGTAAATAGAGGTAACTGGTCGCAGGAAATTTCAAAAAACTAAAAATCAAGAAAATATTTCAAAAATACGTGAAATATCAAAACGTGTACCGCATGGCATTTCCACAATAATGCAAATTTTGCAAAATTTACACCTGTAACCGTTATGATAGCGGTAATGGACATAATTGTTTGAACGAAATTTTGAAAAGCCGCAAAAATAAGAAAAATATAAATTAATTAAGGAAAATGGCGAACCGTTTAACGCCCTGCATTTCCAAAATAATGAAGATTTCATGAAAGTTGTAAATGTAATCGTTATAATAACGTGTACGGAGACAATTCGGACAGGATTTAGAAAAAAACAAAAAATTGTCTGGAAAAAACTCGCACTGAAGACAGGGGGCATAAGAATGCTACGCATTAGAAGATCACTCTCTGAATTTGTGCAGAATTTTTTATATTTTCTTCCAAGCAGACCAACTCAGCACTTCCATTCTAGCTTACTTACCCTGTTTTTTTCCATTATAATAAGTTAATATATTGTATTTTTTCCTGAGACGGAACCATATTCTGCCACATTACTTAGGGTTATTGTATTTATTGATGTACTTGAGTGGCTTTTTTACTTGCACTTGTATATCGATCAGCATCCCCTTCCTGCTCTGGCCCAAGTGTGGTCCGCAGTACGTATGAAGTAAATAAAAAATATAAAAAAAATATATAGGTATAAAAAAAACTAAAAGTCCAAAAACCAGAAAAGCCATGTGAAAGAGAGCTGAAAGTAATACACGTTTATTTATGAAAATTGGGGGAGGGAAAGAAAGGGGTTCATTCCGCGCTGGGGACTTCTGATCCGGGACTTCTGATTCATTCCTGCCCGGGACTTCTCATCCCATTACCAATCGGCCTGCTGACTTGGTCCGTCGAATCCTCGGTTTTTGCGAAAGGGGTCCGTACAGGCACCGCATTTTGTCTTCCTTTCGTTTTACTTTCCTCTGCGCTCGGCCCATGTGGCCTGACCTGCTCTGCGCCGCTATGATTTGTTCCTCTTCCTAGTAAATATCCACGAATCGCACTGGCTTTTATACCGTCTCGTAATGCTGCTTCAGGTGTGGCGTGTCGTACACCTCTAATCATCAAGCGCATCCCAGCACTGTAGCTACAGCAAAGACTGGAATATTCTTTCTCCCACAAGTTCATTTCTTTGCCCTCGCTTTGTGCTGTTATGGTTTCAACGCAACTCGAAGCATGTTTCAAATGGCATCAGACCGTTTTACCTTTAAAGGAAAGGGACTTCCGCAACCTACATGTAAAGACAGCCGCTAACACAAGAAAACCTCACTCGGCGCAAATTGCACTGTGAGGACAGACACAAGTGACCTTACCAAAACCTTGGCAGGGGGAATTTGTTCAACATTACGCTTCACAGGCCCGACAGGAGTACCGGTTGAGGGCCAAGGATAATGCCCATAGAAGAAAATGACATATGTGAAACAAATGCATACAAAATGGCACAGAAGAAATGAAAAAAATCCGCAGAAATTCCCAGAATAGTCTATTAATGCGGAGTATTGTTACGCTTCTTGTTTACACTGTGAGTTCTTTACAGCTAGGTGGCTATCAGTTGCAAAATACGTTGGGTTATTTATTGTTTCTAACTCTCCAGTGTTTATCCTCGCAATGATGCAAATTTATACGATCACCGGAATTAAGTACGTTTACTGCACCAATTACCTCTTCCAGTAAAGCTTCACCTGTCACTCAAAAAGCTTGTATTTAATCAATCCCTCCTTCCACTAATGACTTATGGGACAGAGACTTGGTGTCTCACCAAGAGACTTGAAACCAAACTTAGATCGGCACAACGAGCCATGGAACGCCGAATGCTAGGGTTCAAGATGAGGGACAGGAAAAGAGCCGCATGAATTAGGGAACAGCCCAAGGTGGAGGACATTCTAGTTCAAAATAAGCGAAGGAAATTAGCATGGGCGGGTCGCGTAATGCGAATGAGGGACAACACGTGGACCGTCCGTTTGACAGACTGGCTGCCAATAGACCGCAAATTCACTACGGGTCGGCCGAGAACTCGTTGCTGAGATGAGCTATAAAAATTTGGGCGGAAAACACGGATTCAGCTGGCACTCGATAACCGTGGCTGGAAATCTTTGAGAGAGGCTTCCGTCCTGCAGTGTACACAAACACGCTGATGGTGGTGATGCTGACTGCACCAATTATGTGTTTTTCCACAGATGCAATACATAGTGCTGGGTTGGTTCATTTTCGCAAATTTTAGTTTGTGTTTTTTCATCTTTCTTTTCCGGGCTTTTTAATTTAGCCTTTCTTTTTGTTCTACGGGAAGTGTATAGAGCATATTTTAGGGGCGAAGCCCGTTAGGGGCTGGGGCTGTTGGCGTCTCCTGTCGTCGTCGTTGTAATCGTCCTCGTAATCGTCGTTTCATGTAGTCACGTACTAAAAAAAAACACCGGGACACTCGTTTACGACTCGCGCTGAAACGCTTGAAACGCCCGTGCTCCAAAGTACGAGACGCCTTACTTTGTTCTGTGGTCAAAAAAAGTTTCATGGCCCACACAGCTTCATGGCCCACACGTGGCTCGCACGTTTGCGACGTCGCTGGTAAGATGCCGTGTTACGACGCGGTCGACGCGGGTGTGACACAGGAAAAGGACGACGTGATTCCGCTGCCGCTATTTACTGCCGGATGCAGGACACGATATCAATCGAAGCACATGACGCTGATGGTGAGAGACAGCCACGCAAGGGACGGGACGAAAGAATTGTCGGTCTGGTTCTATTGTCTTTTTGAAACTTTTTTAGCCCCGTCTCCCTTGCGCATTTTAAACCGTGAATCCATACCAGTTCACCCTGCTTCGTTCAACTTTTGGTTCCATCCGCGACGCTAAAGTGCGCGCGATGCGCTGCTTATTTCCGTGAGAAACAAAATTACAACCGCCGTTCTTGACTCTACAACTATCTAGTTGAAGTGCCGACACATTTCACAACGTCAAGTAGAATACTTTGGACACGCAGAGCGTTCCGTTGAATACCTTTTACGGGATCTGCAATCATAATGTAAAGCCACGGGTGTCGATGTCCATCACGCTTCAGTCGCTATCGCGAAAGTAACAAGTATGAAATCCTGGTAGAATACTGCTGTTAGGCTTGGGCCTAGTGAGGCTGTGGAGATATTAATTGAGACTACTCCCAATTACACCAGCACGCTAGCCCGTGATCCCCTCTCCTAGAGGGACGAGGATTGCCCCTCGCGCCCTCTTCCTGTAAGGGGGTACGAGCTGACCAATGCGCGCCGGTTCGTGGGCCACGTGGGGCATGTCGTAGTCATCCCGCCCAAGGGCTCGCGGCGCTGGGCGCGTGCTTCGGTCGGACCCGGGTGTGACTGGCTGGGTGACGACTCCGACAGGTACTTCGTGTTCGCACGCTCTTCGCTCGTTTCGGCCTGAGCACCGCCGTTTTCTCACTTCCGTGAGGTCGGCGAACGTACCGGGAGTTGGATTTGCATGCACCCTCTAGTTTCACGCTCCGTGGTTCCGCAGGTGATTTGAGTTGTTATTGGTCGCTCAGTCAGTCTGGTGGTCGGTTCCGGTCCTAGCCTGGCCCATCACCCGCAGCACTTCGGTGGCTTACGCTACTGGACCAACAGCTGCCGAATACCCTCCCTGCACGTCGGGCTCTGTGGCTTGAAGGGTACGGTCGGCGGGTACCCCCCTCTCCGCCCCAGGGCTAGGAGTGTAATACCAGGGCTGGTTGCTGTACCGTGGATTACCTGGAATTCAACCAAGTTCTGAGGAGCTACTTCACCTTCTCGGAGTGACTGCGCACGCGTGGCGAGGGCCACCGCGGCCGTTTACGGCTTGCCTCGCTTGAACCCATGGTGGGCACTTTGGTAGGCTGCACTGCATTGCACAGGTGAGGCCCACAACGTCGAAGTCAATGGTGATAAGGCTCTGCCAGTAATCCACAGCGACTTTACGTCCAGGACCTGGTGGGAAGAAGTTCTATGGAAGCCCCCAGCCAACTGAAATGACTTGTATATAAATGAAAAACATTTTGGCGCGGTACTACAACTTTCCTGGGTTCTTAATTGCCAAGGTATATAAGCGAAGTCAACACGTACGCATTCTCTACAGGATGCAATGTCATCCTCCCCCGCCGCCCACACGCTCAATTTATGTCAGTATTAAATTTAAACATGGAGTTCCAAAACGTGTTCTGTCTGGTCACACAACCGTTCAAGCGGACTGGCTAATGGCGATGACAGTTGCCTCCACAACCTCACTGCCGATTCAACAATTTCAATTTCACCGCGAGGACAAAAAACCAACACACAATTCCTCCATACCAAATCAGGGGGATTCACCAGTGAAGATGACAGCAGGGCTAAGGTACTTGTGGAAGTTCGGATAGCATTGGGGGGTAAAAGTAGCTTTTTGAGGTACAAGGCTGTGACATCTAACCAGCGTGGAAGGACTTAGAGCACATGCCACATAGTGGTAACTCACTAATCACTGCCATATTGTTTCGCATTAAAAATACGTAGACAGACCTAATTGCTCTAAATAGTTCTGCAAGCGAACAGCCTGCCTGCAGGTCTTGTGTTTAATTTGGGCTGCCATATAAGAGCTTGTCGTATAGTACTTCCGTGCTTTGATAACCTTCGTGCAAATTCTGATGGCTTCTGCAATGTTTGCACCTCTCGTCACATCTTCCTCGTATGTGTATGCCTACGTCACGTTTGAAAACAGAAAAAGAAAACTGTGCGCTCTTACCCCGAGGGCGCCAATGGTATGTGACGGTTTAAATTGGTTTCTGCCACCAGTTTTGATATTCACCTACGTTTGTTTTCTGGTCTTATTTTGTTTTGCCTCTGGTGTTTTGTTTTATGGTCTTTTTGCATTTTAGGTGCAATTGATACTCACGCCACTTTCAACGCGTAGTTATGTCTTTATGTATGGAAGTAATTCGAGTAATATACACCACTGAAACAAATAGAGCTGCATCCCCGCGTGTATTTTCTTGCCAGATAATAAATGCCGACACCAGGTCGGTAAACAAACCCTGATGTCTAGAACAGGAATCTACCGCACGGGTGAGAAGAGTTTTTCACGCGAACAAGAAATGATACAACCGTTAAATTGAGTATCGCATTGCGTCACGCGAGTGTGGTTCTAACGCGACTAATGACAAGTTTGCAGTAGAGCTTGATAAAGAAGTTCCCAATTTTGAACAAATACTGTGGCGGAACACGTATCTAGCAAACTTTGGTATGTACAAGTTATTATCGAATACGCGGTGCGTATATTGACGACATCTTTAGTCTGCTCTACGTAAAAAGAACGTTCAGGAGCAGCGGTGATTGTTCTTCTCAAAAAATACAAAAATTACAAACATCCCTTTGTACGAGATTTTTTTCAACGTTGAATAACCCCAGGTCGTCTTAATCCGTCGCACCCTATTTCAGTGCACTTCAAAGACAATTTTTACTTTAATTCCCCAGGCTTTCTCAGGGGTAGAGGCGTTCTGCTCCTGAACCCAAAATGTGGGTTCGATCCCAGCCGAGGCGGCCATTTTAAAGCGCACCTCTCTATGATTCACGGATGACGACAGGGCCTATTAGAAACGCATTTCGTAAAGCCGACTTCCCCAGGCGATGATCATGAACCTGGGTGAAGTGAAAGAAAAAAATTACTCCATGTTCCCACGTGGGAACCCTGAGAGGATGCAAAGCCGTGGAGTAGTAGCGTGTTAATTGGTTGTTAGAGTAAAGACATCTGTAGTAGCGTATTAAATGTATTCTTTATTTATCGAGTAGTGGGGAACGTTTTGCGGCTTCTCGCTCTCGAAGCGAGGAATCCGCTGTTCTGTCGACACTGGCGTTTCGAAGCGTTGTCACGTTGCCGAACGCCATCTGGATCAGCTACTCGCCGCTGGCATTTCAAAGCGGCTTCTCGTTCTCGAAGCGAGGAATCCGCTGCTCCACGCTGCCGTTTACGTTCGGCGTCGCGAGCTCTCCTCTGTGCAGCCTTGTCTTCGGAGGCACGAGACGAGCCGAGCGGCGTTATCACAGCTGGTTAGGGCTCCTGGAGCGACAGTGTTGCCGGTGTCTTCCTGAGCCGGCACGAGACGAGCCGAGGGGCGAGGAGGAGAGCGGCGTTATCACAGCTGGCGTGAAGAGGGGGAAGAGAAGGAGAGGTGCGGACGCTGGACGACGGAGGGTCGACTAAGAGATGATTTGCATTTAAAAAGCACCTTCCGAATTCTGAATCCAGCCTGTGTCCCTCGTGTTATGAATCCGACGTCTATCTGATTGTGTTATTCCGACATGGTCGAAGCAGTTTGTATTTGGATAGGGGGTGCATGGAGATGCAAAACTAGACAGACAAATCATGCACCCCTCCGTGTAACGACGACGATCTTTGAAGGCGAAGCTTTCTTCGTGCGAAATCAAATGGCGAAAGGTCGGACTCAAAGTGTCTTCGATCAAAAGCCCAAACTGCGTGTGAGTCAAAGTCAGACCGTCTGGGACTCAAACGTCCAAGCACGGACAACGAAGGAATCCCTCACGAAAAACTTCGCGTTTGCAACCATCATTGGTGTTATACAGAGAAATGCGTGATGTTTGCTGATGTGCTTTAACTCTTTCACGACGGTGCCATAGGCAATCGGAAGCCGGCGTCCGATGATTTTAAATCTCCCGCAAAATCTGAAACCCGCGCTCCACAGACAACTATCGCCATCTGGTGTGTTCATTAGCAACTTCTCTTTCAATTTTGGTTTTGTTTGTTTATGTGTCTCGTGTGGTGGCGTCGTGGCAAGAGAAATTTGAACCGAAGGGGGAGGAGGGAAGGAGGAAAAATGGCGTCGGGTTCGCGCCGCGCTCGGCACAGTCTGACTGCTGTAGCAAGCACTTCGGCAGCTCCTGCTGTCGATTTTTTATTCCCGCAGCAGTGAGGGGTCAAGCAATGATGTGGGATCTTCAGATTTTAGTTAGGACGACGAAGCTCCGGTTCAGGTGCCTCGCACTTCAACAAGCGCTGGCAGGTAATTTCGTTGTGACTCCGCGCTGTATTTATAAACAAAACGTGCTCTATCTGACGACTGCGGATTTGATTTTGTGTTTAGGGTCTCGAAAACGTACGGCCGGGATATTTTGCCAAATGCACCGCGCCGTATCGCGCTATCACCTTCAAGATAACCTGGCGCTCGTGTCAGATTAGCGCTGCAGGTTCAGGTGCGACGCAATTGTCGAGAGCGCTCGATTTTTTTTCTTGTTTTTACTACCGAACTGATAAGGATTTGTGCGAGGACACAAAAGAGTATACCGTAATTACCCGATTCTAACGCGCTCCCGATTCTGACGCGCACCCGATTTTCCTAACAAAAAACCGAAAAAACTTGCACCTCCGATTGTAACGCGCATTGAATGTGTGAGCAAGAAAAACGAATGCGAGAGAAACGGGTGATTTATTTCCCGAAGTAATCTCACTCATCTCACTCCCGTCGCTCTCCGCTGACCACAACATCTGGTCCTCGGTGCCGTCAAGCACGTTCGCGATGCCACACTTCTGAACTAACGTTCAACCATGGTCGATGGGTTCGTGGCCCATGCCTCACACGCCCATCCCGCGAGCTTCTCCAGAGGCGCACGCTTCAGCCGACCGCTCGTTTTGAACGTGTGAGAGCCGCTGCTGCCATTGCTGTTATCAAGCGCGCAAGTGGAACGATTTGACGATTTGTGTGAACGCCGATAGAAAAGCCTAGGCGCCTATGCTTCCTGCGTCCGAAAAATCGTTGCTAAAAGCTTTAGTGCTATCTTGACATGGCGATGGCGATGGGTGGAACGAAATTTCGCTGTTTCGGTTTTGGTTTCATATCCGATTCTAACGCGCATGCGATTTTTCGACCTATTTTTCTGGAAAAAAAGTGCGCTTTAGAATCGGGTAAGTACAGTACTTGGATGCACATTTTACAGACTCACTCACCCTTGAGTGCCCTCGCGGCGTGGCACAGCCGTCAGTTGCGCTAGGTTGACAGGCCCTCAAAAATCCAAAACTTGGTATACACTGTTGATTTATATATTGAATCACAGCCAAGGAACGTAGGAACAATTTGTATATCTTAAAATACATGAAATAATTTTTAGTGTCGGTAAAAGTGCCGATTTATGTTTTTCATATACTTTTCTTGGGGCTTTTTTCTGATTACTTGACGAATAAACTGTAAGTAATTGTACCTTTAACAAAACTGCTGTTTGTGTTTGGAAGAGCAATCTATAAGCTACAATTTCATGCATAGCAAGGCTACGTGTGTCCAGTAGCTCAAGAGAAAAAAAAACATTTTTGCGGAAGCACCTAAAATCGGCCGTTTCTCCGCCGTAACGGAAGAATTAAAAACGAGAAATCCCGGGTGTCGACCTTTCCGTGCATGTGTGAGATCTTCCTGTGGTTTAAATTAATCGGCGAGCTGAGAACCAAAAAATAATGAATTAAGAGTGTAGCTTAAATGCATGAAACATTGACTTTCGTTAGCCTACACTCTATTTCTGTCGAAGAACACAAGAGTCACGTTTTCCCCTTCTCTTCTTTCTCGTTCGCCTTTCTGGTTGAGCGGCAGATGGATGCTGCTGACATGGGGAATGAAGACGAACTCGTTATCTGCTGGCACCTTGAGGACGAGACCACTACGGCATCTCAGAGAACAGAATGTCTAATGCGTCTCCTGCTCTATTTACAGTGTATTTAAAAGAGGTTATATAGACCTCCTAAATACAAAGGATTCCCTTCAGCCCGATCAAAGAACACCACTTTCCCTTTCGTGAACTTCCAATTGGCTGCAGACGAAATGTTCGGCCCGTGTTCCTTCCGGCCAATTATCCCATGCAAAACCCCCTCTCTCGAGGCGATCATTCGTCGCTTGCGGTTTTGCACGGTCCTTGCCTCATTCTTCGTAATTCAGAGGGTCACCCCGAGTTGTATGGATCCTCTGCAATGTGGTAGCGCCTTGCCATTGTGGTGGAATCGTCGCGCAACCCGCGAATGCGTCATAACACACACGCCCGTGCGCTGGCGTTGTCGGTTACGCAGCGCTGCGCGATCCATTGGGGTATCGTCCACGGCCGCTCCCACGAGTCCCTCGCAGAGCGCAAACACTTCATGTGAGTCAGCGTGGTTCGGCGGTGAGTGGCCTCTCCGCCTCCTCGTCGCAGCCGCTTGGTCGAGCAGGGCGCAGTGTAGAGGCAATTATGAGACTGCGCGTCCTTCAAGTGGTTGCGGGTCTTTTGGAACCAAACAACAACGAAAAGATTTTGGCATCAATTGCTTAGTGCAAAGTAGTTTCTCGGCAAAATAAAACCTTAGAACAAAAACCGAAAAACGTGGGATCTTAAAAGAGAAACCGCATGCCCAGGAGCCTGAACTGCTGCTCGCCAAGACTTGTTTACCGCTCACGTGGCATCGTGCGCCGCATCGTTGCGCAGATTCGCACGTAACCTGACCATGCGCCGTAGCGCGCGTGTGCACTTACGAATAAAAATATCGCAGTTAGGCGCCGCCGTCGCTTGATTGAAAGCAGAGCTTCCTGCTGCCTTTCGTATTTTATTTATCGCTCCTTCAGGGACAAGTGAGTTATGGCCGCATCAAGAGGCGGCGCTTACCAACCCCGATTCTGGCATCGCATGTGTGTTGACATTCCGCACGTCCCCATCCCCCGCACCCGGCTCTCTCCCCTGGCTCTTTCCGATTCATGACCCTCCCTCAAAGTTGTGCAACGGGCAGCGGTTCATGGGCGTGGCCTGACGTATAAAAGCATGTTCGCCGGCTCGCTTCGCCCGTTACGAAATCAGAGCCCTGGATGTACACGACCCCTCGAAGAAGGGACTGGAAGTGTTGGCCGTGTTTGCGCTGTGCAGCCCCGTTCTGAAAGAGTCATCACTCCACTGCTGTACTCACTAAGGAATCTTCGAGCTCAATGCGGACAGTGTTTTGTGTAGTTTAAGCTGCCCTTGTCGAATTGTTGCGATCGTTGTGTTGCTGTGACGATTGTGTTGTGTCACAGGAACAACAGAGCCGAGGACTTGGCGAACAAGACATCGCCGCGGTGCCCAAAGCAGAACTTCACGCTCGAGAAATCTTCGCCTTGGTTTGGACACGGGGGCTTGGTTGATTGCGGTGTTCTCGTGCCTCTGTACCGGAGCGGAACGGAGATGGAGCGAGGATTGAGCGCGTTGGCAGCGGTACTCGTTCTTGGCAGCCTCTTCATCGGCAGTGTTTCTGCCGCCTCATGGCGTGGCGCGCACCCTGGCCGGCTTAGCCAGGAGTGCATTCCCAATCCTGGATCTGCAAGCATCGGCGACCGTGCCAGCTGCACCTTCACGAGAAGCGTCGACGTGGACGAGAACAGGATCCCCGCACGAATACCGTTCGTTAGTTGCAAGTGCCCCGGTCAGCTTTGCAAAGACGGCGGAGACTACCGGTGCCACGAGGTCAAGGAGACGTTTCACGTCATGCTCTTCAACCGCCGGATTGGGTCCATCAGGAACGAGACGCTGGAAATGGTCATGTCATGCGTTTGCGCGGTAAGCCGCAGTACCAGGGCCAGCAGTAGCGGTGTGGTTATCAGAACCATTGACACCAGAGGAAATAGCACTCAGTGGAATAGGAACAGTGGCGGAATAATTATGGTTTAGGAACAAAAGCAGAAAAAAGTTACACGAGAGACGCTTTCACAAACCGCAATCTTCTTTGGAGTAACGTGTCTTCCTAGTATTCAGCACTGCCCACAATAACTGCGCAATGTTTCTCCCCACCAAAAAAATATCAGTTGAGCATGTCATGCAAACATTCAGGGCTGTGTACATGGAAATTTCGGTTCAAGCCAATGTCAATGGCCCTTAGCAATATCTACGCAAAAAAGTGCACAATTTGAAGCTATACTTTGCGGAGCTTTCCGTGTCCCAGAACTGCGGCTTTAACAGTTAATTCAATGGCCCGTATTCATGCAAGCAAATAAGTAATGAGTTTTTTTCTCAGAAATCTTGTCTTGAGTGGCAGTTCAAAGATTATCATCGTTCAATATTTAGTTTTGAGTGTGGCGGAGACTGATGTTCTGATGTTGCTAATACGGCTCTTTGCGTGCACGGGGAGGTAAAGTTGTGCTAAAACGTTACCCCAAATTTCAAACCTTCAGGGCCACATTCTTCAGTTCGGTCAAGACAGAAATTTTCCCTGTTGCTTCTAAGTTTTCTAGTCGATGTCTTGTTTGAGTTAGTACATAGTGCAGACCACAACACGTGGTTCAGGCAGGAGGAGCAATCACAATAAGCAAAACGGTAAACAGTGTTACATCACGAAATAACAAAATGAACACAATGGGGATATATTCGCAATGCTGCATGGGAAATTTCTCACAATGCTACGAATATACGCATGCTATACAAAGGGATCACACCCCGACAAAGAGTTCCATTCAGAAACTGTGCGGAAAAAAGTGAAAATTTATAGACATCTGTGTTTGCAAAATGTGGTTTTAACACACTTTGGCCGGCTGATGTCGTGTATTTTTTGTTGATCAAGGCGATAAATACAATGAAGGGTCAATCACAAGTTTATGTTTAAGCAACCAACTGAAGAAGCCCAGCGGAGTTGCCTTCTAGACTGAAATAGTCGGATGTTGTTGACCGTCATTTGTTCCGATGTAGAGTTAATGGGACCAAGTTTAGGAAAGATGAAACGAACCGAATTCCTCTGTATTCTTTCCAGTTTATCAATGTTACATTTTGTGTAGGGGTCTCATACTATGCTTACATATTATAATTTCGGTCTGATTAGGATTGGTAAGAAAGAAGTTTTACACTGGGTGGTGAACTGCAAAGCATGTGTCTTAAGAAACACAACTTTCGGAAAGCAGACGAACAACTGTTGTTGTGAACGTGTGATTCCAGGAGAGGTGATTAAAGTAATTTTTCGCGCATATAAAATTACTTTTCCACCAGGACATATTTTTTTTACAGTCATGACCTCTGTGGTGCAAGCGGCATGGTTTTTATGGCTCCGCGCTCCATCAGTTTATTATGCTGGAACTCTACGGTGGGAACAAACGCTGACGTCCATTCAGGTGGAATCAAATGGTTAACCCCCTCCCACGTCTGCAGCAGTGTTGACGCAGTCTAAATAAAGTACCCAGAAGGCGAAGTGCGACACTATCACGCTACAGAAAGGAGGACACCCAGCTAGGTGCGATCATGTGGCTAACCCTCTCGCAGGGCGCAGACGTCGGCAGCAGCGCTGGTATAGTTCTATATGCGCTCCTGAAAGGAGAACACCCAGCCAGGTGTAATAACGTGGTCATCCCACTAGTAGGGTGTGTTCTCTACTCTTGCGCCGTTCGGGGACGAAAGGGGACGGTCAGTCGATCGTCGCTGGAAGGCTCGTTTCTCCGCGTCGACATGGCTCCAAGTAGTGGCGGTTTGCTTCGACTAAACGATTCCCTGCCAGAGCCTTATCTCCTGAATGCGCACAATTCACGAGGAGGAGGCGCGCGCGAAACCTTTGCTTTGGCGCTTTTTTTTGCTTCTGCGCTTTGTTTTGCTTTTGCGCTTAACATCGTCAGGTGCACAATAAAACGAGGGATGCGAAATTTGATCCGAAGATGTCTGTAGCCTTTTTGCCTCTCAAGCGACAAAACACTAATAATTATGATAACTGTTGTTATGCAAAATAAGTTACATGTTGGGACACATATGTCCCTATGTACCTATGTAATTAGAACTCGCGCATATTTTTCTCTCCCCGTTCTCTGTTCTCTTTAAAACTGTTTTGTACACAGTCATTTAACATATTGTTTAGGTTCGTGGGGAAGAATCTAGGATGTTCATCTATCACCGCTTGTTTCTTTGCAAAACCGAGCCATCCGTATCATTAATTTCAGCCATGCGAGAGAGAGTGCTCCACATTTATATTTTTGACCTTCGAATCCTACCCCTTCTTTTAGAATATAAAATGAAAATATGCATTTTGCTCTTTCGTGCACGAAATAATGAATTGATCCACAAGTGGATCGACGAGTCGTTACTTTTTAACCCAAACAGCACCCGCTTTTCAGAACACCGTAACCTTATTCTACGGAAACTTCGCTCTAACTCCGGCAAACAAACTGCCGTATTCGCAGCCATTTCAATATGGAATGAAGTACCCCCCCCCCACCCCCACCCCTTAAATCAATTCACTCTCCCCATTTATTCTGAAACCAACTGAAATTTTTTCTATTATCTACCTTCTCATAATGTTTAAACGTGTTTCCATTGTAGCTCTATTTTTCGCAGTGCTTCTGTTCTTATGTCTAATCCTTTTTACTGCAGTGTTTGATGTGCATTTGTTTGTATTGCTACAAGGATGTATATATGTGAGGGTATGTATATGTACCTATATATATTGCTTTCTGCCTGTTTTTGCTCATTTTCTTTTGATGTATAGTTTACTTGCTGCCTCCTCTAACGCTGATTTCTTAGGTACCTTCTCGCGGGAGGTCCACCCGACAGTTTTTTAACTACGGGACCTCCTTCTGCATTATTACTTGTACGCACTTTTAAAACATGTGAAAATAAACTTCAACTTCAACCTGAAGCGGGCCCACTCGCTCAAGCCGTGGTGGCTACTTGTTCAAAGTCAAAATCAAAGTCAAAGTCAAAGTTTTTTTATTGTACTCTACATAAATACATCTGCTTTAAAATATACAGGTGTGACCCCCGAACCCAAGAATAAAAATCCAGAAAACAATTTCTTATCGCCGTAAAGGGCAAGGACAAACTGTGCAGAAATTGAAAGTGCGGTTTTCAATCTTTGACTTCGCGCAATTTACGAAGCGCTTGCGAGGGTCACCTTTTTGAATATTTGGTGTGACAGAGCTGCGGGATTCGTCAACGCCGTGTTGCATTTGTGTGCCTGCACGAGACCTGTCAAGCCTCGTTGCCGACTAGAAAAGCTGCCGATCAAAGAGCGCGCAAAAGCATGTCGAAATCAAGTGAGGTAAGAACAGGGATAGTAGAGTTCTCTGCTTGCAGTTTTATGTAACAAATGTAGGCATTGTTGACACTGATGTCCAGAATATCAAAAATTACCCTAAGGTAATACTTGATCTTTGAGCCCCGGCTGACTTCATCGGTAACTTCTTTATGGTCAATAACCCCGGATATGAATCTGTTGTATTTTTCAGCAACCTAGGGAGAACGGACATCCATTTTTTTCTTACTTTCCAGCGCATCGCCGCTGTACACGAACGTATTCGACCGGCGATATGAAGCTACATATCAAAATAACTTTCCGGATATGCATCTATTTAACGCAGGCAATGTAAGCAGCACTAAATGATGCGGTGCCACCTCTTCACTTCTGCGTCACTCGGCAAATTGCTGGGCATACCTTTCCATTTCGCAGGTACGGTTCCACAGACCTTCATGCCGTGCTAGAAGAGCTCCCCTCGCACGGTTAGAAAATTGAAAAAAAAATTGTCGAAGAATTCCTCGCCGACAAAGCCTTTCATTTCATCTGGGAGCTGCAGCACGACTGACTCTCTAAGTCCCATGGCAGTGCTTTCACTCTCCTTCCTAGTCTACATGCCACACTGAAACAAATGGCGTGTTTTTGAGTTGCAATGGCATCACATCTTGGAGCCCCAGCGATTCGGTTTGGTTTTTATGTATTGTGTTATTGTGTTGTGGCCTTTGAATTCGATCATACGCTCGTAGACATGCTGCTGCTTTGTTGGAGAAAGCGCAGGTTGAAACGCCTCATTGCAATGGCCGATAATAGGCTGCTTTTTACAAGCCCTGTCAAAATTTGGCTCTTCTGTACTCGGCTGAGACTCGTTGTCTGCGAAATGCATAATGCTGCGAAGCTGTTCAATGCGGTAAAGGGTCATCACACTGACAATGAACGGCACACTGCCAAGGATCCAAGTCGACAGTGAAGATGAATTTTTAGAACGAAGTGTTCTTAAGGTTTAGTGTTTGTTATTTTTCTTTTAATACTTGTAGAGTTTTCTGATTTTTCGTTTCAAACAAGGAAATTTTCCTTTCATGTTCCAAAAAAGAGCCCGCAGATAGTTTTCCCGTTCCCGGGTGGTGGTTGCTGATCTGTCTCCTCTTCCCCATTACCCCTTTCCTTTTCCTGCCCCAACCACCTTTGTACCACTACCTCAACTCATATTTCTACCCCCTCCTGTTCCCTTTCTCTCCCTGCGATACATATGTGGTGCAGGCTGGGAACCTCTTTCCCTCTCACAGTCACCTCACCAAGGTCAGGCAGCGTTAACCAATTGTTTCTGAGAGCTGGCAACACGTGGTAACTCCTTACTAAGTTGACTCCAAAAACACTTTTATTTCTTCGTTCGTTGTTGTGAAAACAATTTGTTGTGTAATGAATGCTCTCTTTCCCGAGCACGCCAGAGACCAAGCATTGAAGTTCACCAATCCTGAAAAAATCTGAAGCGGTGTCACAATGCTTTCATCATGTTTGTGCCCATTGCAATGTTCGTTCAACGAGCGGACGTTAGGAGGGCTCTTCGTGCAAAATATTCTGAGCACACGACGCTTAGATCAGCATGGGGATATCAGCTAGTTCGACAATTGACAATCGTAATGGAATATGAAGAGCGACCGCGAAACGCGGGAAGGAGGGGAAACGGTACGTGCGTTCGCATTCTGCTGTTTTTTTTTTTTTGCCCGCAGAAACAATCAGGCAACTAATCGGAACCTGGCTACCAGTTACCACCACACATGCATATTAACTAACAAGCTAAAACAACGAGCGTGTGCGTATGTGAGTGCCTGTACTTTTCATCCTGCCTATTCAATTGGGCAAATTCCCGTACAAGCTAGGTGAACTTCCCAAGCGTTGCAGTCCCTTACAAGGGCCGAGCGCCAAGCAGCGGAGTGGCTTGTACCTGTTTTACCGGTAGGTGCCCGGCGCCACGAAGGCACACGAATGCACATGGCGACTTCCACAGCCACGTTGGACGCTGAACTTGGTAATCGCTTGTGGAAAAACCACGACCGGCTTTATAGATAGCGACCTTGCCCATCGCTGCCGGCGATAATGGAAGCCAGCCTGCAAAAAAATTGTCGTGGAGGGAAGGCACGCTCTGTCAGGTGGGGCTAAGTTTAATCCTCAAACAAGCCGGCTTTGCTTCACTCGCAGTGGGGCCTGCTCCTGCTCGCATAAAATGTAGCGGTCGTATCAATCAATTCCGATTGTACCGATCACTACCTATAATACCGGCCAGCAACGAGAATTCACGGTTAAGTATAAATTTGTTTCTTGGCTATGCAAGCGCCAACGTACGCAAGTAAACCAAACTGCTACCATATGCGCCTGCTCGACTACCGTTCTTTATTTTCAAGCATTTTCGTCCTTTAAACTTACCGAAACATTGTCGACTTCACCTTACATAGAGGAGCGTTCTTTTGACGCGAAGCTCGTCTATGCACGGGCAAAAGTTGGCAGGGGAGGCTGGAATTCGACTAAACATCCAAATAGCGCGATTCTGTGCGTGGAAGTGCCGTCATTCTTGCGGGAAAACATACTATTTTTCAGGGAAAGGAGCACTGATCTACGTCACCATTTTCAGCGGCGCTGCGGCGTTTCCCCGATAACAAGAGCGCCAAGTTTATAAAAGCTCCGTCGGGGTGGCTTACAATGCCAACAAATGGCAAAGTTGAGTATGGCAGCCGTCTTAGGTCATTGCTTGCGGTGAGAACCACGGTTACCTAGGGATTTCTTTTTGAACCACTGCCCCCGTACCTAAGCGATCAGAACCTGGTGAAAACAAATTGTCTTCACCCGGCGCCTGCAGTGCTTGCTCAGCTGTACGCAACAAATACCATCGCGTACGATATGTTCACTGAAAGTACGATGCAAAAATATTACATGATTTTTCATCACATTCTTCTGTGAACGCGTTTCTTTCGACTGGTTTTGTCACCGAGCCTAGCCTAAATCGACTACAACAGGGAACAGGGCAAACTTAACGCGGCGAGAGAAGGACACAACCCGAGCGCTCGTGTTGTGTCCTTCTCTCGCCGCTTTAAGTTTCCGCTGTCCCATAACAAGAAATGTATACCAACTAGCCCAGCCACCGACATTGTTATAACCTACAACCTCGGCATCACACGCACTGCAGCTACTCGTCAAAGAATCACTACAATAAAAAAAAAAAAAGTCAAAAAATCACTATTCATGCTGCTGCTACACTGCCTCAGAAGCTGAGTGCCAAGACTGCGTGGGAAATTTCCGGCGCACGTTGGTATTTCCTGTTGTTTTTTCTCGGGCTATGCGTCCGCGCGCCAAGGGCTTCTTCCTGTTTTTCGTTTTTCTTATGATGCACTTTATGAATCAGTGCGCGCAAAGTGCTTCTTGTTTATTTTTAAACGCAGACCATTTCTTTAACTCACGATGTCACCCGTTCTAGTTGTCCATCGTCGTCCGCACCCCTCCCCCTACCACTATATAAAAAAAATAATACTTACCGGTGCCTGGTTTCGATCCCACGACCCTGCGGGCGGAATGCAAGGTACATGGTGCTCTAACCCACTGCGCCACAAAGCCGACACAGAATGGAGGGCTACGAACGCGCCTAATATCCTTGACTCATTCAAACTACGTCAAAAAGCTGCTGATACAACGCATTCACTACCTGTGGGCGGAACGCGAGGTACATGGTGCTCTTCCCACTGTGCCACAATAATCATACCCACCTGCTAATAAATGATGCCATACCAACCTGCTAATAAATGATGTCACGTGACCACGTAATTACGTCTCCTCATTTAATTACAATACAACAACCAACAGCAACAAGTGCAACAACATAACGCAACGCAAACTACTTAACGTCGTGCGCCCCCGGAAATGCTCTGCATTTGATCGTGCCCCTCGCGAGAGGGATGTTTAGTTTCCTGCCGCAGCAAGAACCAGGCGGCCTCCTGCGCAGTTTGTGGCGCATACCCACTTGGGGCATTGTTTTCTGTCTGTTGCATGAATAGAAGGCAACGCACCGCATAATTATTTTTGTTTTAATCTTCGCATGTACGCATGCTATCAAGCGCGTGGAATGCCAGGGAAACACGTTAGCCAGGGGCAAACAGCTGTGGACATGTTTTTCGCGGAAGATATCCGGCTGGGTGCCGGCCGGGCGCACGCTTACACCATCCTAGCCAAGTAACAATTTCGAGTTAAAAAATTTTATTTGAGCACACCGCCGATCCTACAGAAGGTGTGCACTTCCATGAGTGTGAATCGGCAAAGGCTGAGCCTAAAAACCCGATAGAAAGACGATATAAGAACGGTGGTAGGCCCCCCAAATGCGTATACAGCGGAAAAATGAGGATTAAATTCAGCGCCAGCCAGTGCATTGGCGCCGGAAAGAAGTAAAAATACCAAACAAGAAATAACAAATTCGAGACGCAGAATCTGCGCGCGGGGGCAGGTCGCTAATTATAAAGGAGGTCAGGCTAAAAACGCAGTTATCATGTGTTAACAACATGTTACCAATTAAGGTTTAGGACTCAACGAAAATACAGGCCCGCTAAAATCGCCCAGTCATACATGGTGGTGCGACGATGATTGGAACAGGTTAAAAAATTTTCCTGACCAACCGCCGCTCTTTTCGCGCTCAAACTTCACACGAAGGTCGCATTTCGTGGTCTATTTTGTTTGACACCGGCAAAAAAACGAAGGTACTTACGTGTTTATTCTGAAAATAAATAAAAACGATTTTGCCTATGGGAAAATGGTGGCTGATTTGGACGTGCGAGCCAGCGCAAGTTGATCTTGGAACGACGGCGCCACCTGGGTATGCAGAGTGAAACGCGGGTTCGGGATTCACGGAAGGAAGTAGCAAATGGTGCAGCAGACGATCAGAAAACCCGCTTTCACATTTTCTGATCGTCTGTTCTGATCGACATCGTTGTTCCCGGTGTCAAACATAATAGACCACAACATCCGACCTTCATGTGAAGTTTGAGCGCGACTGAGCGGCGGTTCGCTCATGAAAATTTTTTGAAGTGCTCCAATTATCTTCGCACCACCCTGTATTTACTGGCGGTGGCCTGGGCCTGCGGCCGCCAATCACAACGAAAATGCGGTGACGTCATAAAAATGCCACCTGCAAGACGCTGGGAAGTCGCCACTGGTACGGATGTTTTGTTCAATATCGGGATAATTTGTTGAAAGTTCATGATAAAATTGTTATCCTTGTTACTAGAACAAATAACCCTTTTTTAATGAAGGAACTGCTGTATTGCCTTCATAAAACCTTGCAGGGCCAGATGCACTGATATCTTTGTACCTTTACGTGCATAAAATTGTTGTAATTTAGGTTTAGCCTCAGAGATGACATTGAATTATTAAACACAGTGTTCTGGCACTGTTTAGCCTACATGCCCTTTATCCCAGAAAACACACGTACACTGTTGCGACTGGGCCTTCTCACAGTAGCAACCACTGTTCGGACTGGCCATCCGATCGCAGTTACCGGTGTAGCGAAATTGCCTAGCTCCTTCTGCTATCGACGCGGCGTAGAGCAGAGCGATGATGTTCTCGAGCCGACGGAAATTCAAAGCAACATTTATATACAGTATGTACAAGGGTAACAAAGCGTTACATGGCTCGCACAAAGGCGACAGCACGTCTCTACTTTGTGCCTCCGAAAAGTGCCGCGCTCGCTTGCTTCCGGGCTGGTTTTATACCCCCGGGGGTCCGTTGCAGCCGCGAGCGGTTTGAATCGCTCCAATTAGCGAGTGAATCTGTACTGACTTTTACGTAGCCGTGATTTCCTGAGTTGACGATGTTGCGATTTTTTAACTCTGTCTGTGCAATTACGTGTTGTATTTGTTTTTATTTGCTTGCCCCAGCAATTCAACCGATGTTTATATTCATGACGACTCTTTGCCTATCACTACGCCGAATTTTGCACTACGTCCGAGATATATGCTTGAAATCCGAAGTGCTTGAAACATGTTTTTTTTAGTCTGTGTATTGTTTGTTTTTACAATGTGACACCACTCCTGTAATAATCCCATCACGGGATTGACAGTATCCTGAAATAAATAAATCAGGACTCTTCGCTGGCCGAAGTTTGAATCTGACGAATGGAGGCGAAGCGATTGCGTCAGCCAAAGCTGCCATGAAGGGAAAGGGAAAGCGACTCGGCGCCGCCGTCTTCACAGGTGTTGCTGCGTGTCTGCCGCGGTCCGTTCGTCCGAGGAAATAAACAGATTTAGTTGGGCGCGCGCCCCAGACGAGCGTACGACCCGGCGGGGCGGGTCGCGACTGCGCATGCGTAGTACGCCGGCTGGGAGCGTATGTTCTGGGGCGCTTGCGGGGCGCTGCGGACCTGCTGGAAAGCAGCTTGCTTTCAAAATGGCTGCTGCCTAGGCAATGTCGGCGGCTGGAGGCGAGAGATCCGGTTCCCCGATTTAAACGCGACCGTCGCGTGGGGTTTTCTCATTGGGCGACAGCGTTTCAGTTCGAACAGGTACAACAGGCATACCGGCCAGAAATGAACGACCAAGGACAACGCGGATCGCTCACAAAGCGGGTGCGCTGTTTGTGTGCGTGTCGTTGCGGTGGAATGCGCGCGCGCAGTGTTGGTGCGGATCGGCAGCCTCCATTTCGGTCATTCAACTATTTTCGCCTGCGCCGTCGTCGCATCCTCGGGTGCGAGCCGAGAACGTTGCGCTACCCGTGTGAAACGTGAATGATGTGTAGTTGCACTTCACAAATAAAAGAAGTGAGTAATTTTTGAATTTGAATTTTATTGACCGAGCGTGAACATGAAACGTGAATGGGCACAGATGCACTGGGAGGTCCCAAGGTAAGAACCGCAGGCGGGACCTCCCATGATGATTGCAAAAAAAAAAAAAGAGCAATCATCAAGCAACACTAGAATACAATGTCAGCAAATAAACACTCAGCATAAAACAGAGAAAGATGAATACAAAAGCCAAAGAAAACCAAAGAAAAATATTACACTAAGAAGCAGGAACGCATTGGAATGCATTGCATTCATGCAAATAGGAATGCATTGCATATTTTGTTTATTTGCTACAGTGGTGATGTGTTTCGCTAAACCACCGTGCCAAACCTACCCGCTGTTTCATTTTGCGTGTCGCATTAGCGCCGCATGCCATGCTCAGCTGTATTTGTCGCATGGATCTGCCATATTTCAGAGCTGAATAAAGTGAATACCCGAAAACTGCGTGTTGCTTCCAAACTTTGGCGTTGCGCGGTTGAGCAAAACAATCGCGACTTGTGTATCGTATTTTTCCCTAAAACTGAATCAAGTTATGAGGGTCTTTTTTATAATATTTGCAATATTTCTACAATCGAAACCAGCGTTAACGCATTGAAGAGAGAGAGAGAAATAACTTTATTGCGTGGCAGCCAGTTATCCTAGACGTCGGCCAAGAGCCCTTGGGCTCTGGCAGCGTCTTCGGCCAGCTGAATGGCCCAGACTTCATCCGCTGGGTCCGAGCTGAGCAATACGGTCTCCCATTGCTCTACACTAGCGATTTTGCGACCTAACGTTCGCCTGTGGACAGGCCCACAGCATGTGTGCAAGGTCTGCCGTCTCCCTACACCGGTGACACGTTTCAGAATATTGCCCGGGGTAGCAATGGCTGTACGCTACCGGGTTGGGGTATGAGTTTGTTTGCAAAAGTCGCCAAGCCACGGATTCAAATTTGCTGAGTGTAGTATGAGCTGGGGGAAGCGGGCCCGCTCTAGCCTGTAGCGATGAGTGATATCTGTAAAGGACACGAGCCGATTCCTGCCCGAACAGCGAAGCGAATGAACGCTGTGGTCATCACCAGCTCGGATTGAAATTGAAAAAAAAAATTCACAGCATATCCACGGGGTGAAAGATGATGAGTGGGCGAAGTTCCTGAGGGGAAATCATCGGTAAAACCGTGACTCTTCAGTGAAAGTTCGCCCACTACATCTGTGTCCGAACGTAACATCTAGATAGTCTCGCTTAAACCGCGCGTCGGCACCTTGGGGCTGAGCTCGCCTGATGCGTTTTGCAGACGCCTCACGAGCTCTCACTGCATCGGGGTCTGCCTGCCGATACGCGCGCTTTCTCGCCGCTTCCCGTTCTCTGACGTTTTGGAGATCCTCTTCGCGCCGCAGCCGTGCCGCTTCGCGTACGGCAGGGTCCTCGCGCCGTTGCCGTGACGCTTGGGCCTCTCGTTCTCGAACGCTGGGGTCTTGGCGGCGTCGTCGCGCAGCCAGACGACACGCTTCGGCCTCCCGCTCTCGTACGGCAGGATCTTGGCGGCGGCGTCGCGCAGCTTCACGGAGCGCTTCTGCCTCGCGGGCTCACACATCTGCAGCCTTATCCATCGGGCGACTCCGAGCGCGCGCCAACAGCGAACGGATTTTATTAAAACGCTCCCCGCCATCTAGTAAACAATCCAAGAACTAAACTAGAGGTAGCCACGCCATCTAGTAAACAATCCAAGCGCATCTTTTCATCATATACAAGTACCGCCATCTAGTAAACAATCCAAGAACTAAACTAGAGGTAGCCACGCCATCTAGTAAACAATCCAAGAACTAAACTAGAGGTGGCTACATACATACGTCGAGGATGGACAGACCCACGCCCTAAGGAGCTTCGCCCCTAAAAAAAAAACCCGTCAAGCTACAACCTGCCTTGGTTAGCCACGTAAAAAGGGTAAAATTTGGGTACTTCGCTTTGGGTTCAACAGGTGACGCCGCAAGCGTTAGCGCACGCTACGAAAAACGCTGTACTAAAACTATCCATGGGCGCGTCGCGAGGAGCGTACGCTCCGCTTTACGCCCAGCAATACGCTAACGCCCGGAACGCCTAACTAAATCTGTATATTATTCGGCCCAGCCGTTGCGAAGGGTAAAGAGGCGGCGGCTCTGCGGCGCCTTCAAGTTGGGGCACGTCTCCCGCGGGCAGTTTGGGGCGGGCGCTCGGGCACAACAACACACGTATAGTCGGGATCAATTTGAAGGTTATCGCGGGAGCGCCGACCGATCGCGACGACAGAGCCTTTGCGTGACACCTTTAGCATCAGCCACAGTGGGATTATGCTGTTTGCTTCTCCCTTGGCTGTTCCATGCATTGCGCGCACAGCCGTCAGGAACGATAACGGCCGCGCTCGTTTCGTTTTTATCTTTATTCTTTTCTCCCATCAGCGATATACTTCACACTGATACGCAGCCTTCCCAGAGCAACTACGTCGGCATGCAGGGGCATTGTAGTCAAAAACAAATCTGTAATTTTCTTCCGCAATGCCGCATTGTTGCGGTAACTTCGGAGTTATCAAATTGCCGAGGAACTAAACGCGGATACGTCATGCAAAAAGGAATTAAAAAAAAAACTGTGGCAGTCGGCCCTTGCAGAAGGGGTGAGCGAATTGTATGGAACAGCCAAGGAGTGAGAGAGGGTGGCATAATCTCATCTACGCGAATAAAAAAAAGTGCCACGGAACGGCGCTGTCGTCTTGCTTGATCGGTGCTCCCGTGATAACTTTCAAATTGATCCTGACTACAGGCTATTGGCGTTCTGTCGTCGTCGAAATCTCCATCATCTGCCAATATCAGATATTCAGGCTCGCCCAGGAAGCAGCTTACCGACCGGGACAAATCGTAGCCGCCGATCGGCATACTTTCGTTCCTTCAGCTGCCACGGACGTCAGTGCCGCTCAATGCGCCCGCTGCGGGGGTGACTTACCCGGAGCCGCTTTCATAGCCGCTTTCTTAGCAGCAGATGTTTATCGCGTGCATGCACTTCCCCATTCCACAGCTGCAGCAGACCGTATAGGGGAATAAAAGCTCGTTACAGAACCGCGTCAGCTGGAGGCTAGCGCTGCTGCCTCATTCGGCAACTGTGTGTGCCTAGCGATGAGCGAATTTTTTCTGGCTCTCGGTAGTGTTGGCATTAAGGTAATTCTGCTCTGCTTTTGGATGAAAGTGGACGCTTGTGTGTAGCGCAAGCACAGCGTTGGCTCTGCCGATAGCGCGATAATTTGTATATTTGGGCTATTGCGACGAAGCAGCCGGTGAAATTTTCGTGTGGGTCGTTGTTGCCGTGACGATTTTCATGCGCTTCGCAAAGCGCGGGCGTGCAGACACCTATCTTTTGCAAGAGGGGCCCTACGGAATAACAGCAAGATTTCAAAGGGACTACATTACACTCATTTCACGCAAAAATGACAAAAGAGAACGGTGCTCGCCCCCCTTATCCAACGCTTAATATCTGGGGGTCTCCCAAAATGGAGCCCTATGCCTCGGAGGTGTTTTATGTGGGCGTTTTCTAAGACCTCTGCAAGTCCCTAACAGGTGTTCAACATGAACTTCTGACGCAGGGCGCACACAGAATGAGCAGGTGTTCGCAAACGGTGCGTCATAGCGGGCAGGCCACAGAACAGGGAGGATTTTAGAGAAGCAAAGGTCTAGCTTTGCCTGTAGTGCCAGAAAAAGCGTAGTGGCGGCGTCGTGAACTACCCAGTACGCCCGCTTGATGGCGCTGTAAACACGGCTTTGTAAACATGGCGGATGCTTTTTGCACAGGCCGCTTGAGCTCCTTAATAACATGGCTGCCCTCGCACGGCGGCCGCCGGCTCGCTGCTCCACGGCCGGACTCGACTCTCCTCCTCCCGCGCGCGAAAGGGGCGTCGAGTCCGGCCGTGGCTGCTCCTGCTGGCTCCTGGCTGGCACGCTGGTCGCGTGTTTACTTGCGCCGCGCTAGTGAAGTGATGTTACGCCAGGTGACCAGATGGCCTCGACTGGCACAGACCACAGTGAGCAGCAAGTGAGAACAAATCGTTTATTGACATCCGCAAGTTTACAGAGGCCAGGACATCATTTCATTTCGATCGCTGCAATTGTACGTCGCTTTCGTGACAACATTTTTTTTTGCCATAACAACTCGTTCACTTGCGCTAAGATTTCGAACGAAGGGCACAAATGAAGTATTGACGGCGACAACGGTTTCCTTTGCACCGTCTTTCTAGCGGAGTGCATAACACTCACCTTCTGTTGGAAGAATCGAATATTCTGGCCTCGACAGCTGCCTTCCGATGCGGAATTTCCCACATTTGTCATTCCACAAGCACTAAATTTCCCCGTGTTTTGCCAGTCCTCTCAACAACTGATGGACGCAAAAGCACATAACAGCAATAACAGTCACGAAACCGGTGCTCCGCGCACATTGAAACGGTCGGCCGTTGCAGCGGTTTCAATTTGAATTGGCGGCTTTGTGGTTGCGAATTCAGAAACGAGGTGGTGCACCAGTCGGCTGTTCGTAAAAAGTTGCGTACATTTTTGCTCAACGGATGTTTGATGCGGAACTTGTTAATAGTATTTTTAAATAACACATTGTAAGCGAACTGTGTGGGCTCTTTGAGTCACGGAATGAATGTTTTGTATTCTATACCAAAAGTAACATTTTGCCTGCGCCGTCTGGTGGGCTTGATGGTCGAAAACAGCGCTTTAGGTTGGTCACGTGGGGCGTCGATTTTTACGCCGCCTATAGGGAAGACAGGGAACGTCCAAGCTTGAGAGGCCTGGGCAGGCCAAGCGTGTGTAGCTGTTGGGGATAGCGCCCCCCCAACCCTCCTCCGCCTCGAAGCCTCCGCTGCAAGAGCTCCTCCCAGCAAGTGAGCCCACTGGGGAGGTCAGCTCCACACGGTGTAAGTACAGCACGCGTGGCGCGGCGGAAGTTCTCCTTTTACACACGCAGTTCTTCTATGGCGGATTCTAGAAAATCGGCAGTGGCCGTGGGAGGTCTCTTCGGTGGCGGGAGCGATCCGCCTCTGTTTGGACAGGGAGCACGTCCTGGGGAATGCACATAACATGGACAGGGCATGAATAAGTGTCAATAATTGCGTGCATGCATACACCAAGGCTTGCACACCATGAAACTAGACGTGAATCCCGAAGCGCTGCCGTTAAGTCGGTGAGAAGCTCCAGCTTAAGCGCACTAGTCACTGTCGATGCAAGCGCGTGCGACCATTCCGGATGGCAGTAAGTTTTGCTAACAGGCTAGGGTTCACGAAAGCCTGGATAACCAGTGGTTGCACCAGAGACACGAAGGACGGCGTCAGGGAGCTGATTAGGGCAAAAGGTACGGACATGTAGCCTTGTCAGTGGCTTGTTGTCCGTCACCTCATGGTACAGCCAGGGCGGCCTCGTAGCAGAAAAGGCTGGCTGCGTATCAGCGGCTTGCCCATGTACGCGGCGAAAGCTGCTGCCTCTGGAACTAGTCCACAGTACCGCAGGCGCGTGGGGCGACACATGAACGCGCGGATGCAGGTGAGGATGTGTGCTTATCGCTTCGCCCTGGGAAGAAGCGCGTGATCGCAAGGCACATTCACCATACGTTGGGGGCAACCACCCCGGTGGCTTAGTGGCTAGGGCGTTGTTCTGCTGAGCCCACGTACCCGGGCTCGATCACGGCCGTGGTGGCTGCTTTGCAGATGGAGGCGAAAAGCGAAAACGCCCGTGTGTTCGAGATTTTGGCGCACGTTAAAGATCCCCTTCCGGTCAAATTAATCCGGAGCCATCCACTACCACGAGCGTCATAGCCAAGGTGTATCTTCGGCGCAATAAACCCCATAACTTTGAACTATACGTTGGCGAAACGTTGGGCCTAAGTATTCCGACGTTTAGTTTTAATTGTTGCTTGCCTTGTCCCTCTGCTCTACCTTCTCTGCTCCACTTTGCTCCAGAAGGCAACGTATCCCTTCAGTGGAATTGTATCTGTATAAGATCTTACCTGACTATGGTACTCACTGATCTGTTTTAACGTCCCTTGACAGGGTGTCGCCACTCGCCTCCCAAAATGTCACGTTGTGAAGACCTTCAGGTACGTCGACGACTAGCTGATGCTCATTGACACTAAAAAAAAGAACGCTTGGCAAGTGCCGTTTCGGACCTTTCGACTGTATTCCAGAGTTCTTTCCACCCGCTTCGTGTTACGCATGAAACCCTGACTGAGGACAGCATCAGATTCCTAGATCTTCCGGAGCATTTTCCCGAGTATTGGAATTATGAGCCTCGTTATTTGAAGCCCATACTCCCGTCTCATTCTGCCCATCCTAAATTAGTATAGAGCGGGGTCATGAAGCTGTGTATCTCGAATGCGCTTAGCAAATCCTGTTTTCACCTAATAAAAGCTAGCCTCGACGAACAGACAGCTCGACTGACCGTCGCCGGCTATCCGCTACGATTGCAGACTTCCGGAGCTGAGAATGTTCTCAAACACGTGAAGGATTAACGACGCAGGCAAGATGCTCCAAAAGATAAAGATAATGGGAAAATCACACACTATTCCTTTCTTTCACGCGCATTTGCATAATCTGAAGACGATCGGAAAACGCGCTATCGCAAACGTGCTATATTCTCAGCTCATAAAAAGCTAACAAATCTTTGCAACAAAGTTGGTGAGGGCCATGTTAAGGCTGCACAAAAACAACTCGTGCCGTTCATGGCTTGCTCGGAATGCGTGGTTTTTCGATACCATTAAACAAGTGCAAGAAAAATTATACAGGACCAACAGGGAGATGTTTCAATAACAGATCGCGTGAACATTGCAATAACGCGGGAAAAGGAGACAACGGACCTTTAGGCGCACATTTTAAACATTGTGGTTGCTATCCTGACTACAGAAAATGCTCCATAATTTACATAAGTAAAAACCAACTGACAGGGAGATCGTTGAAGCCCACGAGGTTTATTCTTAAAAAAGACGTGTGTCTTCGTAACAGGCAAAGGTGATAAAACGTGAAATTCAGTGACGGCTCGAAATGTTTGTTAGTTTCTACCCTCTCCCCTCTTTCCCTCCTTCGTTGCAAGGGAATTATGGATATACCTAATTTTCTGCAACAAACGCCGGTTGTTAGCCTTGCGCTGTGTCCCGTAAATGATTGATTGATAGTAGGGTTTAACGCGCCGACGCAACGCAGGCGATGAGGCGCGCCGTAGTGGAGGGCTCCGGATTAATTTTGACCACCTGGGCATCTTTAACGTGCGCCGAAATCTCGCACACACGGGCGTTTTTGCTCTTCGCCTCCATCAGAAAAGCGGCCGCCGCGGCCGGCAATCGAACCCGCGACCTCGTGCTCAGCAGCGCAACGCCTTAGCCACTGAGCCACTGCGGCGGGTGTGTCCCGTAAATGTCTCGTACTCGCCCGTCTTACGCTGTTCCAAGAATTCCGACGTATTCTTAAAGAGGTGCACTCCGCCCACGTCAGCCTTAAAAGGGTTGCCGTTTAACAACGGATAGAAGTAGAAAAGCTTGAGGGGGAAGGAGGCAAAACAATTCATGCAAGTTATTTCGACGGATGCTATGTCAGAGAATGCATGCTAAATCAGTCATCTAGAAAAAAACGTCAATCCTTCGTTGCCTTCAAGCAGTCCGTGACTTTAGAATAAATATACTACACAAGGGAGAGTGTCCATAGATCTACCTTCTTTGTTTATTTACAGTGCACCTTACAGCGCACATGAATTACTGGAAAGTTGTAATGTAAGAAAATATAACAGAAAAAAGATTGCGCGGTACCCTTAAATGGTTAATCCGCAGCTCTTACAAGCACGATGTCGTCATCCCAATTTCTAAAGATTCGAGCCAATATGTAGGTGCTGGCTCAGAAGATATAACGATTAATAATGGATTGCAGGGTGATATTGTGTATCCCACGTATTTTATTACTGGGACACCTTATTTTCGATACGACATCGGATGGTTTCCATTGTGTTTCTTCGCGTCGTTTTCAGATATAAAATATGGTTAAAAATGCGAAATAACGTTTCAAATTGTCGCTTTCGCCACTATAATAAAGTTTCCACTTAGGGTGATGGTTTAATTTGTGTGGTGCTCATCTGTGCAATATAATTATTTAGAATTTACCCTGGTGCACCATCATCATCACCAGGCTATGTACGCCCGCTACAGCGCAAGGGCCTCTGGAAGCGTTTTTCAATAGCGAAGCTGTTTAGGAAATCGGAATTTTTCGTGCCCGCAGTTAAAAATAACGATAAATTGCCGAACTCGAGCACGTGAGTGCGGGCTTCGCGACGACCGCACAGCGTCCTCTGCGCACGTTTGGCAACCGAAGCACACCCACTTAGGCAGATTGGCCAAGATTGCGGCGAGCGCCTGAGAGTTAAAGAAACCAAAAAAATGCCTAATGCTCGCGTGTGTCGTGCCTCGCAACGACCGCCCAACATCCCCTGCGCACATTTGTGAAGCCAAGCATACCCATTCAAAGAGATTGGCCATCATTGGCCAAAAACTTCAGCATTCCCAGTAATTGTGGCAACACTTTCTCTGCATTGCTGTTTTGCTTCTTGTTTTGCTTCTTGCTACCTGCTGTTCGCTACCCTTGTTGCCGATGTAGCTCAGGGGAAGGGAGCGTTGTAGCCGCTGAGCTGCGGCTTTTTTCCCTCCTCCTCAGCCATGTAATTTACATGTCTGAAATAAACTTGAAACTTGAAACTTGAAACTTGAACGAGAAGGAAACGTCGTAGCGTACGCCCATCCATGGTAATGTCCAATACTTCCCAAAATATTAAAGAAGCTCGCACTCATCGCAACAATGACGGAGTAAACGTCGTTGCGAATGGGAAGAATTTAATCGGCTGCAATCGTGGACTTAAACTTTCGTGATGGTCGTGAAGGTTGCGTAGAGCTTCGGATATATTTTCAAGTCTTACGTGCTAGTGTGAGCTTCGTTGATTTTTTTCTTTCACTTCAGCCACGAGCATGCATCATCATCGTTAGAGGAAGTTGGCTTTCAGGCAGGGAGTATTGGCGTACAAGGGCACCAGTGAGTACATTAAAGCTTCGCTTTAAAAGAGGTGCAGTGTCTAGCGTGCCGTGTGACGGCGCCCTAGCTCACAGCTGAAGCGATGGCTAGAGTACCGCCCGACAACTATTTATTGTTTAAGAGTAGGCTGGCACAGGGCAAAGCGTGTGTCGTTATGGTCTAGGGGCTCCGTCTTACGTTGCTGATGCTGAGGACGTGGTTTGAGACGAGCCCTTGACTCGTTTATTTTTTTGTTCCTCAGTTACCTTAGGGAGAGCGATGTAGTGCCAGACGCGGTATTATTTTTGCGTAATTCCGGTAAATGTCGATACCGCGGAGAGCTTATAAAACCGTTGGAACGCACGCTAGGCACAGCCAAAAAGAAAAGGCTTCGCCTATTCTTACGGCAACCGTGATAATTACCACCTGGAAATTACCACGGCAGTTTCATACAAGCTGGCTGGCCTAAAATACCATGATTAATATTAGCTCCCGACGTAACCTAAAGAAACTTCACCTAACGTAACCCAACCTAAAGTATCATAGCCTATCAAAATCCTGCCCAACTGCAAGAATCTTAGCCTAACCTAGCCCAACGATAAACAATACAATCTATATTTATACTAATCCAACCTATTCTAGGAGCCCTGTCTGTCGTGCGTCGATTTTCTGATATATTATTACCAAGACAAAAATCGAGAAAATGACCATGAAGGAAAGCATCAAAAATTTCGAAAGCTAAAAAAAAATATTTGTCCACGCCGGAGCCGAACCAGAGCCTTCTCGTTTTCAAAATCAAGTGCTATAACAGAGCTTCGCAGGAGCATCCGTACGAACGAGTTTTTAAGAAATATTTGTCCCAAAAGAGCTCCTGAAGGTCTGCTTCTCCAGTCGGAGGCGACTTCCGTGAGAAATTCTTGACGGTAATGCTCACAGTTGCCGAGATAATAGAGACTTCGAAAGACACATGAAGGCCGGAGAAAAGAGAAAAATATCGGTAACGGAAACAGCAGAGAGATGGAATTAAAGGGCCACGATAAAGGCAGGGGAGCGTCGATCCGAGCGGCGCGATGTCACGCGCACTCAGGCGGCTTCGCGAAGGCGCGTTGTGTGGCGCCGGTCGTGTGAAACGTCACAGGAAGGATGCCGCGCGTCCTTTCCGGTGTCGTTACGCTGTTTGTAGGGCTGTGTTGGGAAGGGAGGCAAGTTGGTGTCACTGTAACACAGGAAACAGGCCGAGTTCCTTCAGCTGCCGCTGTTCGTTTGTTGCTGCACGGCGCGATAACAATGGCGGCAACAACGAAGGAATTATCCGTAGCGCTCTGCAGGCACACTTTTGTCGAGGATGGCTTGGTTGGCCAGTTGGGTAATGCGTCATGAAAAACGGCAACAGCGCACCTACACGAGGACACAGAAAACAAGATACGCGGGACGCCTGTATGCGTTTCTTACTCATCAAAGCCAGCCGTCACATAAACGAGGCGGTACCACAAAAACGTACCACGAACAGTAGTGGAAACTGAGCTAAAGGAACAAGACAACGCAAAACAACATTTATAGTGCAATGGCTAACTGTAATGCAATAGCTAACTGCGAACGCTAGCTCGCATAAGCTGCCATTTGTGCCGCAAGCCGCTCTATTGCTCTCGGTGGTCCATACTAACATCCGAAGTTTGCTACCTAAACGAGACACACTTTGTTCATTTCCTGATGATAGTGATCCGGATATTGTAATACTAATCGAGACATGGTTTAATCCAGAAATCCCCGATAATGAAATACTACCAGACAATAATCTTTACAAAATCTACAGAAACGACCGCATCAATACGCGTGGTGGCGGCGTACTTTTTGCCATAAAATACTCCTGTCTTATTGTATCGATAACACGTCTTCTCTTGAGATTGTTTGGGCTGCTTTTCCTATGTCATCAAGTGAGGCACTTATCGGAGCATGGCGCCAGTTTCTGACAATTCCGTTTTGAATTCCTTGCGGGACAGCGTTTCTAAAGCCCTCCATCCGTGTCCTGCCAACCATGTTTAACTTCTTGGCGATTTCAATTTTCCGCTTATCGTTTGGGAACATATGTCATCGTCATGTCACGCGTCCCTGAAACTAATCAATTGAACGATTAGATTTTAACCTCTTCCAAATCATAAAAGAACCCACCCGTGCTTTCAATATCTTAGCCTTAGTTTTCACTAACGTTACTGACACAGTAGTATCACTTCCAAATGCGGAGAGCCTTAGGGATCGTAATCTTATTCAATTAACTCTTATCATCCCGAAGCCTGTGTCTGGCACAACATTACAGCAGAGGAAATTACGATGAGATTAACTCGGAACTAGAGCACTTTTTTCCCAGAGTGTTACGACCTTCATTTAATTTTGTGATCCGTAAACTACAACTGGGTACTCTACAGGGACAAATTATCAGAGCTAGTAGACTGGTACGTTCCGACAGTGTCCATAAGTAAGGATAATTCCAGCCCATCATTCACACAGTCCCTTCGCACACTAAGAAACAAAAAGAAGCGTTTATACAAGAGGCTAAACACGTAAGCAAGTCTGAGGCATGGCGGGCATACAACGATAGTTTGAAAAGTTTTTGCTCGGAAATATCTTTAGCGCGAAATAAATACTACACGCGTGACCTACCATTCCTGCTAAATTAGAATCCAAAATAGCTTTGGCGAACCAAAACAACTTTACACGGAACAGATAACATACCCATCCCTGGCGCCGATTGCCCCACAGTATTCACCATGTTTTTTTTTCATCTGTTCTCACTCACGAGGACTATTGCAATCTTCCAACATTTTCCGAACTTGACGCTGCATATATGGAACCCCTTACTATCACTGTTGAGGAATTGTATCACTCATTAGGAACCTCAAAATAAATACATAAATTGCTAATAGCGATAAAATTAATTCGAAGATATTGAAGAACACATCGCAATATCATCCAGATCTTATGCCATGTATTTCAGCCATCCCTAGCATCTGGAGAGTTACCTGCCGACGGGTTACTCGGAAAAATAATAACAATACACAAAGCTGGAGTATTCACTCACCTGACAACTATCGACCCATATCTTTCACCTGCATAAGCTGCAAAATTCTGGAGCACATTGTCAGTTCTAACGTGTACAATCACCTCGAGACACACAATTTCTTTTTCACTAATCAATGCGGATTTTGCAGGGATTTCCCGTGACACCCAATTGTTTGAACTAACGACTGACGTGCACTCTATCATGGGCCCCACCTTCAAACTGACTGCATTTTTGTTTACTTTTCCAAAGCTTTTGACCACGTGGCCCACTGCCGCCTAATCTCTAAATTAACTGCTCTACGACTTGTCTCCACAACATTATCCTGGATTCGAAACTTCCTTTCTTTTCGGCAACAGTTCATTGTTGTTAACAATTTCTCTTCCCCACTTTCTTGTGTTAGTTCCGGTGTGCCGCAAGGCAGCGTCCTCAGACTCTTACTCTTAACATTTGTGGACCCTTAACAAATGCATTTAATTCATCCGCACTGCCTCGTGTCATTCGCCTTTGGAATGAGCTGCCTTATACTCGTTGCCTCCATATGTAACCCCGAAACAGTTCGCCGTCAGCTACTCGCGTTTTACACTATTTAATACTGTTGTAAAATGTTTGTGTAATGCCTGGTACCAGGAATTTTTGTCTAGGTTGTGTTTTTTATTCATCACAAATTGTATGCTTTTAGGCTCCATTAGCCGGCCACAAGTGTTCATATACGGTGAAAAAGCGGTCACTTTGTACTTTGAAATGTGTATAATACGTTTATATTCTGTTGTTACGATGTTCCTGTCTTAAATTTATGCTCTGTATTGTTTTACGTTTTCAAATGCCCACCTTAACCATGATTTCATAAATATACTATATGCGGAATAAAAATATTAATCATCAATTATGACAAACCATTCAAAGTGAAAAGAAAACAGCGTCAACGGCATTCGAACTATGGTCGGGATGTTTGCTATGCAGCAGTGGATCCCCTAGACTACGAGACTAAAAAGTTCTAAACGTTTAAATTAAATGCCATAAGCACGTGGATATAACGTCAAACATGTCCCTACATGGCCTATATGTCAATTGGCTGTGCTCACTAGGAAACGCCTACCGGCATACGGGACACAGCGCTAACACTGGATCGTTTAAAAATATCCACAGCGCGAAGAACAAGGACACAAAGAAAAGAGGGGCGAGCGCTGCTTTCCAAATGAATGTATTGTAAAGAATCTCGCACCTTTTGTACGCACTCATCCTGTTAACGACAGTAAGAATAAAAGAGGGAATCAAGGGCAGACTAAAAAAACAAGAAAACCCACACCACATCAAAAAGCGTACTCGCACTTTGTACGATCTATAAAAATACCAGGTCACGCCGTATCCAATGTACACCGCGTGTTAGAAAGAAAATTAATGAAACACCGAGTGGCCCAACAGTACACACTGGATCTTTGTTCGTACGAGGGGCCGATATATACGCAATCGAAGCCAGACATGAAGGACGTTTTGAAAAACTGCGCACGAAACAAACACCAAAAAAGTTAAGCCGTTGTGCTTTTCTGTTCTTAATTCTTTGTTTTGGGCTCAAATTTTTACACTTAACTCATACCAACTAACATTGCTATTGTTCTTAGACGAAGAAGAACAAACGCTCATCATTTGGCTTTTTTCATGTTACAAAATTGTGCTAAAATAGATTATTTTCTTTTTATGAGTGCATCAAGAGAATGCTTAGCTGTTATCTTCAGTATGATCAAGTTCAGCAGACGCAGAAAACTACATAAACAAATGTTAAGAAAACAAATTAAAGCAAGTTTTTGAAGAGCACGCCGAATGTGTATGTTGTCACGGGACGCTGCAGGTCAATACCCGTGGCACCATGGCCCACCATCCATGACGTTGACAACAAGGAGGAAGATGTGGGCGATGCAGCCTGAGCGAGCTCTGCAATGGCCGCTATGTACATAATGTAAATAGGTCGCTTCACCATATCTCATCGTTCTTATCAAGTCTGTCTTGCCTCCATGTAACAATGTCGGCGTGACCGACTGCTCGGTAATGCGGCGGGTACCACCCGCAAGTAGGGCTGTTCACGGATGGTCCTTGAACACTTAGTCCACACCATCTATGAGATATAACACTGCAATAAAATTTGCCTCCTTAAACATTCCTTTAAGGGTGCCAGGTTGTGAAAGTGAGATGATAACATATCGGGCCTGTCATCTGGATGGCGTTGGACCTGCCACCCTTTCTGCACGAACTCATCCTCTTTAATAGTCAAAACATGCGGATGAACATTGCCATGCAACCCATGCGCATGAGACAAAAGCATGATCGGTTGCTTTTTCGTAGCTCTATGTAGAGTGGGAAACGTGTCCTTGCTGTCTCCGAAAAATTAGTCGCCATACAGAGCAAACACTTTCGACAAATTTCGACTTGCAGACAACCTTCCGCTGTGAATAACTGGTTCACCAATTTTCGATCCTCCGTAGGTGGACTCTGTACCACACTAAACGGGACAACAGGGTCAAACACAAAGCAGACATTCCAAGGCACTAGACAATGAGTCGTTGCTTGAGGAAACTGTGCTGTGTGTTAATCTTAATAAATGCGACGTAGTCGGATTCGCCGTGTCTCCGTCTATGTGACGTGGAAAAACCAGGTTAAGTTGATATACCAGCTTACCTTACCTGTTTTTTTTTCATCATCAATGGCTTGGCGCATTAGTTAATAAATCTAAGGAGCTATGTGATTACCCTAAGCCGTAGGTTTGAGGTGCCTACTTAGAGGCAAACTTAGTTAGGATTGAGCGCAAAGTACGGATAGATAGAAACTTTATTCCACACTGCATGAGGAAGATGAATCAGCAGCCGTGGAGACCCTGACGATGCGGGCCGCCAGTTCCCGTTGATCGTTGGAGATCTGCCACTGCAGCCAGATCACTATTTTGGTGTGAATTGTGTGAGACTGCGTATACGGTGCCGATGAAGGCCGTCTGGCCTGCGTGAAGGAGTGGCGACAGGTTGGGACAGGGGTGTCCGGAGTACTTTGAAAAAAAAAAAGAGACCGGGTGAGGGTCTGTGGTGTTTCTTCGTCTGTGTGCCCTGAGGATGATATTCCTCCTCTAGTGGGTAAGCCACGGGAGATAAGTCAAGATGCGAAGAGTGCTGAGGGCAACAACAACCCCAAAAATCGACCCCTTTCGTGGGATTGACGCATCCGGAAGAAACATATACCTACGCGTGCGCCTGCATATGAGGACTGCACCACGCCGTCAACAAATAAAACAGAGACACTACTGTCCTTATGCCTTCTTGCTTGCAAGGCCATCGTAATGCGACTAACCTAGTTTCCCTATTCTTCTTTTTCTCCTATCTGGCCAAGCGCCACCTCATTGAATTTTTTTTTCTTTTCTTCCTTAGCTGTGGTATATGGGAAGGACAAAGAGTTGTGTTGCAAGAGTCGTCAGGTGCGCGTTGCTGCCACGCGTCAACAAGGCTATGTCTGTGAATTACAGTTGTGGTTTTCGAAAACTTCTAGAGCCTCAGCATTCGCCGCGAAGCTGCCGTTCCAGTGACATATATAAAAGACAAGAAAAATAACAAAAACAAAATTGTGCCGGCATTTTTTGTGGAATGCCGGAGCACAATGGTCTGAAACAACAGTTTTCTACGATCTTGATTCCTTTAGTCTACCGAAGGTCTTGATCGGTGATGTGTACGTGCCGTGATTTTCAACGTCACCAAAATTTGAATATTTGACTCGTGTCTCTGCCGCTACACCAAAATATCGACCGTGAGTAAACTGCTTTTGAACTCGTGTCTCCCTTTAGCAGAACCTCGTATTTTCTAGTATTCAAGATCTGGTCATCATCCGGAAACATCCCGCCCCCCGATACCACGTCGAGCTCATCGAAATATCTCTTGACGGCCATTCGACAAAATCTAGCCAGTCACTCGAGGTATTAGGCCTTACCATGCAAGCCAATTCCCGAAATGACTTTGCCGTGTCAAAACTTTGTAATATGTCTGATCAAGTCATGCATATTATTAGGCGGGTCATTAACCGGCATCTAGGAATGAAAGAAAAGGACCAATCAGACTAATTCAAGCTTTTTTCATATCTCGCCTCACCTATGTCGCCCATACATGGCCCTAATCAAATCTGACATTGAAGCAACAGGATCATTCGGAAGGCATTTAAACAAGCCCTCGGAATCCCCATGAGTACATCGAAAACCAAGCTTCTTCAAATGGGTCTTCACAAAACCATTGACGAGCTTATTCAAAGTCATCTCGCAAGCCAGCGCCTCTGTCTGACACGACACTCAAGCAGGCCGCTTTGTTCTCCACTGCATCAACTGGTCCTGTGCAGAACAAACCTACCTGGCCCCTTTGTCAAACGAGTGCCGTAAACATATTTCGGTACGACCCCTGACAAAGATGATGAACCCCGACCTCCATCTCGAGCGCAGGAACGACCAGCAGCCAAGCCCACAAATGCTTATATGGCAATCGCTCTGACGTGTCCTACACTGATGCGGCGAGCTAAGCTGACAAAAAAAACATGGTTGCACTGACAACATCCAAAAACCATTTAATTGCATGCGCATTCACCCATACGACATCCCTTCAAGACGCCAAAGAACTCGCCTTGCCGTAGACCTCATCCAATGCTCCAGCAGAGTCATCATCACTGACTCTCAAGCAGGCTGCCGCAGTTTTCTTTCAGAAAGGGTGGCACCAACGACCCTAGTGGTAGTTAAGCGCTACCTTCCATCTCACCGAGCGGCGATTCTTTGGACACCTGCCCATGCCTCTGTAACGGGCAACAGTTTTTCCCACCAACAGGCTCGCGAAGTTGCCCCAAGGTCACCACAACACCGACGCCACTTCTCACCTATCAGGAAAGTACTCAATTTTACCAGACCACCAGACAAAAATTCCCGTGCACTCACCCATCCCTCAGCAAGACTCAGGAAATAACAATCTGACAATTACAGAGACGTACGTAAACCCTGTTTGAATGAATTTATTGTTACCCACACAGTACACCGCTCTATGCAAATTTTTTCCACGGCTAGGTACCCTCCAGAATATAATTTTGGAATGCACTCACAGCCCAGCCCTACCACCCCTCTCCACCAGTTCCTTTCCTGAGCAGTGGGAGACACTGTTGACCAGCTGTCAACCGGAGGACCAGACTCTCCTGTTGACACGGGCCAAGGCGGCTAGGGCAACGCATAGATTCCCTGACAAGAGTTCCACTCTCACATTTGAGCTCATTAAAATGTTTTCCCTCTCTCTCTCTCAATAGGAGAGGGATTACTTGATACAAGGCAGCGGACTTTCAAGTGTTGGTGTAAAGACCCTTGCTGACACCCGTCGCAGATGCTGGCCTAAAGTTTATGCCGCGAGCCCACTCCAAAGCATTGAAAAAAATTCACGCATCTCCACGAACTGAATCATGACGAGTGGGCGAAGCACTGGAGATCGTTCTTACCGTAAATCCCCCTTGACATTGCCCACTCGCGCATGTAAATGAGAGACAACGCGTTTGTACAGTATATGCTCCGGGGAAGCTTGTTGTCGGCCTTGCTATTGAGCCGCTGCTTCCCGAAAACTCAACTCCGGGTCCGCTCTGCGTTTTTGCCGTTTTGCCGCCTCAAGCCGCGCCTTACGTTCGTGTTCATCCATGGCAAAAAGAGAATGTGTGGTCTGGAACGCGCTGATATACGCATTTGCACTTCAGCGCTCTCCTTTTCTCTCTCTCTCTCTCTATCTTCCTACCTATCCATATAATATATAATATATACATATCAAATAATATAATAGGCGAACATGAATTAGGAAATGAGGGGCTCGTTGAAATAACACAGAAGTAAAGTTGGCAGTCAAGAAGACCTCGGAAAGCAAAGGGGGAGTTGTAGGTCATTGAACAGATAAAAATCTGGAAAGAAAGAAATCGGGAGAAAATTGCCTCGCCAGCCGGGGGCACCCAGGACCTCCAGAATACGGATACTGCTGGCGGAGCGATTTTCCCCTCCACTTCTGGGGTATTTATGTTTAGAATTTTTGTTCTCTGTCTTGTGGTACCAGCCACTCGGACTACTCGGGGTTTTGACTTCTTTTCAACGGGCCGTGACTGAGCTGTCTACATGTTCGGAGTGGTCAGACCGCGTTGAACCCTCTTAAGCTTCCTATCGCACCAGACGGGCCAGAACAGAGGCCCCCGCTAGCATGATGCGAATCAGAATAGAAATGGGGGCTCTTGAAATAACACAGATAAGAGTGGCAGTCAAGAAAACCTCGGAAAAAAAGGGGATTGTTGTAGTCATTGAAACAGATCAAGAATTTATAACGAAAGAAAGTGGGAAAAATGCCCGCCAGGTGGGCATTCTTGACTGCTGATTGATTGATGATTGTAGGTTTAACGCGCGACGCAACGAGTATGAGCACCAGTGGAGGGCTCCGGATTATTTTACCATGGGAATCTTAACGTGCGCCGAAATCTCGTGCACACGGCGTTTTGCTTTTCGCTCCATCAGAGAAAGGGGTCTGGAATCGAACCCGCGATTGCTCAGCAGCGCAACGCTTAGCCACTGAGCCACCGCGGCGGGTCATTCTTGACTGCCAACTCTTAGTTCTTGATATATATATATATATATATATATATATATATATATATATATATTATATATATATATATATATATATATATATATTATATATATTATATAATATATATCCCTCTCTCGTTCGTTCTCTCTCTCTTTCTAAGCTTTTGTGAACCGTTTGTTCACAGATGCTTCAATTTCCACGGTGCTGTGCCGTGAGCACGGATGCCGGACGGACAAGCCACGGCACTAAGGTGCTTCGCCCCTAAAACGGATTAACTTGTTCCGTCCGAGCACGGCCTTGGGAAGCACTGCATAATGCGTCTTCACCGGGTGTCTACGTAATAGTGGAAAGTAGGTGCTTATAAAAGATTGCGCTATCGACGCCAAATGCTACCTATGCTTGTTTAGTGGCGAGGATGAACAGGATTCCCGCTGCGTACGGTGATAGATGAAAATAAGCTGTCCGGAGCCTGCCAGCTGTTATGACAGTCCACGCGCGGGACCGACAGGATCGTTTATGTTTTTATTCCTTTGTTCAATTTGTCAGGCAGCATACGTGATTATCGCAGGTGAACAATGCATGCTAATTGTTAATATCTTGAGATGGTTGAACCTGTTAGCTATGACAAGCTGTAGAATAAGCAACTGTAATGCCTTCCACATAGCAACGACTTATTCGAGGTATTACAAACTTGTGGTTTCGAATGCTGATTATAACACATGAGTGCGTCACAAAAGCATCTGACACACGAAAACTTAAAAAGAGGATACATTTCCATGACGCATTTGGAATCACAGTATGATATCTCTGCAAATGTGCGAACTAAGCATTAGGCAGTTCTGCCTGGCAAGAGCAAGGCCTTGCAAGGAGTGTACGCAAAATCCCTCGCATTTTCGCTGAGTTGCTTCCTCTCGCATATTCGTCGATAGCACTGATCCTCCACTTGAATTTATGCTGTTACTGAGTTACAAGGAGCACACAGCGCTAATTAATTCATGCGTACCACGGGGTATCTGTTACAGAGGAACTAAGCTAGCATCCCCTTCAGTCCCTTCGATCCAAAACATAACGCTCAGTAGCGGCACAAGGGCACTACTACGTGATGAAGGAAGCACCCAGGGGGAAACACTTCGTTAGAATATATTTATTAAATAGTCCACACGGTTTGTATAGTACGCCAAAGCGGCATGTCTGCAAAACCCACCTCATAGCCCCTGACTAGGCATCGAACGAACACTGCATTGGTTGGAGAGAGATCTCAGATTACCAATGGTGCCGAAGTATTATCACAAAGCCACGACGCGAAGTCACAAGGTGGTCGTATGGCAGGGATGCGTGTGCTTTTCGGCAGAGCCTCGGCCCTACAGAGTGAGACACGTCTGCCGTGGATGAGGGCGTCACCGGAAGCCGGCTTCCTGGTCCCGAACATATGACGCGGGGAACTCAGGCGTACGGCCCCAGCTGAACTGGGTCCTGCCCTGCCGGAAGGCACGTCCTGGCATCACGTTAGGTCTCACCGCCGGTCAAAGGAAAACACACAACCACACGCCTCAGTTAAGGGTCTCGGAACAGGGCATAAACAGCAGCCTCGAACCACGTTGTAACATGGCACACACAAACCATCTTCACTCCAGCACGCCCGTCTGGGGCAGGCTATGCGTTCCTGTGTACAAGCCCCTCTCGCGTTGTCCGCCGTTCAACCCTTTTCTATCTGCCGCGTCAGACGCGCGCAGAAATCAGTCTTTGTCCAAAATCACAAAAACCCCACATGGGCTTCACAAAACATCACATTCTCCTTTAGCCGTTTGGGCCAGGATCAGACGAACAGAACATGAGCAGGATCTCCTGCCTATACACTGGTAACATTTGCATTTAGCCGCCTTTCTTCTGAAAATGGGCGTCCCCGGTAAAAGACGGACGGCGTCACATTTCAGAGATCCTGAGACAGCCGAGTAGTGCTGTCAACACCGACAACACACTCAAGACTGGAAGGGGATATCTGCACCGGCCACTACTCCGTTCTGAAAAATAGAAAAAAAAATGAGAATGATATGTTGAGATAAGCATTAACCACTCTACGCTGCTTCCGTAATAATACAACAACATCAGTAATTAGAACGGCAAATAACAATTTATCTCGCGACAACTAGCTCCGATAGAGTTCCTCTCTCTTTTGTGATGTACATCGAAAATGTGGCAGTATAATCACGAGGAAGATCTTGCGAGGATATTGCGTTTGTATGTTCATCATGTCTTGAAAGTGTACACCAACATTGGGAAATTGCCACATGTGGAAAGTCTGCAGGCGGAAAGTCAGCACCATCGCAGAGGTTCTTCGTTGTTCGTAGCGACCTGAACATGATGGGCCATACCCGCTAAATGGAGTTGCGTCATGTTCTGGAGTACGTTTTTTTGGTACACTTTTGAGAAATTATATATAAAGCTTAAACTTTACAGCAAAGCAGCTGTCGTTGGGAATCCTCCGGTGAGAGCTTTTCCTATCTACTTTGCCCTCAATCGTCTGTCATCCTGTGAATCTACGCTGCAGTAACGAGGAAAAGAGGGCTAGTTGGTAAACATTCACCTTCACGAGCAAAAAAAGAAGGAGACACAGGAAAGGAAAACAAAGAATCAGCGCTTGTCTTGTGTTTTATTTCCTCTGTGTCCTGTACTTTTCTACACCGCCTAATTCCGACACGGCCAGTTGATGCTCAAAAGACCCCACTGAAAAAAAAAAAAACTTGTACTACCGCGGCGAAGAAGCCCTTCCTGAAATTAACTGTTCAAGCAAGGTTCTGTCCGGCGTAAAAAAAAAAACATTCAACAATGCCAGCAAAAGAATCAAACTGAAAACAGTCGAAGCAACGAAAAAGTTACCCGGCCGCCATTCTGGTCTGTCTAAAGTGGATGTCTTCTAGCGAGGTAGTATTAGTAGCACAAAACTTGTACTAAGCCATTAGGTACACTTTTATTCCTTAGCCCGCGAATCCAAGCGATGACAGAACTTGCTGGACTTCCAGGTGGTCCCTGGTGATCAGTCTCCCAACCTCATTAGGGTAGGGTTGTGGCAAAATGACTAAACTTGATGATGAGGTATTAAACGTTTTATTGCTTAGGAGTAATTCAATATGCACCTTTTTGTGGCAGCTGCGGTAGACCATGATTGGTTTCCCGACAACTTCCTGCAGAGAATTTCTCTTTGCCAGACCTTTCTGAGCAGAATCGTTCTTGTTCTCTCGGTTAACGGAAACGCTAATTAGTTTTTTGGGAAAGCCGCCACCGCTGGGCTGTATTGCCATTTCCTTTTTTTTGTTTTCCGACTGGTTTCTATTGCGCAATGCTCCTCTGTAAGTCGTAACACTAGCACATGGCCTATACTTTTAGCCTACCCTTGCATGGCCTACCCCTTAGTAGGCGTCCGGTACAATGCGAGTAGCCTCGGTGGGATACCCGTGAAAAGCGTTCAGAAAACGCCTAATCCTCCAGGCCTGTTGAATTCTCATTTACTGCACTAGCGCGGCGTGCATCCGATAGATGACATAAATAAAAGAATCACTGGTGCAGCGCCTCACTTGTCGTCATCGGGGCCTGCTGGTGCCGTTCCACTAGCGTGCGTACTGAAAACAAAGTCTGCAGAGTAACCCACAGTATATTCTGATGATCCAGACTCCACATAACCGATAGTGGTGACACTCCAATGACACACCGGAATTTTCAACCTAGCGTTCAGAGATAGTGTCACTTTCTAGTGATTGTTTACTACCTGTTTGTACGTTCCGAACATGCGAAGTACCCTGGCGTTCAGGAAATCTCCGCTAATCTTCCCATAAATGTGGTTCAAAAAATACCTGACTCAAACAAAATGTATAGATATAATTCCCTATCACATTAAATTTGAAATATTTTGCAAACTCTCAACGAGCAATAAATGTCTAAATTTTAGCACACAATTCTGATAAGAAGGTACATTACACTTAAGAGAACCTTTCTTGAGACTTGAGTGCAAAAGCCAGCAACTTCGTATCTGTACCCTGATGAATAGGGATGAAGGTGCGACTTACGTCCAACCGTGTCAAGTCTGGTCGAGGGCGTTACCGAGCTCCCAGTCTTAGTCTGCAAACCTCCATCTTTGGTGCTGAAAGCTGTCCACGTGGGCTGCTTGCTGATTTCAAAGGTGGGGCTCCCTGATGGCATTGCAAAAGTCATAATTTAAAACGCTTGAAGTATGTTTTAGGTTTTGAAATGTTTGAAGTATGCTTTCAAGTACACTATCTTTATGAAACGAACAACGAGTAAACGTAACGCATAGACAGCAGGAAATGCTTGGGATTATTCCCAAAAGAATCCAATGAAGACTTACTCAATTCAATACAATTTTTTGAGTACCTCTGGCCTATATTGTTTTGCTTTTTTCTCGCTTCTTTTTGTCCCATTTTGAACGCGTTGTTTCTTTTTGTTTCAGAAAAAAAACCAAGTCCAACCTATAATACAAATTAAAAATTACATTGGCACTGTCTCTTGTGTACTCATTACTGCCCTTATTTTGCCTGCATTCTTCTTAGCACTGAATTACTTGACAGGTGTCTCCTATGATAGCAGTTCTGCCAGTTTTTCAACGATTTTGTCTATACTACATTTCGTGTCCAAATAGTCTCTTATTTGTTTTTTACGTCGAGCAGTAGAACCGGGTGGAAGACGGGCAGCCGTATCGTTTTTTGGCACTTATGTAGCCCAATAAAAACTATCGCATATAAAACACGTCTGTAATGCAGTCAGACTATTCCACTGGAGCTCGACGTACAGCTTATCACGCTGCCCCAACAACGTGAAAGAAAACCTGAATAACAAACGAAAGTCATAGCAGAGAGGATTCTTGGAACAACAAAGGTTGGAGAAGTATGAGCCATTTTATATGGAACTGCCAATGGGCAGCAATGCATGCTTTTAAGTAAGAATGCAGTCCTGACTAGAAGTCTAAAATTTGGCAAGCAAACATGGTTGTAATCGTGTGAGTTGTTGCGTCCTTACACCTGGAGCTCTTGTTTTAAAGGAAGTTGAAAAGACCTTTTGTCGCGACGTCCACAGATTTTCAAGGCAAAAAAAACTACAATATCTCTCTGGACTCTTGTGCCACTCAAGGAACCTCGATTATTACTTCAGTTGACCGGAAGTGGCGAGGCTTCAATGTTTTATGCAATGGACCAAAGTTACGTGACCTTAAGTTTGCAGAACACCATAGCAAAATGTATTCTGCACCAAGGGTGCATGATTGAATGCACGTGATATTTGGAAATTAACCGATAGCTATTGCATCAGGCTTGTTGCCGATGAAAGTTGGAAAAAGCACTTACAGCAGGGGTTTTTCGGCGTCCGTTGAAGCAATTACAAAGCTGGCAGATCCAATGTTAACACTGTCTTCTTCCATCTTGAAAGCCTCGACATAAATGGTGTAGGTCGAGTTGGGCTCAAGATCCGTGAATTCATAACTGTTGTCAGTAGTGAAATCGAAGAATGACTGACGGGCACCACTGTACCCGACCTGGTAGTTGACCGATTCATTGGATGCCTCAGGGAAGGCCCACCGAATGGTAATGGAACTGTTGCTCTCCTGCACAATTTTAATCCTTGGCCTAGATGGGGCATCTGTAAATAAAATCGTTCTAAGGTTTAAACGCCACGGTGGCGCGATGATTGAGCTTTACTGCACCAAAAAATGTCCAAAACAGAAAACGTCAATTTTTATATGGAACTCCTTAAGAGGCGTTAACTACCTCAGAGGCGTTAACTCCAACTTCTTATGTTAGCTTTAAGGCGGGCACAGAGATCTTCACTGCTTGTTTCAATATTAATTCCAAGAAGCCTCGCCCTTGTGAGTGCTGAGAGCCTTTTTATAAATCAGTTGAAAGTACGTACGTACAACTAAGATGAAGAAATTGAAGACTCAAAATGGCGAAGAAGGGAGAGGAAATAAACAGGACAGACTTCGTCCATGCCATTTCTGATGTCCGTGTTTTCCAGTGGTTTTATATTTCCAAGTTCTTCGAACAAGCTGGCTTTTCCTCTGGCTATCGCGATGCGCGGCATGGGACTCAAAAAAGAGAGAGCAGTACCAAGCGCAATGATACGTTAGAAACGCTGACAATTGCTGTCATAAATTTTCTGGTCGCTGAGCCAGGATGCAACCGTTGTGCACTACGGTACCGCTAAGACATGTAAATAGTGGCTCTACCTTTAGAAGCTAATCCTGAAGTAAATGACGCTGACTGCCACATAAAATTAGCATATTCGGAAGTTTGGCCCCTATGACATCTCCATCTCCTCAAAAGTTTCTGTTGAGAAATGACCCGTTTAGGTGTAACGTGTCTTTACGACACATTAGCTCCACACCCACTGCAGCGTAACTAATTAGCCATTAATTAATGACATCACCAAATAGGCATGAATACTCCGTTGAACACTTCAACGGAGCCTTCCCAACTTCATTACAACCAACAACATCCATGCCGGGAAAACTTCATCATGCAATATTGTTTTCAGCTATTACTACAAAATTGCAGACAAACTGCCACACCGAAGGGCATAAGATTGAATTCAAGATCCCATTCTTAGTAATGAAAGCAGCTTAGAGATCTAGCTGGCAATGTCCTGACCGGATGTTAACCTACGAAGTTGGTAGGCTACCTTTTTGTAGAGGGGATTGGGTGCTCTTTTCTTGAATGGGAGGCTTAGCGCAAAAAATACGAGGACAATGGCAAACGTGACAGGCGCTACTAACAACTGAATTTATTTCGAAAAGCACGAACATATAAATAGCAGGCATGCACTGAAGAAAAAGAAAGGGAAAGGAAAAAAATTACACACATCACGGTCATCTGGCGAACATCAGAAAAACGTATGTAGAAATGCACTTTCCTTATCATAAATAGAAACCGACGGCACACTTACGCACATGGGCCCTTTTCTTTTAATGAAAAAAGCCTCGGCAACCTCACGGGCGGTAGCATCTCTGCTCCTTTCGATTATTTTTTGTTTTGTCCAGATTGGGTTTACAGATTGGGTTTACAGAATCACAATCTTTGCAATGTTGTGGCAAGTGCGAACAAGTTCCATTTTTTATCGACAAGGTATGTTCTCTGAGGCGGTCATTATTGCATCGGCCGGTTTGGCCGATGTACACTTTACCACAAATCAGAGGGATCTCGTACACAACACCAATCGCACACTTAATAAACGGCGTGACATGCTTCTCGCATTTTTTGCGTTTCATCTCTGGCGCTATTCTTGAGCACAGCGTGGCAAGTTTCAAGGGCGCTGAAAACACAACCGGTATGCTGTACTTGGAAGCGACCTTCTTAAGGTTGTGTGCAACTCGGTGCGAGTACGGTATGACCGCAGGCCTTGGCTCATTTTGGAAGAGCTCAGCATTAGCCCTTTGAGGAGCACCTTTCGTTTTCTTTAGCAAACCCTCCGCCACGGCGGTAAGGGTTGAGCCCGGAAAGCCAGCAGCTTGAAGCCTGGCCATTTGATGGTCAAAACTGCTTCCCATAGCATGCTCACACGATTTGTACAGGGCAGACAGAAGGCACATAGTGGCGATGGCACGCTTTACAGTTTTAGAATGAGCGGAATCAAAAGGCAACAGTTCCTTGGAGGTTCTAGGTGAGTATTCCCAGCACACGTGGTCGTCCATAAAAGTTAGGTTAATGTCTAAAAACCTAAGTATACTGTAAAGGGGTAGCTCATGTGTAAAATTTAAACCCTTCCCGCCATGATGAAATGACTTAAAACTTCCGTGACTGTGTTAGGATATTCCGGAAGGAAAGTGCATTTCTACATACTTTTTTCTGATGTTCGCCAGATGACCGTGATGTGTGTAATTTTTTTTCCATTCCATTTCTTTTTCTGCAGTGCATGCCTGCTATTTATATGTTCGTGCTTTTCCAAATAAACTCAGTTGTTAGTAGCGCCTGTCACGTTTGCCACTGTCCTCGTCTTTTTTGCGCTAAGCCTCCCATTCAGTACGTACCAACTCGCCCAACAGCACGTTCTGTTAAAATGCTCTTTTCTTGCCACAGCACAGAGTTTGAGCGAGTTAATATACACAAATATTCAAGGGCTGTATTATATATTAAGACAAGAAACCGTCGCTCTATAATATGATGGGTGACTTTTACGCGAAGGTAATATGCACAAGCCTGAATCATACTTAACCTTAATTAATGCGAACAGTACTCCCTTTGATGGTGCCGTGGAATATCTGCTTTTCCTAAAGCTATTCAAATTCTTCACACGCAGTTCGCAATCTCGGAAAATATGCGCCTGTGCAAAGTAGGGTTGTGGAATTTGACACGCTTCTTAGTAACCTTCAAGAGTGCTTTTGAGCGGTTAGTTTTACTTGCCTGGTGTTTATAACTCGTAGCACCCGTTCTTTGTTACATAAACCATCATGGCAACGGATGTTTGGCCCTATGCAGTGTGGCAAGGGGGTGTATTGTAATTTAATAATATGGAATACCCGTATAAATATGAATCATGACCATCTGGTGATTATAACCCTTCGAAACCATTGACGTGGCAATTGAATTTACAACATGCATATGCGTGAGGAAATGAATATTTCTCTTAAAATTTGTAGGAAGAGTTTCATATAGGCACCTACGTACACAAAACCATTTTTAAATACCGTTAAGCAATGCTAACACAATTTTGACTAATGGACATCAGTTATTCTTTAGTCATGTAAAAAGTGTAGTGACAAGGGACTCGTCTTACTTACTTGCGAAATTGTTTGTTCAAGTACACTTTTCCCATTTATTGTTAGTCCTTAAGTTTATACTGCATTCTGTCTGTTCTTGACTCTGTAATAAAACAAGCTGATTATTCGGGCGAGAAAATCAATTTCAAGCGAGCGCCACTGTATATCTGTGTATAGAGAACGCCTTAGTCAAAAAACCTATATTTAGTGTTATCTTAATGTATTACAGGTGTACCGCTTCTCTTGCCAGACCAAATACTAAAAAAAACCTTCATTTACTCCGATTCGAAAGCCTGATTTCTAAACGGGCAAAGGTCCTATGCAATGATAAGCATTTTCTGCTGCTTCAAAAGACAAGCCTCCACCCCACCGTCCACTGGAAACGGCATGAAAATTTGTAATATTGTGTTTTCTTGCAGCGTTGAAGAGACAGACAATCGGTTTTCAGATAATGCATGTCCTCTAGCTCATATGAAAGCCAGAGTTTAATATAATGGGGTGGTCACAAGGAATTAAATAAAATTCGTGGCAATACCTTAAATGTGGCACTTCAATTTTGAAATGCTAAAGGTGGACCGTAGGGTGTCAAAACAGGACACCACCGTACTTCTTATAAAAACACCTCCATATGTTGTATTGCGTAATTTCCAAGCGGCATAAACGAATAAGAAGGGTACATTTTATTATTTTTTTTAGCTGGGGACGTGTTTTTGAATGTTTGTCTTCATCTCACCCACACTTAAACCTATGTTGCAACGCGTCTGACTCTCATGGTTACGAGCATTCGTTTTGGCAGCATACACAAGGCTAGTAGATCTAAAACTTCCTCTTTCAAACGTTCTAGAGCACTATTTGAAAAACCGTTCCGGTTTGAGGTGTTTTAACTGACGCCCCTTCTTTGGGATAGACAGCATATTCCCCACAAAAATCGGTTGTCTGTCCTATCGAAGAGTCTTTGATACTGCTGAGAAAACGACTCAAATCAAATTTTAAAGACAGTGACGGGTGAGATCTACCGTCTATGTATTCCTTACGACACCCTCCCTCTCCCGAACTTTCCGTAGCTTCGCACCCTCTATGGTTTTTGCCTACGTATTTCGACCGTGACGCCTCTTATACGCTCTGAGCAGATGTTATACACGAACGAAAATATATGATGTTCATCTCACCTTCTACAATTCCACAGCATGCTCCACAAAGTGTGCGAATTTGTTCGAGAAATAGTTGGGTGTGGACAAGTTGGACAAGCAAATGCAATTAGTTGGGGGCGGAGCCCTTTTCACTTTCTCACCTGCGGTTATCACCTCCAGTTCTGTCTGAGCGTTACAGGTCTCATCGTCGACACAAGCAGCCATCTGTAGCAAGTACTTCCTGCCAGGATCCAATCCTCTTAGGGTTAACATTCTGCTGTGGTAGATCCGCACCTCCCCGTCGACCGTCACTCGAACAAACTCGTGTTCGGATAGCGGCTCAACCACCACTGTTGCCGTGCTCTCGCTGACGCTTATGGTCCGAGCCTTCAAAGAAGGTGGGGCTGGGAACGAGAAAAAAACACTTTTTATGAGGTTGTTTTTCGAAGAGGCCTGGACAGTAGTGATATGTCAAAATATTTTACACATCTTTTGTAAATGTTTGGGCTTTTTTATGCAAAAATGAATTTAAATCTGTGTTGACTCTTTGTGTTGTAGCTCTTGTGAATATTTTGAACAGATAAGCGCCGTTGTAAATGCGTAATGTCAATCATCCTGAAAATAGCAGGAAAATAGAAATGAGCATCGATCTCTTACCCCGAGCTGGAGTGGTGATAGTCTGAGACGACGTGTCGTATTTGCAAACTGTTCTGTTGAGCGCCAGGCTGAAGCTTGCATGCACTATGTATCGCGTTGCTGGCTTCAGCCCGTCAATCACATAGACGAGTAGGTCCCCGTCCGTCGTGTACTCCACGCAGTCCTCCTCTGGATGCGTTGCGAGGCAGACACTGATATGGATGTCCTCTGAATGCTTAGTCTTCCACGTGGTCCGCGCGGATGTCGCGGTGATGGCGTGAGCTTGAAAGTCTTCTACATCGGGCGCTGGAAAATACAGAGAGCAAAGAAAGGTGGAAAACAGCAGAGGAATAAGAATTATGATCATAAATTTAACTAAAAAAAATGAAGGAAGCTCACACTAATGCGCAAGGCTTGAAGCTATCGAAGCTGTACACAACCTTCACGACCATCACGACGGTTTAAGTCCACAATCGTAGCCGATTTGCTCCTCCTTCACTGCGCCAACGACCTTTGCTGCCTCATTGTTGCTATAAGCACTATAAGCCTGAGCTTCCTTCATTTTTCGGAGAGTGATAGTCACTGGAGATCACCTTTCAGGGGCGTACGCTATGACGTTTCTCGTTCCGAGCAAGTGTTGCCACGATTACTTCGAAAGGCAGAGTTTCGTTTTCTTTTTTGTTCAATCTTCTCTAAATTCCTAAGTGGGTATGCTTGACTTGACAAACGTTCGCCGGGGACGCTGGGCGGTCGCCATGAGGCACGCACACAGGAGCGCTAGGCATTTTCTTACTATTTTTAAATGCGGACACGAAAGTAGAACGATTTGCTAAGCAGCTTCACTGCTAGAACGGTACACTAGTGAGGCACAAGGTGTCCTTTGTCCTTCGATGCCACGTATGTTAAAAGGAATGCTTTTTCGTATAAATAAATAAAACTCCGGAATATGTGCGCAGAAAATTGGTCAGCCGCCTTATGAAACAGCATGAACGTAAAAAAAAATTGCCTGCGATTTGAAGTAAATAAAAGTTGCTGCGTATTTCTGTCGCAACCATAAAGGGGCGATAGTTGTTTAAAATTGTTGTAAGCACTACAAAATCCCATTATAACGTTTTAGAATCCGTGACCACAAACGAGCGTCAAAAATGGCGAGCCGAATTGGATTGCGAAACAGGGTGGAAGGGCACCACCGGGACATTAAAATTCTGCAGCCGAAATATACACAGTTTCAAAAGACATTTTCTGGACTCATTATATCAAAGCGTCAGTAACCTCCCTAAAAAGAAGACCTAGCGGTTACGGTAGTGAGAGCGCAGGTGAGGTCCTCTTAACCGAAAAAGAACTCAGAGGCGATCACATCTAGATACGACCTATGCTATCAGCGACTAATGTAGAGGTGTGTGAGCAAAATGATTATCGAAGCTAAAAATGGCCGCCATTTCGCCCGGAGAAAGTGGATGTCCAGCGCAGCTGTTGTACACCACTACACATGCTGATGGGGATGGTATAAGATGGTATGTGCCTCGTTGTCTCGGCGGGCTTGTCGCTTGCACTCGTCTTCTGTGGCGGCAAGTGCTGTGTCCTGACGCAGGCGCTCAGCGTATTTGGTGAGAACTGCTGGGTCCTGCTTAGCCTGACGCACGCGCTAACCCTCGACTGAAGTCATCCGCCTCCCCTTTCGAGAGCAGCTGCAAACCTAATCTTTACCAGAGAACATGGGGGGTTGCATTGTTAGCCAGTTCCTGTGTGTGCATCTAATCTGTTATATATCGGTTAGAATATGTCTAATGGCAAGGTAATGCATTTTCAGGGTCCCCACTTTTAGTGGCACCACAATCAAATCGTCAAAAGTTTTCTTCGTCAACCTCCCCTAAGAACAAGCCCCGAAACGTGAAACGGGGACGAAAATTTTTGAATCAGCAGTGACTCTGGGCTGAGTGGTTGTAATTACAGCTTCACAAGCAAACGGGCCTGGACTTCATTCCTATGCCTCGTGTAGTTCTTATACCCTTTAAAGATATTATATTATCAGTTTAACATCTATGTATAGCCACTACTCAATGATGGTGGGAGATTACAGATTATTGACAATGCTACGCTATCAACTTGACTACCGTGACGGGGCTAGAAACGATGTAATGGCAGATTAGTGAAGCAGGGTAAATACAGGAAGGCCAGTGATGGCCATTTATATGGAACTTTAAGACGTTGCATTAAGGGCACACGAATTCGTACTGAAAGGCAGACAGGCAGAAAGACTTCACTTGTAAAATTTACTGCGGTTGACTAGTAAGCGAAAGCAATGTTGAGCGCGGTGAAACATGGTTTGGCCGAAGTACAATATGCAATCCCACCATGCAAAGATCTGGTGAATGAGAATGCACCGAACGGCTGTTTAGTTACCTTGGCCGAACGAGGTGACTGTTTTTTCAACCTCCTCGCTCCAGTACCTTCGGCCCTGATCGTACAGGAAAGACCGAATGCTGAAGGTGAAGTTCCTGCGGTACGGGTCAATCTTGAAGATGACGTGCCTCTCGGTGGCCGGTATGGTCAGCTTCTCCTGGATGTTGCCAACTTCTTCCGTCAGCGTGACCACGAAGCCGTGAACCTTGTTGTTCTTGTGCTTCCAGGAAGCGTGAATGAAGTGGTCGCACGTGGCGACGACCTGGACGTCGGTTGGGGCAACTGCGAGAATTCATACTCCAGCCACTTTAATTGACCGTATGGAAAGTACACCTGGGCACAGGGTGAAATTTATGCCCACCTTTACGCACGTCAGGTCTTCACTAATCGGGAAGCGGAATCAATCATTACCTCAGATCACGGAATGATATGTTGCATCACGATCCTTATAATTACAAGATGCAGTGTCTGGTGTTAATCCCCGTCTACAGTAATGCGGTGAGGTGCTCACAAGCAGAACTAAGACAAGGAGCGCTCTTCATGACGGATGCTGACTTTCAGTTAGGCAGTGGAGTATGATGGCAGGGCATTTTCTGTCCCGAGAAGAGCGATCTTGATACCTCTCTTCAAAAAGGATAACGCAATCCCACTCTACTGTCTACACACAAGTCGCTCTATCGCAACAGAAAATTGGCTGGAGGTGGCTCCTGACGTTAGTACAAAGTGCATTGATGAGGATCATCCGTCTTTGATCGCTTACGCTTCCACTATCTGGTGCTCTCGCAATCTACGGGGAGACGAGGCTACATGTCCAGCAACGAAAGCGTAAACTCAATGTTACCCATTCAGTAAAAGCTCGTTACTTCGAATTCAGTCAATCCGAACTTACGGTGAATTCTAACTGACGCCATGGTCCCGGCACAGCCCTGTATATTTCAATGGGTGACAATTCGCGAAAATATGAACGCGTCGGTATCCGGAAAGGTTAATTGGAACTGGGATCCCCTGGTTTCCATCGCCCCTCGCAGAAGAAGTCGGCCCAGAGGATTACAATGTGTTGCGAATCCAAACGAAACCAAATTTAACCAGAAATACAAAACAATAAAACCGAAAACCAATAGCGTAGTGCGTGCGCTACTCTGCGCAGAGAGCTTTTTTCGCTTCCGCAGCGGACTGAGCAATTACTTTCGTTCGCTGTTCGAGCTCCATGAATATCATTTATGAAATCATCGGGCACAAACGTCCAGATAACGATAACGAAATCCAGAGGTAACTTTTTGTGTTCTGTCCGTGCAGTGTAGCACGACGACCATGCATACCAGCGCCCTCCCTCTACTTCGAACTCCGCTTAATTCGAACAATTTTATGTTCCCTTTGGAGTTTGAATTACGAGCTTTTACGGTACTACGTTAACCGTTCTTGCGTAAATTACATTGTCATTGGATACGGAGATGGACCACGAGATGTTCTTTTTTCTGAAGTGGAGAGCGCTACCAGCTGGCTGAACGACTATAAGGAGGATTCCAATCATCTAACCTGGTATTCATAAATTTGTAAAAGGCACACAGCACGATGTCTTCGGACAATATTCGAATGGCTTCATCAGTTTTGTATGCAGTGGGCTGATTGGCACTTTGCGTCCAGATGCTTGCTAAGGACGCTGCTCCATAACAATAACACACAAACTTCACAAGAAAATATTTATTTCACCAAAACACCACGTTGTATAAAATCTAGCTGAGTTCAAGACTAATGTATCTCCACCAATGTAATCAGAACTATTAGCTATTTCCTGATTTCATCCTACATACCCGTGCAAATTATTATCACAATATGCAGTACTTCAATTCGAGCGGTGACTTTTGAGAACACAAGGACAAAGCAAGTTAAATAATTGCGAAAGGCGTTAACACCTTCCTTAAAAGTGTTATCATGAATAGTTGCGGTTAAGAAAAAGCAACAAATTTGAGGCCAAAATTCTTCATTACGTTAAAAAGGAAAGATTACTGGAAGAATGATTGAAGTCACTTATAAAAACTTGAGTTTACTACAATTTGCATAAGAGTCTTTGACACAAATGTTGTCTATGTAGTAGAGCGAAAGAATTACGTTTATTGAAATTTAACCGACATCAATTTAGAGAATTGGCGTATGATTTATATTAGCTTGAATCACTTCTAATTGCCTGAAATCACTAAAATTTACTTAACGTCACTCGGTACCTATCAGATTGGTTGGAATTAAGTTCGAAAGTTTCTGGAAAAGGTACTAATTCAATCAGAATTACTTTTCAGATACATAGAATTATATAAATTTGTTTCAATTACGTTCATTACTCTTATTACTGTCAAGACTGCATATTTGTTTGTAACTGCTTGGTATTGCTGGTTATATATTAAAGTAGATGGATATACTTAAAATGGCATACTGATTCTTGTTATGGAGTGCGACGTCATGATGGCTCTGAGGATGGCTTTGTCTGCATTCGTAATGCTTTTTGTTACGAGGACCACCCGACGTCCATGTAAGGAAATCTGATTAAGAAATCTAAGGGCTCTTTGGCATTTCAAAAATGGAAACACAAGCAAGAAAGAAAGTAAACCGAACTTGGTTCCACCGCTAACTGACCCGACTGGGTCAGTTAGCGGTGAAACCAAGGAGCCAGCATCTCTAGTATTGCTTGTGTGTGTCTTTATGTTCCGTCTTGATGAAAAAAAAAATGTCACGTTAATGCATTCCGGAGCCACAGACGATCGGCTTTGTTGAGCTACAGCTGAACTAGATTAACTGACCTGCACCTATAACTATAACCGCGTCCCTAATACGCTGGTTGCGCGTTTTCCTAAGTAACGGAGTCATTTAATGAGCTTATGATAGGTAGTAACCAACGGAAACTGCGGAATATGCCTACTTGGATTAGGTTTAGGGTTGTGTGTGAAGTCCTGTCAATTGAAATGATATTGGGAAGGGGCAGTACCAGTTGTCTCGATGAGCGAAGTCTATGCTCCAATTGTAACAAAGTAGGCGGCCAAAAAGCAGTGACGTCCCACAATCCGATAGGACGGGCAACTCCTGGTGGGTACAAGGTAGCCAAAAGTGCGGCTGTGCTTTTCAGTACGTGGATAGTGCCGTGAACCCAGATGATTCTTTAAAATGATATTTTTTAGTATTATAAAATTTATTATTTTCGGGGTTCTAATTGCAAAATGGTGGTGTTAGAGATACCTAAAACCTTTCTTTCTTCAAGTGTTAATGAGAACTGTGTATGAACTGTGTGTTAATAAGAACTGTGTATTGATTGTGGTTGATTGATTGTGATTTACTGTGGGGTTTAACACGCCGACGCAACGCTGGCGATGAGGCTCACCGTAGTGGAGGGCTTCCGGATTAATTTTGACCACCTGGGGATATTTAACATTCGCCGAAATCTCGTACACACGGGCGTTTTTGCTTTAAAGGGACCCTGCAACACTTTCGATAAACGCTTTCACTCTTTTTTTCGCGTCTGGAAACACTGCGGAAGCTATAGTTATCGCCAGCATGGAGCGGCACTGCGTGATTTGCTCGCCGCCCCAGATACGCCTTCCGTTCCCGCTTTGTTTTTGTGGCTTTATTTTTAAAGTTGTTATCGAAAAGCGTTCATTGCTGCACCTGAATGAAAGCCGGCCAACAGCGGCTACATGGCCTCCGTGACGTAATTCGAGCCATCGAAGAACGTCAAGTCCGTGAAAGAGAGAAAAATCTTTTGAGCGAGTTTCCAAGTTATCTGATGGACATAGAGCAGTAAGTTTTGGCTGAGGTACTTTGCCACCCCCTAATCTAAGTACTGGGTGTGTTGTGTGACTACGTTCTGCAAGCATTTAAGGTTTCAGAAAAAAGTTGAATGAAGTGTTGGAGGGTCCCTGTAAGCCTCCATCAGAAAAGCGGCCGCCGCGGCCAGGAATCAAACCCGCGTCCTCGTGCTCAGCAGCAATACGCCTTATCTACTGGGCCACCACGGCATTTTATATATTATATATATTATATATATATTATATATATAAAATATATATATAAAATATATATATATATATATATATATATATATATATATATATATATATATCGCGCTTCTGGTCACGGCCGGATTTTTTCTCGACTGTGATTTCTTCACTCCTGTATCATACAAAATTACAATCACCTCATTCGCTATTATAACAATTTCAAGTAGCCGAATAACACTGCAATAAAGACTGCATCATTAACAGAAAGATATGTCGGCAGTCTACAACGCCACAAGGAGGCATAGGGGTATGGTTATGCTTTTAGATGCAGAGCAGCTTATGGTTGCGCATGTTACCCTCCACCGTTGTGCGTCCGCCGTTGCGCAGCGTCCACACCCCCACTGCGCATGAGCATCCTCCTCCCGCTACTCTCCTCTCCTTGCCTCATCTCCTCTCCGCTCCGGCTATTCCTTCTCTTCTCTCCGACGCTCCTCTCCTCTCCGGCATTCCTCCTCTCCTCTCCCAAGACCCTCTCCTCTCCGGATTGCGTAACGAATGGCAACACCTGCGACTCCGCGCGCGATAATGCGAAACAGCTTAGGGTTAGAGACGCGACGGTAGCCGCTGCATACTCCGTTGGGGGCGCCACTGTAGCTCCTCGGTATAATGAGGCGCGCGCGCTCCGCTCCCTTCATTATCCTCCCGCAACGCCCCGATAGAACTGAAAACTAATGGGAACTTGATTCGACCCCATGGCTGCTTCGCATACTACTCAGGGTCCCCCTACGGAAAGATGGTGAAATTTTTTTTACTGCTGTTAGTTTTTAACCTTTTTAAATTTACTTACGAAAGAAAGAAAGGAAGAAAAAAATTGGCTGCGTATCTGCTCCTTTCGTTGCAAATGTTGACAAAAGACGATAGTCTTTGCCGACATTTGCCACGTAAAGGCCTCCTTTCACTTTCCCATTAACCTCTCATGTTGTTCCTCTTGCATCGCGCTCCTCCCAAGGTAAGCACACTACGTTTGCTCAAGTCACTTTAAATTTACCGCGTTTCACTGCTTCTTGCCAGGTGCCTCGATGCCAGCGCTGCCGTACGGTGGAGACGCGCGTGAATGGAGGTGCCCTAATTCAGCGTTTATAGAACCGCGCTGCCCTAGTCCACGTGCGTTCCAAGTAGAACGCGGAACCTTTCGTAACTACTGCCGCTTCATTTCTTAAAATGCCGCCAGAAGCTATAGCGGCGCGGGTGACAGCAGGGGACTGTGGGAATTTTTTCTGCAGTCGATGTAATCTTTCATTTCGCAAAAATCAACCTTGTATGATTTGTTTGATAAAGGATAAATATCTCTTGTGTAAATATCTCGTTGTATTAATTTTCTGCCTTATATTTACGTAATGTCTTGTTCTTCTTCAACAATGTTGACAAGTATGAACATATAAACCGGACAGAGACGTTTAGATTTGGCTGTGAGTATGTAAGACTATTGCGCAGCCTCTGTTTTACTTTGGCCGGGTGCTGAATCGAGTCACTAGACCGACAGACAGACATACAGGAACAAAATTTCTGGGTTTAAGTAGCCAAAGAAAGACTATCGTCTTTAAAAACGTGTCCAGAGTAGGGACAGAACCCGAAGAAAACCGAACAAAATTTATAATACGGATATATAACAACGTTCCGATGCAGGGTTAAATGTATCACGCATTTATTCATAGTTATCTCACTTACTGTTTGTCGTCATGGGGCAATACATACTTCACCCATTTGTCGTGTCTACAACGTCTCCAAATCAAGCGGTTCGTGTATTAACTTTCAGCCCCTTCAGGGCCTCGGTTACAGGCATCTATGATAGCCTGAAGGTCCTACCTCTGACGTGTTCTTTGCAGCTAACATTAGGTTTGCTAATTTACCGCGCCCGCTATAACAATGTCGTTGTAGGGGCTTTCGCCACATCTCCCCTTACTAATACAAAAATTACCCGGTTCTCTGAACAGCATAACTTATTACTGCCGAAAGCTAACACCAACTACGGTAAGCAAACTGCCCTTTTTTCAGCCATAGCACTCTGGAATTCTTTGCCGGTATCGATTAAATCATCGTTTTCTCAACATACATTTTCAAAGTGTTTGAAAACATACCTACTCGAAAGGTACTTAAGTAATTTTTAAAATGGTGTTTTTCCTGTGTACCTTTTATCTTTTCGTTGTATACTTTTTCCACATTTACTTCAGATTTTTGGCGTTTTTAAAACTGATGATTGCTTAGATATTTATGAGTTATTGTACTATCACGTGATCCTGATTTCTTGATGTTCCCAATCTGACTATACATTTTGATTTGCATTCCTTGATTTTTCGTCTAGTATTGTATACTTCCTAATCTTTGTGCCTGAAACTCGCGCAAAAATATGAAATGTTATGTAAAAGAATTGATTGTCTTGGCCTGACCCTGACATGCTAATGGTTTTTTATTACTTTGTGTGCATTCCGTTCTGCCATTATATTAACTTTGGCCTGTGAATTCTGAGCCAGGAGGTCCCCCTGACAATTTTTACTTCGGGCCCTCCTTCTGTACTAACATCACTAACGCATTTTGTAAACCAAAGAAACATTCATTGAATAAACCTTGAAACCTTGAACCTTGACGCTTCCCTCACTTTGCTTCACTGGAGTTGTAAGCTGCATATGTGTGTGGAACTGGTAAGCCAGCAGGGAAGCTAAAGGCAATTGGAACGAGACAAGTCAATACCGGAACAGTAAATTCGGAACTTTTGCAATTCTTTCCTTTTTCTACTTACAAATTGCTGTCGGAGTATCAGTACGATGATGAAAAAACGCCTTTGCGTTGCTGTGGAGGACCTGGAATAGAGTAAAAAAAGAGAACACAGAAGTGAAGTTCAGTGGGATTAACCAAACATCCTTGCTTCCTATGCTTACAGCTGATACGGATGTAATGCATGGCGGATGGGGCACCCTGGTAAGCAGAGCTGCTCTGCATATGGTTGCTGCTCTGAAGTCGATATGTTGGTGACTAGGCGGGTAGGTAAGCCGGAAGCCGTTTGTGCCCTATGTGGCGAAATACTCGGTATTTTTAGCACCGTCAGGCCCCGAAATTTCCCATTGGTGTTTGGAACACGGCTTTAGAACGAAAGGATAGTGGTGTTCCGACACATGCTCGTACGAGCTCCAATTCCGCGAGGGATTGCTTCGTTCTTGTGCACCTAAAGAGGAACAGATTGTGGGTAGCTGCTAATAATAACGTTCCCCACACGAAAAGCAGCCCGATGAATATACCAACTGTACGCCTTGTGATAGAAAGCCAAGACTCACAAATCAGTAGTCCCTTCAAAAATATGGGTACGTATGGCCCAGACAAGACTGAAAACGTGTCTGAGTACTTTTCTGAAGTCGTTTCAAATTTCGCAATAACAAACATACTGAACACGTCGGGTTTCCTGGAAACGGCGTGCAGCCGGGACGGAAGCTTCCTGCGTGGCAAATCAGGTGCTCTCGCCAAAGCATTATGTGAATTCACAGACCAAAGGAATGAGCACGATTTCAGACTGCCCAAAACCTTCAAATGCTTCGCGAGTACTTTAGGCATCCACGGGTTCTTTTCTAAGAGATGTGCCACATAACCAGCTGTTATCGCAGGTTGCGGAAAGTGAAAAAATAATGCTATCTTGCAAATTTTCGAAATAAAAACTGCTGCGAATTGGACGCTAGAAGTATAAACAAAATAATAAAAAATAACCTTATGTAAAAGGTACGCTTACTTCTCTGGTTGTTTTGGGTGAATTTAAAAAAATGGTAGAGCCGTTAGCCTTCAAACGAAGAATTACAAGCAAGCACATGCGACATTCTGTACCAAAACGCCGTGTACCGACAAGACTTAGGCCAAGCGTAGCCAAACCACGTAAAATCACCTGTTATATCAACATTGCCGCACCGAAATCTGAAGCACACCTCAATGATTAAATAGTTTAAATAGAGGGCTGAGCCAAAGCACTATAAAAAGCATTTCAGAGTACCAATATCGGGATCGTTATGTTGGTCTCCTACAATCAGACTAAGATGGGTCAAGGTCTTACTTAATGGCATCTCGCATGGGCTTCTACAGACACACAAAATAGTATTCCGGAATACAGATGCAGCGTACAAATACTGAAATGCTTTTTTCCCGCAAGCTCATGTTGTGTAAATACATTATTAGGCAGGTTTGAATACGTTTTCAAACTAAATACATTGCCCGGTTGGGGGTTACTCATACAAGTGAATCCTCAAAATAAATACACAATTCTATTTGGCCCACGACAGAGTGACATAATTGTATTTCAGAAAAAGCGGCTGCTCAAAAAGCTTAAAAGACTGCCCACGTCACTTTTGAATGCTTTCCCGCGTTTGCCCTGTCTGCAGCTTATTTCGTTGCCCATTTTCGATCCGGTAGTCGTCTGTAAGTATGTGAACCTTCCATCTTTCATAACGTCGGGACAATAGTAATTATTGTAAAGTTAATTTTAAATTACTTTTTCGAACAATTACATCGTCCCGCTCAGCTGGACACCCAACATCCATTCCGCTAATACAACAGTATTTATATGGACCACGGTACAGTATTATATGGCAAGCAAAATTATCCCTTTCAGTAGCTTGCATAAAATTTCGTCACGCAGGCTGACAAGAAGCGCACGAAACCAGTTTCTACAGGCTAAAGCAATGTTGCGGCGTCAGCTACACCTTTGTGAAACACTAAGGATGAGGGCGGCACAATTCTGGCGACAAACTGGGTGACACGTCGCTGTTCATCCTTGGAGCCGACAAACACGACCGGCAGCGCGTTACTTACTGTAGCCTTACTCTATCTGACTCGTAAACGCCCTGTGTTTTTGAGCCGCTTGGCCAAGCGCTAAACACGAGGCGATGAAACATTCCGTCGATCTCACCCACACTCCTGTCTACTGGACAGTTTAAAGGAAGCTAATTCCGTTCGAGGAGGTGTGCGCGTAGCACGCTTGCCAGAGCGCAAGACCTTTATCTGCACCGCTGCGTGCCTGACCTTGCGCTCTGGCGAGACGTACGCCGCTTGCGCGTTTTCCTTCGGTCGCATCCTGTCTTGCTCGTTCTGACTCACAAGCGCTCTGCGTTTACCCGAAAGGACGGACGGTGTATCCACCACCACAGCAAGTTGTGACGAAAGACTTTCTTGAATTTACTTGCGGGTTCTCGTCAACCATTCACTGAAAAGGAATCCGACTCCTCTCGAATATGCGAGCGTGAAACGTAAATGAAGGCTAGCACGTAAAGCAATTGATATCTACCGCGCGTCACGTGATATCGGGACGATGAGGCGCGTCCCATCTGCGCATCCCTGGCCGATTTCTACGTTTCTCCTTCTGTGCCCGGTCGAACCCAGACCGCGCGTGAGCGCCTTATGGTGATAGTTACTGTACGCAGTTCCCTTATCATCATAATCATTATCATCGATGCCGGGTTAGCTTAACACTGCCAACAGCAGAAAGAAAGCCAGGTATTTTCATCTACAGGTGTAAAAATTAAAAAAAAAACGAACAAAAGCGGGTGTTCTTTCCTCTGGGAAAATTAAGAGAACGAGATGCTGACACTTGCCATTGCATGTCGATATATTCCATACGCCAAAATAGTAGTTCACTACTGAGACACAGACATACTTTTCAGGTGCATCTCGATACAAAAATACAAATAGTCAAAAGTATGTTCAAGATATCGTGATATCCTCCTAGCATCCGGTACTGGTCACCCCCTGACTGCCAAAGTACGTCTTACACCGTGGTTTTGTTTGCCCGTTTGCCCCTGACGTCTCGTTCAGGCGGCTAGCCCTTCCGTCTCAGCCGAGTATAGCTTTCTCTTGGGACAAATTTGGGCATGACATTCAACTGAGGAAAATATATTTCTCCAGAAATTGCTCCCAGACAAATGTTTTTACGATAGCCAGAAACTGCACGCGCGTCGTCGACAGCTCTGCGCCTTACTCGTCAGCAGCTGCTCTTTTTTTCAGTGGAAGCCGGATGAACATTTTCCCGGCCCCTGTCTGCGGCTGATAAGTGTTCCGTCTGCTTTCGAGGCACCGTTCGTGATTGTCATGTGAGAAATCTTTAGGGTTTGGCGGCGTGTGGTGTGGTTTGATTTCTATTTTTTAGTGTTAGCATCCCACGAAGGAAATGCAAGCACGTCGCCCTGCTCGTAAGGGTTTGCAAAATACAAACACGGTACTTCTTCCAGTCTGTCTTCACTTCTGTGACAGTGAGCCACGGGCCGAGATTTCCGGCGAGCGTTTCTAACTATGGAGACGAATTAGGCGTGAATATCAACGACTTGCTGTTTCCTGTTTTTTACTGGATACCTACTTCTCCGAGGCTGTACATGTTTGCTCTGGTAAGAGGAAGCGGGACTTGTTCGGTCTTTCTTCAGCTTTGCTGCAGCGACGATTCCCGTTTACGCCTGCAGGCCTGACAAGATTTTCTAAGCTCTAATTTTTGCGGGTATTAGTGCCGCCGGGTGACCTTCGTCACGAAAGCTCGCAACTAATTTCCTCTCTCGCCAAGCCACGTATCCTGTGATTTCTTGTGTCGGCCTCGGCACGTATGTTGCTGAAACAGGTGACGGTAGTGAAGAGGGACGATTTTTCTGCACTCATGAAACGGTACGGCTCAAAGTGGGTAGTTAATTTTCTCCAATTTATACGTCCATGGGTGTGAACGTGTAGATGCTGCAGAGCTTAGGTAAACAAGTTTATTGCTTCGGCAACCAAGCTCGAGAGGGAGAAAGTTGTAGTCAGGGGCCTGGTCACAAATTTTGCTTGGGGTTGACCGAGTTTGCACCCCAACCTACTCCAGAGATTTTTCACAGCTTTTAAAATACAGTAATCCTTCCTTAACTCGAAGTAGTAAAAACCGGGAAAAATTTCGAGATAAGCGGTATTTCGAGTTAAGCAAAACGCCGAAAATGTTTGCCCAGGTCACTGTAATAGAAAAGCCAGTGCTGCCAGGAAAACCTACACTGCACGATAGAGCTACCGTAGTAAAGGCACAAGAATTCGCAGGGAAAAAAAATTCCTTGATTAACGCGACTTTTCTCCCCAACGTCAGAGATTTGCAGTGCTTTGGACGGTACACCTTGGTCGATATTCGGAAGCGTCCGTTGCACAGACCACTCACTTCTCAGCAAAACTGAACTCAAGATGCGTCGCGCGCAAATCGCGGGGAAAACAAAAAATACCAGCTCGCATTTGCGAGGGCTAGTTTGCGTACTGACGGGCGCACGCTGCACACACCGCCCCACCGCGGATAAGACGCGCGGAGGTGCGCACACGTGATCACTCCCACAGTTGCTTGACAAGGCGGATAGGAAACGGCTGCTGTCCGCGGGAATTTCAAATTCGGCCTTCACGACCGCGTTCGGCTTTATAGTAAGGGCTAAGCGTTTGCACGGAGCCCTCGTTTCCTGTTGGCAGTGGACTTTGCCTTCTGCCCACCCGGTCAAGATTTCGAGATATCCGCTGTCCCCTCCGAAAAATGTTTCGAGATAAGAGGGTGCAAATACATAGTGCCTATGGGAGGTTAAAGCACGGCGAAAAAAAGTTTCGACTTAACCGAAATTTCGAGATATGCGAGTTCGAGTTTACGAGGGTTTACTGTATGTATAATAAATATTCCTCCGACCTGGCTCTCCCTCACTCCATGCGGAGTTTCTTAGTTCTCACGAGTTTCGTCCTTTTTCTTTTGAGATGCAGCCTCAGCTTGCATCTAACCATCCTAGTACTGCTACTACTAATCGTACTTAACACCTCTACATCTTGCACGATACCCGAATTGTCACTTCGAACAAAATCAATTTCGTTTTTGGTTGCACCATCGGGACTTTTCCATGTCCATTCCCTGTTCTTTCGTTTGTAGAAGAATGTGTTCATTAACCACAGGTTATTTATTAGCAAATCTTCACAGTGGACCTCCTCAAATTGTACGATTGTCTATTCCAAAGTCTCCCACTGAACGTTCTCCCATTCACTTCTTACCAACTTTTCCGTTAAAGTCCCCCTTCGCAATTGTAAACTGTGTTGTTGCCTTTTCGACTGCTCATTTGACGTCCTCGTAGAAGCAGTCTACGGATTCATCGTCATAGCTAGTTGTTGGCAGAGAGGCCTGTACTTACTTTAACCTGTGTCGCTTGTTTAGCTTGATGACAACATCCGCAACTCTCTTGCTAAGGCTGAAAAAACTCCTCCACGTTCCCTGCTATTTCGATGTGGATTAAAAATCCCACCCCGTGTTCTCTCTTCTCTTGGAGTCCCCTGTAGCATACAATATGCACGATAGTGAGCTCCATGAAGCCTTTCCTTGTCATTCTAACTTAGCTGAACCCTATAATATCCCACTTAATGCCCGAGAACTTATTTAGTACTACAGCGAAGCTTCTTTCGCGAAACAGGGTGCGTGCTTTGAAGGCTGCCAGGGTGAAGTACCAAAAGCGGCCTGTCCGAAACCGGAGATTTTTAGCCCCCTCTGCTGTATCGCTGTTCTGACCACCGCCGTAGACAGGTTGTCTACAGCTGCTGGGGGCTGAGGGCCGAAAGTTGAGTTTGTCGGACATGGGAGGTATTAACCCAATCACAAGAGAAATCCGCCTCAAAATAGGTGCGGGTTGGAGAGCACTTGACAAGCACCCCCAAATAATAAACGTAAGCTACCTCTATCATTCAAAAGAAGAATCTACAACCAGTGCATGCTGCCGGTTAAGACACACGGAGGTGAATCCTGTCGCCTTACTAAACAACTAGAAATCAAAGTTACGTCGGCTCACGGGCCATGGAACGAATAATGTTAGGAGTAACGCTCAGGGACAGGAAACGAGCTTCCTCAAATGAGGAAAACACTCGAGTAGATGATTTCAGTTCTAATAAAAAATTATACTTGGGCTGGCCATGTAATGAGATAACCTACAACCTGTGGATAATTATGGCAACAGAGTGGATACCAGGAGATGGGTCTACAAGAAAGGGAAGGCCATGAACCCGATGAAGGGATGAAATGAAGAAATTCGGAGGTTCAGAGCGGACTCGAGCAGCGCAGCACCGGAGCGGCTGAAGGTGAATGGGAGAGGACGTCGTGCTGCCCTGAGTAGGCCGACGACGACGACGACGACGACGATAATGATGGTGATAGCTACATAACTAATAACAAAAAATACATAACTACTAACAGAAACTAATAGTTAAAATTATAACTATTGACTAAAATACCCGTATTAACTGTCAAAACCAGGAAAATAAAATATTTCGTAAAACTTTATTCGCATTTTCTGAGAATTGTGGCAGTATTTTTATCACGGCTTGCAATTTTCAGTTCTGTCTACAACGGAAGAAATAGCCCTCATAGAGATGCGGAAATGTACAAAACATGTAAACATATATGTTTAACAAACATGAAGAAAAATACATGGAAGTAAAGAATGAATTCATCTCTAACTGACAAAACATGGAGCCCACATTATAAATGGAAAAAGCATCAAACAAACAACCTGTGTGTGGACGTTTTAATGTCGCTTTGCCATTCAAGAATCTTTTTTTTTTATTTTTACACACATGCGACGGCAGAGACAAGTTTTAATGCCTCAGTCTTTTATGCCAATATACTGCGTAGGAGCAGCTTGTCAACCGCCGCATACTTCGGATAATTGCACCAACAAATGGTTACACAAAAATTACGTCAGAATGTACTTTTGTGGCAAAAAAAATCAAGAAGGCATTATTTTGATCAGGGCAGCAAAAGTGTCACTGGCAACAAAGTGCACATTTGTAAAGAAAGCCCGTTCTGCATGGTCCGCGTTTACCTGTGAATTCACTGATCGCGCCTCCCCGGCGGGAAATCAACCTAGTTTTGTAGCTGTGGCAATAGATCGGTAACTGCGCCGAAGCAGAACATTTGCAGGCAAATTCACACCATATAGGGGCGATAGAGAGAGAGAGAGAGAGAGACGAAGTCCGAAGTCGTTGGCGCAATGGTTTCTGGTGGCCTTGGTTGCATGAAGGTACTGAATCACACAGGCCTGTGGTTTCGCCCGCGAATCTCCCCTGGTTTGTTGTAAGCTGCGACTCGCTCGCTCGCAGAACACCGCCGTGGATGAAGGCCTGACATAGGAGTTAGGTATGCCGGGAGGGAGGCGGGCCGCGAAGGGAGAGCAGGTACGCTTTCCGGACAGGATTGCTGGGGTTGTAGACAGAATCCTGGAATGGTTTCCTCGCGCAGGCGGTTGCCTGGGTCACCGAGCATGACAGCGCTACAAAACTTCGGGGGCTGATGACCCATAGCCCGATCCGCCTCGCTACGCCCAATGTTGTAATCCACACGTGACTACATGGAGGAACACCCGCACACGTTAAGCCATGTGGCATGGCGGTTTCTCTACATATGCGTTAATGCGTACGCATTGTTTGCACAGAACCCACAAAATAACGCAATGCCTTTGCACAACAATGCATTACTCGCGAAGTTAACCTATGTAATCGTTGTAGTTCGCCCAATCACCAATCAGGGGTGTTTGGTGGAAGGAAAGAAATGAATAAAAAAATTTTAGGAATAAAAAAAGAACGAAAGTTATTTATGAAATAAGAAACACGTATCTTATAACCGATCTTATAAGACGCAAATGGAAATAAAAAAACGTGGAATCTACACCACTCGCTGAAAGTCCAGGAACACTTGCGAAGAACCAACCACGGAACTCTTCTTTTTGCTAAAGATTTACAGTTGGTGAATTTATGACATGTAATCGTAGCGATAGTGCAAACGGAGGTAATCGTCTAAAAAATTTAAAACATACGAAAATCATAAAAAAAAGTTGTAAAGTAAGAGATAATGACGGGCATATAAACGAACCTACGAAATCACAAATATTTATGTAAATCCCCGCCTTTGCAATACCAAGACAGAAATTAGACAAAAAAAAAACGCAAACTGAAACACGAAACGCGATTGTGGATATGCTGCATATGCACAGAATGCATATGCACCGAATTTGCTGTATATGCACGAAATGCATATTTCTCGAAGTTAGCAGATATATTCGTTACTATAGTGCAAAGCTACATGCAAATTGGACGAAGAAAATATCTAGGTGAGAGGTACCAGCGAATGTGCTCTTCCGCAGTAATAAGCAATTCAATATTAACTCACTAGTTGCCTTGAAATTTTTTTTTCAAATATTGGTCTCATCCCTGGGTAAGGAGACCACAGTCTAGTTCAACAGCCAGGAGGACGATACGGAAAGAAGAGCCCTACCCTCAGTAGTTGACATTAAATGCCTTCACGCGGAATGTCAGGACAGACGGAAAAGTCTTAAGTAACTAATTCGGAAAACTGCGGCGTCCTCTTTGGGGTGAGTCCACGAGAGAACGAACGTGCGTGTACACGTCCATTTGCTGTTCTTTTTCATGTTTTTACGACTTATGCGCAATCAAGAGAATGGCTTAAAACTAGAACCTGTTTTCTCTAGCACGCGTACTTCGCGAGCGCACAAAATTTACAAAGGTGGCGCACGTCACGCGCTGCGTCCCCTGGCTTCAAATTTTTCCAAGTTCGGTGCTTTGCGCATGGAAAAGTCTGACGTTCTGACTGAAATATTATGTTCGAAAAAAAACTACACCAAAATTACAAACAGGTCAAGAGAACTTCTGGGTTTAGCCATGAACAAAAAATTAGGAAATAACTGTGAAATCGGGCCAGGCGCTAGATTGTCGCTTACTTTGACGCCCCTATCTCCATATCTACAACTGTGACTAACTTTTCATTGATAGGTAATGTCGACCCGATATTTATAAACATATCTGCAAAATATCGTTTGTGGCGAAAAATCATAATTAAACGCAAAAAAAGATTGACTGCGGTGCTTTTTGTAACACCGCGTAGCGTCAAAAATCAAAATAAAAAACGCTCTCCATTTCCTTCAAAATGGGGTACACGCACGTTCGTCCTCTTGTGGAATCAATCTCCTGCGGATTTCCTAAACGCGGAGTGAGAGGTGGAGATTGGGGCAATGCCTTGCGACTAAGGCGCTCGCGCGTTCGCTTCGCTCGCGTTACCTATAGAAATAAACCCCGAAATCTTACCTCGCTCATTCTAACAAACAATCGCGCTGCTTTTGATGAGTGACCAGACTCCGCACACGCAGAAAGAACATGAGATGACGAAACACCTAGTAGAATTAACTCACCGACTTTTCTGTCAACGGTTTAGCCAAAGGTCACCGCATTGAGCTCGATTGTGCCACCTCGTAAGATAAATACAGGCTTGCGCGCAAACAGTTCATCTTTACTGCGCTTTGCGTGACCGCCGACTGCAAACACGTGCGTCCCCTTTCCGCCTTCCTGCCCGATTGCATTTCTTTTCCTCCGGTGACCGGTCGAACCACGCCCACACGTGTGCGCCTTGCGGGGAGAGTTCCGTAGTCGAACGCCTCATCGGGGCTGGGTGACTGAACACTGCCGACCGGAGAAAGGAAGCCCGGTGCTGTGAATCGGAGGAGTATAAAAAACAGGAGCCTCTGCACATTTACAAGGAAATGAAACAAGTGGATTTTTTTTTTCTTAAGAGACAACTAATGTGGGGGTGCGTACACTTGCCAGAGGGTTGCGATGTATTCGATGCGGTATAAAAGTGTCTCACTACCACGATGAAAATATATTTTTTAATCGCATATTTGTGCAGATACTCAAAAATCTCGGATACCAAAGGGATATCGCTGCATCGCGCTGCTGATTAGCGCAGCATAAAAGAATTTCTATATTGTGACGGCCTAGTGCGGCGATACTCGCCATCCCTACGTAAAAGAATTTCACTACAGACGCGCAACGTAATTTTTCAAATCTATGTTGATACGGATATACACATACTGAACGGTATATCGCCACAGTGGCTCAGTGTGGTACTAAGGTGTCGTGATGCTGAACCCAAGGACACCAGCTTGACCCCAGCAGCGATGGCTGCTTTACTGATCTGTCCAAGAAGCGAAAACGACCGTGTGTTAAGATTTCGGCGCACGTTAAAGATCCCCAGAAACATAAAAATAATCCGGTGCCCTCCACTACGGCGAGCATCATAACCGAGGTGAAGCTTTGGCTGGTTACACAACCAAATTCGAAATAAAAGTATCTCTAAGGTACCATCGCTATGTCCGAATATCCTGACGCTGTCTAGCCTTGCTCTGTACTCCATAGCCAGATGCACACGTTCACGCGCATCGTTTTTTCTTCGTCTTGAAGCAACCGACATTTCAATTGTTTGGGGAACAGCACACGCAACACTGCCGTTGCCAGAAGATAAGGGCACTTCTGGTCTGACGCAATATTATGAACGCAACATTTAAAACAAAGGTGCAACTGACCTCTTTCTGCTTGGCTGCTTGTTCCTTCGCAGTTATCGTTAAAAACAGCGAGATGAGAAACGGCGCCAGTAATCCACTGCAGCCCGCCATGTCGTCCTTCTGGTACGCTGCCGCAGACACACCAAGTAGAACGAGGGCCGCGAACACCGAGACCCTTCGGAACCTCGCCCCGACGTGACCGGCGGCTACACCTTCGAAGACACGAGTGCTCTCAGACAGCGCGCGTTTCCGCTTCTCGAATCGCGCCACCTTGCGTCTTCCGATGCGTCCGGCTTGTGGTTTTACAGAGAACGTCCCGACCAATTGAGGGGGAAAAAAGTTGGGAGACGGCGCCACTGCCGAAGCGTAAGGCACAGTAACAAAAAATTAGAATCGAAGTCGGCCCCCGTACGTCGCTGTGTACGTGACGCGCGATGTGAGAGCGAGCGGACGAAGGAGGAAAAAGTATTACGAGACCGCGTGACGTCATGCAGGCAGCCTTTGCAAGCCAATTGCGTTGACGGCGTTCCCGCACTTTTTGTCCCTTCCCGCGCCGCCGCAGTAAGCGCAATGCAATTGTAGGGCAGTTATAAAAAATTGGATGACACGAAACCCTACCAGAACGTAATCGAGATAGGTCGGCAAACAGAAAGGACTCACTCAAACCCAATCACAATTTTTGTTATTGACGCTGTTCTCAATTAAACTCAGACTCAAAAAGATCGTCTGTTCTCAAAATCACTCATACTCCTCACATACTCATTTGTAATCGTACTCACTTGTACTCAAACTCATTTGTCCTCGCGAGTATTCGTACTCCATCTGTACTCATTAGTATTGAATCTATACTCATGAGTACGGAATCTGTACCCACGAGTACTCAATTTGTACTCATGAGTACAGAATGTTCTGTATTCATGAGTACTCAATTCGTATTACGAATACTCAACTCAATAATACGTCCCCTTGCACAATTGAGTGTCCATGTAGATTGACGTCCGTTCGTATCCAGATCACTGTTCGCTTATCCGCAGTTGCTCGAGGCTGGCGTTTGTTTTTTGCTGTTCTTGATGCTAGAAACTTAATTGTTACAGGTCGTTTCTCTCGATGAGGTTCGGTGAATACCAAATCGGCTTGTTTATTTTCGGACCTGAACTTGACCGTGCTTACGGCGTTGCGTTAGTCACGTCGCTTCCTTCGGCGATTGTGTTCCTGTAGCTGGTTACGTGCTTGATGCATTTGGGAGCGTAGGCGTCCGTTCTGTCCCCTGGCGAGATGTGGCTGGGCAGGGATGGCATAGTTCGGCGCGTTCAGGACGTTGCTTCGATTGAGGTTTGCGTTGCGTATCGTGCGGGAGCCGGTTGGCTTTGCGTTTAGCGTGCGGTGGCGCGGGGTTGTCGTAGGGTGGCGTGGCCGATAGGTGAAAATCGTTGCGGCTCCGTGCTCGTTTTCGCCGTGGTTGCTTTGGAAGTGAAACCGTTGTGGAGGGGAAGCAGGCGTAGTTCTCCTCCGTTCGGCCCACATTCCTTGGCGTCGTAAGCGTCACTTCATCGGTAGGGCGTTCGATGCCTTCGTCTGGATCGGGCTGATTCGTTAGCGTTCTTGCCGTGTCCGTGTCGTCGCTCAAGCTCTCGTCTTTTCCCCGTTGTTTCGAGAATGCTAAAATCGCTATCTCTCCCGTACAAGCAGGCTCCAAAGCTTTCCGTTCGTCCTGAGTCCGCTTGCTCGCGGTTGGGGATTGTCGTGTGAGTCTCGATCGGAGCAGCATGTGCCGGGGATCTTGTACGTTCGGGCTTGGACGTGCCGCAAGCGCTGGCCGTGTCGTTGCTCGTTGGCGGACCTACCTGCACGCTTGTAATGTCGTTCGTTCACTGGACTCAGGTTGGAGCAGCGGGTGCCGGAGAGCTCGTTCGTTCCGCTAGGGTCGAAGCGCGTGCGCTGGGTCTTTTGTTGCTTGTGGCAAGGTTGATTTCTGCGGTTGTGGCATTCGCTGGCCATGTCCGGATATCAGCAGCGTAGCGGAGGATATCGCAAATAGCTGTTTCCTGCGTGTGTGCTGGCCTGGTCGCGTTCCGTGCGCGGTGCATTTCGTTCGCCATGTCGGCTCCACCGGTCGAAGTTGGATGTCGTTCGTCACCTCTGGTGCGCTTCGTGCGCTGTGCGTCTCGTTTTTCCTGGGAAACTCCCCTAACATTGGTGTGCTGTCGTTCGCCACGTATGGTGTGTTTCGTGCGCCGTGCGTCTCGCTGGTCACAGCCATATCCACCAATCCGGATGCGATGTCATTAGTTGCGTGGACTGCGGCCGGGACAGCACGTGCGGAAAATGTACGTACTGGCTCCGTTGCGCTCCGCGCTCCCAGCGTTTCGTTCTTGTAAGTCTGGACCGGAAGTGCGGGTGCCAGGCAAGTGGCGCTTCCTGGCTCGTGCGCGCGGAGCACGTTGTGCGTCTCGTTGCTGGTTGCTGGAATGACCGGCGCGCGGGTGATGTAGCTCGTCGAATGGCCCGGTGTCAGAGCAGCGTGTGTTCGTGATCTCGCAAGAAATGCACTGAGCATCGCTTGCATTTTCGTAATCGTGGCGATTACCTATGACAGCTCCTTTCAGCAGGCGACCGCAGTTTTGCATGTGTCGTCTGGTTCGTGTGCGGGCCGTCGTGCATGCTGCCTGTGTCCGGATCTCGTGCAGTCCAGGCACCATAGGAAACGTGTGGGTGACTCTCGCCATTTGTCTCAGAAACCTTTCTCGTTCTTCACGCACCCTCCTCCTCACAAACAGCGCCGCTAGCAAGTTCCTCTTCCGTTTGTCTGCGTAGGCAGCCAGAAGTATCGGTGGCACATTCGTTCGTTTGGAGATCTGGCGACGTTTCTCGTTGTCCACTGGAAGAAGCAAGACGCTGTCGTCCTTACGGCCAGAGCAGGGCGGCCCTCGCAATCGTAGTGCGCTCACGAACTGCTGTTTGTTCGTTGAACATAGGACGTAGCGTTCCGTTGAAGTCAGCAGTGGGTCGACCACCACCATTGACGTGGAGTCCGGCGGTCCCCAAGTCTGCGTGCCGCACTCTCGTAGACGTGGCAGAGTTTGTCCGCGTCGTTCGTCTCTTCGTGTGTTCGTCCTGCCATGGCCTCAAATCCTGATCCTGTCGGACCTGCGCCATGTTAGCTAAGTCGTAGCTCGAATGAAAGGCTAAACAGGAAAAATTTTAAATGTTTAATTAATTAGAAATACTGAGGTTACATATACATCAGGACAGAGGAGCACGGGAAGAAAACGTCTTCCACGGTGCCCTGTCGTAGGGTGACGCACTGCGCAAAGGCGCGTAGACGGGAGAGAGAGGAAAGGGAACGTAAGCACTCGCGTTGGGTCTGGCGTCTCCTCGTGTTCTCAGGAATAAAGCACCGGAGTCTGGGCCGCGTCGTGCTCTCGTGGGGCTCAGGGCTTCCCGGCGCTGCCGCGGCCGTAAATTGCCGTTTTCTGCGTGTTTTCTGGCTGCAGCTTTTCTCGCCCGTTTTCGTTTCTCGGTGCGCTGAAATTCTCCGAATCATCGGAGCTTACTGACAGTACTCACTTCTACTCATATGTACTCACCTGTATTTCCTTGTACATAACCTTAACTCACGTTTGATCGTGTTAAACAATGTTTCTACTAATGTGGTCAAGGAATCACCACTTGCATTCACGCGCTGAACTCCGCCATATGAGTCCACTAACAAAATTGGAGGGACTACGATTGCGCACTTACTGCACTTAAAAGTGGAATAACAACTAAGATCGGGTGGATTGCGGTGCGTTTTAATGCGGTTGTAAACGTGCATTATCGTTGTAAAATCCACATCTAGCATGATTTTATACCTCATCAGTTTAATAATCGTGAAATTTTCCTCCCTACCAAAATGTTTTTCAAGGGCAACGATAGTAGACCAGCCGAGACACGCTCTGAAGCAGCGCCGGCATCAACTGCAGTGTCAATAAACCACCCGCCGTCGTTTTAGATCGCTTCGTAGACAAGTTCCCCGTCACAAAATCAAATTTATATATCGTCCGTGCTGCGAAAAACTAGTGAATATCAGTTCAAAACGCCACTAGTAGCAAACATTTTGCTTACGGACATAAAAGACAGAAATCTCTCAAGGCGCGACAGACCTGAAGCTTCCAGCACTTGGAGCCATGTCGTTAGGGTAGCACTGGCATCAGATATGTTCGGTCGAACCCCACAACAGCGCACCACAAGCATTCCACACACATCAGGAACGATTACCGCACAAAACATATTGTCTTTAAGAAAATGCAACAGCAGCCCAAAAACCTCTCGCAAGCATATTTTGAGGTATTCACGCAGCTGCGAGTCCAGAACGTTGACCTCCAGCACAGCGTCCGGGCAGGACGATAGCACAGTAATAGCAAACTGAGAAATAAAATTAGTCGCTTCCACGTTTGTCGAATCGCAGGAGAGAGCTTCTGTTCGTTCATCATAAACGCACAACTTCAAGTACAAGGAAGCAAGATAGAGGTTTTGCGAAATGGGTCGACAAAGGGCGGCCGTATCTATCTTCACAAAAACAACAGATCACATCGACGTCACCCCTGTTTCGCTCGTATTTCACTGCGCCGAAGATGCGGTTTCAGCAGAACGGCCGCTGCGGCCGCCGCTGTTTCCCAGTAGTTTTTCAAGCGCCACCGACTAGGTGTGAAACCCAATTACTTAATGACATGCGACTTCGAAATTTACTATCAGTAACAAGTAAGCTTTCAACCCGTCACGCGCTGATTGCAAATGCAAGGCACTGAAATGCAATGTGTGAAATCAGCTCAGCTATGGCATTACGTCCATTACTTGAGCGGCTTTCTTATCGGGCCGGTGTTTCTGCACGCTTGGGTTGTCTTATCACGAAAGAGAAAGGGGCGACACTGCAAGCTACCTCGCGGTACGCAGGGCGAAGTATTCGCTCTTCCATTTCTGTGCTACGTTCGCATGGCGCCTCCGAGTACATTATATAAATTCGTCCCAGCTTCCAATTATGCGAGGTGGTAAATATCATCGTTACCATTTAATGCAGTGAAATAAACTCCCCCACTACTTATTTACACAACGGTAGCCATGAACAGGGGACCAAAGTTCCCAAAAATTTTAGCGCTCTCGAGGCGCATCGTGTCTCTCAACTTTCGCCAACATGTGTTTCTTTCTCCGATTGTCATTGTTTGCATTTGATTTCAATATCGTGCAGAAACTTCCTTTCTCAGTGAGAATAAGAAGTTTTCATCTGTCTTGCGAGGTCAGACCACGCCTGGATGCACGCTGTGGGGAATAAATGTAGTAGTACCCGATATTCCTTCAAACCGTATCGGCTACATACAACCAATAGCCTCACTAATGCTTAACGCAATGTTACATCATGCGAATTGGTACAGCGGATGCAATTGCAATGTTTCATCATCCTCGGTAACTCTCCCCAACGCCTCCAAGGCCAGTAGTCCTTCTCAGTGACTGATTGGTGAGCACTTTTTTTTCGACTTCAAAATTATCCCACTGACAGCCTGTAGAACATGACCATTGCCATTCAGTGGCATTATTGAAGCCGAAAAACAGTAAGCGATCATTGTAGCCTTAACGTGGTGTTGTGTTCTATTTGTTGTTCTTTTTTTAGCGCGGAAGGAGGAGACGGAAAAAAAATTCCGAAAGAGGAGCTGTAAAAAATTGAAGGAAGCTCACACTAACGCGTAAAACTTGAAGGTAGCAGAGCTGGACGGAACAGCAGCGTGTTCCCTCTTTTTCGCCTCACAGCGTTGTTTAGGAGTCGTCGCCGTACGAGCGACCACAGCTTGATGTTCGCCCTAGTCCATCGCACACGGCTCTGCGCGCACGTCGCCTTTCTTCGTCGCGCGCACTTATCGCTGCTGCGGCGGCGTCCTCGCCTTCCTCCGCCGGGTGGTGGCACGGGTCCCACGCGCTTCTCCGTGTCTCCTATATCTATTCCGTATCTCCTATAATGTCAGAGGATTTTAACGACCCATCAGAATCCCTTCGGCTGTTCTCGTGCTGATGCCCGGAGAAGATTCTTACACAAGTTTCTCCTCTCATCTGGAACCTTCCTTTTTAACCAAAAAAAAAAAAAAAAAACCACCGCGCAATATTGCACAACACATGCTTCGGTATCCATCTGGCAATAGGCTCGCCTAGACTGTTTCCTTAGTACAGGGAGCATAGACTGAAATCCCTATGACAGCGACCATTTCCCGGCCACATTAACAGCAATCGAGAGCCTTTCAGTTCCAAGACACACGAGCTCAATCACTGGCACAAGCAAACCTTCAAAAGAGATACAGAATAATATTTGACACATCATGAGGAAAATTCTTCACGTTTCCTCTTACCACAGTTTATTTTTAAGCGAAACACATCTTCGCTCTGATAGCCTTCTCGAAGTGCACAAACCTTGCATCTTCCATGGCCCCAACGACAGTATTGATGACGTAGAGTCACTTTTGAATACTCTCTGGAACTATCGGCTTCTTACCTTACGAATGGATACAATAGTTGTTTTCGAACAAATTGGCTCCTTCCTGAAAATTACGCTAATTCTAAAACGACTTACAACAGCCGGTGGGAAGCTATGGCAAGTAGAACTTTCGCGTTCAGTAGCTCACATCAAGTGCCCTCACTCGGGCAGACAAGAGACACAAGAAAATGGTTTCCAGGAGCTAAGGTGCCCGATGGCGGATTCCGCTACTGGGGGCAATTCCCGGCGACAAAAGCTGATCGGGCTTTGCTCGTCACTCCTGTAATTGGAAACCCGTCAGGCAACGCGTTAGTTACACCCCTCGGGACTTGATTTGGCGGGTAAACACCCTAGGTTGTCGAGCCACTGGATCCAGTGAACGACGAGAAGGGTAGAACAACATTTGTCGACCTGAGCCACATAGTTATACATCAACCGTGCAGTTCGAGAAAATCAAACTGAGCCCGGGTATGGCAGAGCCTAGCTTTCATGAACACTTGCCCGCAGACCATTGATTTACATAATGATTTGCCTGACCTCGGTCTGCGGACGCAACAAATTGTTTGCGCGTCGTCGACAGCTCCGCAACTTCCTCGTCAGCAGGTGTTCTTTCCTGATGCTGATTTTTGCAATGGAAGGCGAAAGACGCTTTCCTCGCCCCTCCTACGGCTGATAAGCATTGCATCATCATTTCCGGCGTCGGTCGTGGACTGTCCGTGTCTTGAATCATTAAAATTCGGCAGCGGACGCTATGGTTTAGTTTTTTGCTTTGGCTCTTTGCACGCCGCAAAGGAAATGCGAAGATCTCGCCCTGTTTGGAAGGGTTTTTATGAATCAGACCACCAGAATGCAAGTGCCGGGCACCCTGCCGGGCCCGTCTTGACTTGACTGGCCGTCGGCCACGCGCCGAGACATGCAGATTTCCGGCGACCGTTCCTGGCTATCGAGATAGGTTAGGGCGTGATGTCGCTGACTTGCTTGTTTCTTGTTTGTTTTTATTGGCGCCTTCGCGTAGGCTTTACATGTTTGTTTCAGCGAGCGGAAGCAGGTATTTTTGCTGTTCATGCATCACTTAGTGGCGGGAACAGCCCCCTTGACTGCGGCTGGACACTCATAATTTTGTAAGCCTCACATCACGCGGTTTACTAGTACCAACACGCGAACTTCGTCGAGCAAGTTCGCAGCAAATTCGAGATTTCGGCGCACGTTAAATATCCCCATGTGGTCAAAATTAATCCGGAGCCCTTCTCTACGCCGCGCCTCATCACCTGCGTTGCGTCTGCGCGTTAAACCCTAAAATCAATCAAATCAAATCGCAGCAAATTTCGTGTTTCGCCAAGCCACGTATCACGTTACTTCTTGTTGGTCCTCAGACGGTAGAAGCTACGGGGCACGATTTTTTTAGGTGTTTAAATAGGCATCGACAGGAGACGCTTCATCTCTTCGCATTTATACATATGTATGCACGTTTATGCGCAGTTGCTGCATAGCTTAGGAAGACTGGTGTATTGCGTCGGCCGCAAAACTGATGCCGGAGAAAGTTGGAATCCATAAGTGAATAGACGGCGGAACACCGGAACGCATCAGACCAAGTGGATAAGTCGCTTCATCACAAATGTGTTAATGCGGACGCATTCTTTGCTAGCACACCACAACTCCAACAACTGCGCCCTGCAGTGGCACGAAAATGTATTATTAGCGAAGTTTATAACCGTTGTAACTTTGTAAACAGAACTAATTTTTCGAAGACAGTTAAACAACGAAAATAAACACATTTGAAACAAAATGAGATATAAAGCGATTCGAGGAAAAATAAATATGTATCTTATACATGCTCTTACGAGATGCAGATACAAGTACACAACAAATTACCCGGAAGCAGAAGACCAAAGACGAAGAAAACATCGTGGAAAAGAACCAACCCTGTAAGCACTTGCATGTGCACAAAAATTTTCATCTCACTAAATGAACCCATGTAAATAGTAATGCATAAGTGCTGTATATGACGCCTTCTTTTCGAGATGACTTAAATCCACCCAAACAGAATTTGAGAAAACGGCGAAACTTTGTTACGGTAGCTAACGAAACGCAGTCAATGCTATTATAAGATATGATTTTCACGTCACCTAGGGGGAGTTTACGGCCACAAGATATTAAAGAGTATGTACATAATTATGTAGTTGTCAATTTTTAATTACTATTTTACTAACATTTAAAAATGAATAATTCATTCCACCTGACAGAGTGAGCTGTCAGGGGGGAACTCACTAGGAGGCTGCCGTGTAGGTTATATGACGCCAAACCAAAAGCACACTCGCATCGAAAAAATGGATTTGTCTAACTCTGATCCGTGCCACCACAGGATTCGGCTCATGTACCATACGAAATACGAACTGCGCACACGTTCGCCGGGCGTTATCTTACCTGTTTGTTGCAACCTGTTTCCTAGGGGATAATTGCCGAGTTTTTCTTGTCACTACAGATGTACGTGATTTAGTTTGTTTCTGCATTTGCCTCATTTCGAAAATATATTGCTAAAATGGAGATAGTTCTCGAAATCAAAAAAGTTGAGCAATTAACAAATAATGAATGAGATGTACATGAAGCGCCAAAATGGAAAATATCTGCGCCATACACGGCTCTCTTAAGACGAAGATCACAAAAAAGAAGCCACGCGGCATCAAATTGAAATACGAAGAGAAATTATGGACAAGCAGCAACCGTGTAATTTACTGCATATGCACATAATGAATATTTGGCGAAGTTACCACACTGATTCCTTAAAGTAATGCAAACTCAGATGCTAAATGGGTGAAGAAAAAAATCCGACAGAAGAGCACTAACTAATGTGGGCTTAGGCATTAATAGTTATTTCAATATTTATTCAACAAGTCAACTTGGAATATATTTTATAATATTTGGCTCCTCCCTTAGGGAGGAGCAATAAAATACTTCAACTGCCAGCAGGACGCGCCCAAAAAAATCCATACGTTCAGTAGATCACATGAAATGGCTTCACGCACACTGGCAAGCGGCACAAGAAAATGTTTTCGAGACACTGAGGCGACTAAATGAGGCGTCCTCTTCTGCGGCTTTCCTCAAGGTGAAACACTGTGGAGGGTGGAGGGGGGGGGGGGGGGCAATACCTGGCGACAGAGAGGCTCACGCGTTTCAGTTTGCTCGCGTGACCTATAAACGCGCCACGCATTTTGATCTTGCTCATCGGACTCACAAACAGCAATTGCCTCATCGGTACCACGTTAACCAAACAGTGGCTACCGCAAAAGTGAAGGCACATACTTTGAATCAAAGGTGTATAAAAAGCAGGGAATATAACTCCTACATGAGGAAACAAAAGAAAAGCGGGTGTTTTTTCTCAGAGAAAATTAAAGGTTCTAGGTCACCGCACTTGTTACGATATCTTTGATAACGATATCTTTGATATATTCAATGCACAACACACGTATTTCACTACTGCGATACAAATGCATTTTCATGTGTATCTCGATGCAGAAACACAAATAGTCAGAAGTATGTTCAAGAAATCGTGATATTCGATACGGCCCGTCCCTTGCCTTCAAAAAGTAATTACTGCGCCACGGTTTCGTTTCTCCTAAAATTTCGCTCAGACGGATTGCTCTTCCGTACAGCTGAGCATACTTCTCTCTTGAGACAAATTCAGGTTTGAAATTAGCTGAGGAAATATATTCTCGGACACCTTCTCCCGAGATAAATGTTGTCAGGATAATGGAGCGTGCCACAAACTGCGCGCGCGTCGTCGACAGCTCTGGGTCTCACTCATCAGCGGCTGCTCATTTTGCCAATTTTCGCGGTCGCAGTGGAGTGGGATAAACGTTTATGCAGCCTGCAAAACCAGTGCGGCGTGAGCGTTGGCCCGTGTCACGCCCGTCGACCGGACCTAGGTTTTCTTCGGGGGAGGGTCCTGATCCTGTCGAACTGCTGCCGCTCGGGCTTGCTCTAGGCTAAAGTGGCGGACTACTGCAACCAAGATGGAGAAGCAGAGGAGCCAAGCAAGCTTTATCACGAAGGCCACCAGTAGCTACCTGAAACAAGGCGGCTCGTAGCCTCCCCCACCACCCGCGTTTCCTCTTGCCTTTTCAATGGTATTTCTCTCTCTCTTTCGGGCTTGCTGGACGGTCAAGAGCTGTTCGTATTGGTCTTACGAATACAGTGCCGCTTCAAGTCGCGGCGGTAGAGTTCCTGCTTTAAATTCTTCTGGCCGCCTTTTGCAGTCCCACAGCACGTGGTTGAAAATCGCCGTTACTCCTGCGGCAAACCCTGCACTTGCTGTCAGGGTAGGTCTCGATATACATATTGTGCAGGAGCAGTGGTGGCGTCAAGGTCCCCGTCCGTATTTATCTAAATGTTACCGCTTGGCTCTGTCCAGCTTGTCGCTGGGTGGAGGGAGCTTCGTTGAAGCCAGCCGGTACGCCTTCGTGATCTCGCTGTGGGTGACCATTCTGTCCTTCGTGCTATACCAAAGTCACTCTTCGTCTGCCTAGGTGCCGACGCTTGTGAGCAGTCTCGTTGCCATTTTCCTTTTTGTCCGACACCCTGCCTTCGTGCGCTGGAAACCAGACGAGGCGATTCTTGAATCTGAAGTCGGCCCGCTCCAGGATGCGGTGATACCTTCCCTATGCAGTAGTTTCTAATGGATTGTCGAGAGTCGCTGAGCACCGCCTAGCCCCCGTCTACGAGCGCCAGGGCGATGGCCACTTCCTGTGCCTCTTCCGTTCTGTTGCACTTGATGCTTGTGACCGTTATCGTGACGCCGTACGCGTCTACTGCCGCGGCTGTGTAGCTTGAGCTATTCGGGCATTCCGCCGGGTCGGTGAACTGTGCGCCAAGGTCCTGTGCCGTTGTTGTGTTCCGAGTGCACGTTTCACGGTATTGGGTCCACGCGTAGAGCTCGACGGACGTCTTCGCGCAGCGTGTTCTTAAATCCTCGCTGATTGTGGCACCCGATTCGTAGTTTGCCTTCGTCCCGGACAGTTACTTGAGCTTGGAGTCTGCTGTGCTTCTATGATTTCTTCGAGCGTGTTGTGAATTCCCATCTTTAGCAGTTTTTCTGTGCTTGCCATGTCGGGCAGACCGAGTGTCGTCTTGTGCGCCTTTCGTAATGCCAATCTTCTTTTCGCTCTGATACCACTGGTGGTTGGCCGCCACGTAAGTTATGTGGCAGATCACGAAGGCTTGGATTTGGCGGACGAGGTTTTCCTGCTTCATAACTCCTCTTCTCGAGGTCACTCTTCTGAGCAGCCCGCAGGCGTTTGCCGCCTTGCTCGTCAGACGGTTGATCGTCTCCGTGTTTCTTACGCTGGCCTTTATCATCATCTCGAGTACTCTTATATTCGGTACCGTCGGTATTATGGTGCCATCTCCAGTCCGCATCGTGATTAGATCTCACTGTCTCTGTGCGTGGTGACGTTGCTTTCTCGACGGGTGCTACACGAGCAGCCCGGATTTCTTCAGGTAGCACCTGTGCCCCGTGTCTCGGAGGTAGTATTCTAACTCCTCGAGCGCTCTCTGGAGGGTCGTCTCGATGTAGCCGTTTCCTCTGCACACCCACAGGATGATGTCGTCGGCATAGATCGTCTGTTCGACGCTTTGTAGCTTCTCTAGTCTTCGTGCCATTCCGACCATGACGAGATTAAACAGCATCGGGGAGATTACAGACCCTTGCGGGGTGCTTAGGTTGTCCGTGCTCCCATCACCCACCTTGAGATCTCTGGCCAGGAGTTCGGCGCTTCTGCTCGACTGGGTGTCTCCCACGTAGGAATGCCGTCAGGTGAGTCACCCTTTAGGTTTGGCCGCATGCGGTATGGTTTGATTTCACCTTTTTTTTCGTTCGCACCAAGCGAAGAAAACGAGCAGGCGTCCCCCTGCACGGGAGGTTTTTCAGATCGCAAGTGCGGAACACCCTTCCGGGCCAGTCTCGACTTGTGTGACCATCCGCCACGAGCGCAGAGATTTCCTGCGAGCGTTCCTGAGTATCAATATATGTTAGGGGTGGATGTGAATGACTTGCTCTTTCTTGTTTTTTTATTAGATGGCTTCTTACCATAGGGAGTAAATGTGAGGCCTCACGAGAGCAAACATGACTTTTGCTGCCTTTCTTTGCCTTTGTTGTAGCAGCGGCGATTCCTGTCGACAACCACAGTACTGAAGCTTTTGCAAGCCTCACTGCGGGCGGGTATTAGTGCCGCCACTCGAACTTTGCCAGGAATGTTCGCAACTAATTCCCTCTCACCCCAAGCCACTTCTCCCGGGACTTCTTGTCTAGGTTTCCGCACTTATGTTGCTGTGGCAGGTGGCGGTAGTGAGGATAAACGATTTTTCCGAACTGAGAAAAATGTACTGATCTCGGTAGGCATCTAAATTTCTCCGCATTTATGCATGTCCCTATGTGTCAATGTGAAGATGCTGCAGAGCTTAGGAAGACAATGTTATCGCTTTGGTCACAGTGCTGAGGATAGAGAAAGTTGGAATCCACACGTAACTACAAGGTGGAACACACGGACACGTTAGGCCATGTGGTTGAGCGGTTTCTCTACCAATGTGTTAATGCGCACGCATTCCTCGCTGAGCACCCCACAGCCCCAACAACACTGCAACCCCTTGAATTGGCCCAAGAACCCTTGCGAATTTAGTATATGTAATCACTGTAGTAGTGTAAACTTAGGGGAATTGGTCGGAGGAATTCAATTATAAAAAATAAAAAAACATGAAGTAAAAGAAAACTGAAAGTAATTTAACAAAATCAGATACACGTATCTCATACACAATCATACAACGCGCAGATGGAAGTAGAAAAAAAAATTACTCGAAAACACGAGCCGAAAGACAAAGTAAAAATTGTGGACAAAAGTAACGCTTAACCACCAGCATTGCCTTTTCAGAACAAAATTCAAGTTGGCTGAATTAACAAACGTTCTCGCTACAATATAGTAAATAAAAATAACTGCGGACAGCAATTTTAAACAACACAAAATTAAAAACTGATAAAAAGGGAAATTATGAAGGATATGCCAATGAAATAAAAATTAAAAATAGGTATGCCATACACCGCCCTCACAAGACGAAGACCAAGCAAAAAAAACGAAAACACAACTCAATTACAAAAAAAAATAATTGCGGAAAAGCACGAACCGGGTTGCTGTATAGGCACTGAATGTATATTTCGCGAAATTCACACATTTGTTCGTTAAACTACCCCGAATGCAGATACTAATTTGGTGAAGAAAAACTTGAAATAATAAGAAATAGTGAATGTGTGGTGACGCTTATCAGTTAAAATGTTTGGCTCATATCTTTGGGAGGCAACAACAAGCTACTTCAAAGGCCAGCAGGACCATGCGGCAAAGAAAATCCCTAGTCTAAGTAACTCAAATAAATCGTCTTCACGCAGACTTTACAGAGACACAGGAAAATGTTTTCCGGAAACTGATGCGGCAAAATGCAGCCTCCTTTCCTGCGGCTTTCCTCAAGGTGAAACACCAAGCGGGAAGATCGAAAGTGGTGGAGAGGGGCAACGTCAGGCGAAAAAGGCGCTCGCGCGGTCGCTTCGCTCGCGTGAGCTACAGAAACGCGCCACGCATTCTTGTCTTGCTCGTTGTGACTGCGTTTGGCGAGCGGCCAGACTCCGTAAACGCCACTAGAGCAGGAGGTGACTAAACACCTATAGAAATAACTCGCCGGCTTCAACAATTCGGTCAAAGAGCATCCCATTGAGTTTGAATGTGGCCAACTCGTAACATAACTTACGAAGGAATAAGTTTGCGCGAAAGACGAGGACGAAGAGAAGAGCGGAAAAGACGGGCGCAACTTCCAACTGTATTTTGCATGAAATAGCAAAACACATATATATACCTCCCACCGGTGTTACCCTCTTGCCTATCACCGGTTGCACCACCCAATAAGGCGAAACAAGAATCACAAGTCTTGTGAATCACAAGACTTGTCCTGTGATTCTTGTTACGCCTTATTGGGTGGTGCTTGCACTGGTGATAGGAAAGGAAGGTACACACCAGTGGGAGGTATATATATATGATAGTATGTGTTGGTGTGTGTGTGTGTGTTGTTGCTATTCCACGCAAATAAATTTGGAAGTTGCGGCTCGTCTTTTCCGCTTCTCTTTCGTCCCTCGTCTTTCGCGCAAACTTATTCTTCGTACTTCCTGAACCACCTAGCCAGCAATCAGTTCTACTATCGTAACATAAATCAAGCATGTGTCCTTGACGTTTAATGACAAGCATCGGAACTGCCAGTAAGCAAATAAAACAACTCTTTATTGGACTAAACGCTGCGCATACAAATTCACATCTTCGTCCGTCGCGTTCTTTTTTGCCACTGCCCGTCCGTCCTACACTTCCCTCGCTCTCGGCCAGGGCTCAGAGTCGATCGCCGCCGGGCGGCGGGCTCTCGCTCTCTGTCTGGGTCATGAGGCCCGAAATGGGGGCTGTGCGCGAGACGTTGTGTTTAGGCGACGGGCCGCGTTTTCAGCTGGTCGGGAGGCCCCTATTTGGGGGCCGCTTCGATGTCTTGCGCGGGAACTCCAGGGGCCGTATACTCAAGACTGTCTGGCGCTTCGTTCGCGACACATTCCCCCAACCCCGAATGACGATGTCATTTCTCTCAGTCTCTCATCTCGAGAGGGTAGAGCTAGAGCACTGGTGGGGCGCCTGACTGTCGATCGCCGGATAACCCGCCACGTACAGGATCGCACTTTTCTTCGCGGCCAGGGAGGTGTGTGTCACCAACCCGTCCCATTTTTCCAAAGTTCTCTGGGCTGCAGGGACTCTTTCAGTAGCACCAAGTCCACTCTTCAGGTCGACTTTCCAGCACAAGAACTGTGCCTGAAGGCCTACGACGTGTCCAGACGCGCTACTGTGTACAGTTTTTGCTTCTTCGTTTTCTTTCTTTTTTCTGAGGTGGCAAATAACGCTATGTTAGTACGGTGTCAAATGTGAAAATAAGTTAACCGCACGGTTTCCTGCAGTGATGCGTTTAATGGTGTAAAACGTATATGTTTGCGCGCAGGTATGCCATTTTGTCTTTTTTTACATACGGATTAGTATGAATGTATTTGTAATCTGTTTAGCGTTTTCTTTTCTTTTGCTGTATTGTTTTTTTCTTATGTATACAGGTAATCATGCCGTCCTTGTTACTGTATATCTATTCCCAAACATGCCTAAGGCCTGGCACTCAGGTGGGAAGTATGATAAATAGTAAAGAAAATAAAAATAAAGCACTTTCTTCAAGTTTCTGAGACTGAAATTATGGCGCAAGGGGGTTGCCAAGAGATGAACGAGCGCCGCTTTTTTAACGCTATTATATCGAAGCGGCGTCCGTTTTATCAAAAATCGTTTTCTCGAATGCCGGTTTATAGATTCACCAATGTTCGTTGATTTTTTCGTTTAAATTGTTATTTTATTCAATTTATGTACCATTCATTCCAATGCTATTTAAACGCTTTTTACCAGAGGGAATATATTAATTAGAGGTGTGTTCAAGTTTAATTAATTGTTTTTCATCCTTTTGAAAAAATTCAGTATATTGCCGTAGTTTCGCAGTTTTTTTCCCGAAGCTTTTTGTTCAATATTTGTTGCCTTTAGGCTTTGCGAATTTTCTCATTCTTGTGTGCGCTCTAGAGAATGTGTTTGATATTTTGTTAATTGTAAATATTAAAATTGTGGCCGCGCTCCACTGCTTCCAAGGCGCTTCCATCAGAACAGCACCAGTTAAAAACTGATATGCGTTAAAAACGGTTATAAAAAATATAAACGACGCCGTAAGAAGCATGCATATACGTGAAAAAGTCAATGGCGCTTGACCGAAATGGAAGCAATTATACATTTTACAGCACACTGTTACAGTTAAAGTGTCGTGAATTATACGAACGCAATGTAGTGCTGCACCTGAAATTAACCCAATGTTGAGCATTGATGTTTGGGATTCCAAGGTACTACTATTTAGAGCCATGAACGGCCCATTTTAGACGGGTCTAGGACATTTCGATGTACTGGAACATTTCAATGCGGGATGTTACGGTGCAAGCATTCCGGTGCAACCGACATTTTCGTACGCCAAACTTTCTTCGCGAACGGATTTGTGTGCTTATTTGTGTGAAACTTTCGGCAACTTATTATTTGCGTAGGTATTAGGTTATGGATGACTGTCTACGCACTGATTGCATCGTTTGTGTTTATGCTTTGAAAGTTTTCGGTCAGAATTTGAGATTTTTTTAGAGCTTTATTTAACAACTCCTTTAGGCAATACCATTATTATGTATCTTATTTTTTTCTAGGGGCGCGGGCGAGGGTTCAGAAAGTCACAAAAAGAGCAGCTTCTTGCCGCCTTGTGTGGCGCCTTGCATTGCGCAAAAAGAGATATTTAACGATGTTACGGCACATATAATGTTACACTGACGTCGAAAGGGACAAATTATGCAGCTCTTAAAGCTTTATGCTGTCGTTCATGAAACTTTGTGTAAATGAGCTGAAGAAACGGTTTTCATTAAGACTTGTAACAAATAAAACTTGCTCAAACGTAGGCACTTCCAAAAAAAAGACGTCTATTGCTAAGCTTGCGCACCAAGCTTCTGAACTGTGCCTTTTCTGTGCACCCTTCGGTGCCACACACAATAATTGCAGCTCTCTTTCCTAGGTGTAAATTCCGAGGACACCTAAGCACTTTTTTTATGATACAGTGATTGAGAAAGCATTAGTGTCCAGTTGCCGAACGTGCACCCTCAATCGTCCTTTTTTCTTTTCTGTCTGTCTATGTCCGTCTGTCACTCGATTCAGCCGCTGGGCCAAACATGAAACAAGGCTGGAACAAGGAGTATATATAGGCAAAACCGTCCCAAGCTACTGAACCTGGCGAGTGCATATATTCTACGTGTTCAATTATTGTTCAGAAGAAAAACTTGGCCGCGTATCTGCTCGCTTCGCTGCAAATGTCGTCGAAAGGCGAGAGTCTTCTGCAGCCCCTGCCGTCTCATAACATACCCCCCCCCCCCCCCCCCCCCCCCCCCCCCTCTCTCGCACTCCTCGCGCGTCTGACGCGATGGAGGTTAGCTAAATTAAATCCACTTTCCCGCGCTGCAGAGCTCGCACGCCATCTGTTGGAACCTTTTCTACTGTTCGGCTTAGGGTTGCGCTCGAGCTCGAGGCTCGGGCGCCAGCTTCTTTTCGTATTTTTTGGTCAAACCATTGTTTTAACGCCTCTTTTTTAAATTGCTATCGTGAAAACCAAGGCCATGTCTATGCTTATTTAAAAGAACGCGCGTAATCCCGGTTATGTGCTTACATTTTGCCTCAAATGTACCTGGGGTTCCTTCGCGCCATATTATTGGGACATGTATGACAAATCTTGGCAGTTTTAGAAGTTTGGAACGGTTTTGCGTATATAAGCGTCTTGTTTAATAATATTTATAACTTTTGAACCGGTGGCTGAATCGGTGCCGTCCACCGGGCGGGCGCCCTAACATCTGCGCTTCATGCTCGCCAAATAAAGATATATCAATCAATCAATCGCGTTTAAGTAGCCCAAGAAAGACTATCGTCTTAAAAAAGCATTAGGCATAATTGAGGCAAAACATTAGTGCATAACTGGCCGCAGCAGCGTTCTTTTATTCAAAAATAGACGTGCGATTGGTTTTAATAAAAATGCGGTAAAAGACGGTGTCAAAACAGGCCAGATAAAAGTAAATATAATAAAGAAAGATGTCTCTCAAGAGTGAGAGAGAGAAACCTTTATTTGGGGCAAGGCTGGCCCAGGCCTGTTGGGGGAATAGGATCAAAGAATGGGTAAGGAAGGGGAGCAGACCGGCCGTTCTATACACCATTTTCCTTGCTAGAGGTGGGCGCCGCCATTTGCTTTTTCTGACCAGACGCTAGCGCCGTCTATGAAGCGACCGCCGAAACCTCCGCGCTGGGCTGTTAAGTGCGCCGTTCTTTGCGTGCGTCTGCTCGGATCCGTGCATTACCGAGTGAACCGTAGTGTTTGGCCTTAAGTTAGCGGTTGCAGTGCTTGTGTGTGTGTGTTCTGCTTTGTTTCATCATCTGCGGACGGATTTTAGGTCCTAATTTGCTGCCAGAGCGGGAAATTCCGACCCCGGCTGTTGCGAGCAGTAGTAGCAGTGTGGTGGTGGTGCCGGTGGTGCTCCGCAGTTCCGCGATGCAAACGTACCGGTATGGCACCAACTGACATTGAAATCGATATCGGGAGTAAATACGTGTTTTCAAGCCACCGTGCTTGTTATGTTCACCGATGTTTACGGAAGCGCAGACGTCGAATGCGGAGCGCGCACAGCATATGTGGGTCACGGTGATCCGTGCTTGTGATGGACTTTCGACGAGGCGATTGCTACGCTGTTGACATGCAATGTAATATAATCTTTCTTAACTAGACTTATGACGGTTACTGACGAAACGAAATTACCCGGGCGGAAAAATAACACGACCGCACAACCAGTCAAATTACTATTCGAAGGTTGAGCAAAAGGGTTGACGTTCGGGCGAGTTAATATTGGTTGATCATGGTCGTGATCATGATTGACCTAACTCTGCGCAGCGCATGTGGCCTGTCGCTCGGAGCCACCTTTGTGAAACCGCTGCTTGCACCACAAATGCTTTACGCGACCAGCAGTAACTGGTTTGTAATTGTAATACTTTAGATTCCGTGGCAACGCAAAAGGATTAGAAGCTTTTCCTTTGAATGCGTTGTGAACAGTTTAGTTATTTTGTAAATGCAGCGTTCACGCGTATCTCGAGCTGCGTTTCCACATTTGGCTGCCTGCTTATCCTGCTATCGACCAGCGTGTGCGATGGAGAAAGTTATCCTTTCATATCGTTTGGCAGTGTAATGCGTTGGCCTGAAAAAAAGTAAACAAAACGCCGTGATTTTAAAGGTTAGATTAAATGAAAAGGGGATTGTTTAATGCCAATCGGCTGTAATGACCAAACAATATATGGTATTTTAAATTGACTACAAGGAACCAGGAGTTATTGTAGTGTTGTATTCGATCGGCGCTCGTGAAAGATCCCCAAGTGGCAAAATTAACCCGCAGCCCTCCACTACTGCGCGCCTCATCACCCATGAAGCGTCGGGGCGTTAAACACCATAATGAATGAATCAATCAATCATCAACAAACCAATCAATGGCTGTATTGTAAAGGATAAAGTTGCTTCTAACATTTCAGGGGGTTCCGTTCCCTGTCGCAGCTTTGCGTGTGATAAATGGATTTTGCTCCGTCTGCTTGCCGTCCAAGTGCACCCAACAAACCCTGGAGTTGGTCGTTGGTACAAAGTCGTTGCGATTTATCAACGGAATCCACCGATATCTCAACTCGGTGTGCGTTGGGAAGCGATGCAGCAAAAACACGCCGCAACCGCACTGCATTTTCTCCAGGAAGTGTCGTGCACATGCGTGCTGTCAGCGACTGTTTCTCGCTTTCTCTGGTTGTTCAATAACCCACCACCGCGCAGTGCTGACCAAGCGACTTTTGTGCCTTGAACGGCATCGCAGCATTGGCTAAAACAGTTGAAGTTCCGCAAAAAACTAAGCACACGGTGCGAAATACTCCTGAACTACGCAGTGGAGCACACCGCGCCGAGCGATGTTAGCAGCCCAGCGCGCTCAGGCACGCTGGTCGGCCGCCGAGAGACTGGTTTGAGAGTATTTTCCTCCTTTCCCGGCTGCTTATGGAAATGGTGTATACAGCTCGTGCTAGACCGCTTGTGACTGCGAATACAGCAATCTTGTGAAGGATGGGAGTGCCCACGGAGTGAGGGTCTATGGCTATCGCGGGATCGTTGGTGGGGGCAGAGAAATTTCTATAGCGAGTTAATTTGGGGCAAAACCAAATGAGGTGGTGCAGATCAGCTTTGGTTAGGGAGTGGCACTTGTTCACGAATACCTCAGCAGCTCTTGGAAGCGTAGGTAGAGAAGCCAGGAACCCAGGCGGGGTGAGGTTTTTGAGGCGCTGTTCCAAGAACAATTGAAAGAAAAGGTCCCAACAGGTGGCGCGCGAACCAAGAAAACGAGGGAAAATTGAATCTAATTCATCAAACTTCAATTGCATTAATTATGGGGGAGGCAGGGGGAGAAGAACAGCGTGAGGGGGAGAGGGGAGGATGTTACGAGGCGGGGGCGGCCGAAGGCTATGGTATACATTTGCAGCGAAGCAACCAGATACGCAGCCAATTTCTTATCTTCTCCTCGTGTCTATGACTCGGCACATACCCGGGGAACGTATAGCATACCCCATTTCAGGTAGTATGACGGACAGGGCGTTTCACGTAAGAGCGCTAGTCCAAGAATATTGTTCACTGATCATGTCGCACACTAGCCGGTGGTTGGGGCGGGGAGTATTAAAATATTTTAGTGTACGTCTAAAAGAAAAGAAGAACCTACCCGCAATCAGTAGCACCTTTCTCTTCTTGAGCAAAGCTGCCTCAGGGGCTAGCGCGTGCAAGTCGATCCAGCACGTGCTCTTTCAGAAGCGTTCTCGTCGGGCCGGCGTGCGTCTTTTTTAGCTTTGGAGGCACCGGAAAGCCCGTTGAGCGGACGCGTCCCACGCAATAGAAAACATTCATAACGTGTTTTTCTTTTACTTGCCGAAGACTTGCATATGCTCATCTGCTTGTTTTGGCACTGTCGCGTTAATTGCGTATTTCTTTGTTTTCCGTTACTCATAATGTTAGTATACTTGCACCTCAACCTTAACGCAAAGTAGGTAAGGGTTGAGGCATTTGATTTTTGGTTTTTTATGAACCCCGAAATAATAGATTATGATCTTGCTCTACCGCTTGTGCTTTGCAACAATAACGCAAAATGTTTTTGTGCTGCAAATTATTTGTCAATGCAGATATTAGCATAGGAAAAATTATTTTCCTGAATTCGGGTGTGAATGTTCGCGCGTAGAAATTAAAAGCGAGCAGAAAAAGAAAAGCTCGTTTCGTTTAATTGCATGCGTCTTCAAAAGACGCCCACATATCAGACACCTGATTAATTCTAATGTACGAATCAATGTACCAACGCAATTTGTGCAAGTTGTTCAACAGCAAAAAAAAAAAAAAGTTCGGGATGTGCCAAGTGCGAACAAGTATCATGCAAGCGGAAGGAAATAAAAATGCCCTGTGACAAATTGAACAGATGACCCCTTAATGTCGAAAAGGTGACCCATGGGACCTGAAAGGCTTTCGGAACCGACGTCCCCCAACAACACGTTTCATTCCGTGAAATAGCCAGGACACCGGGCTGGTCGAGCGGCGCGGTGAGCAGACGATGCGTCCGTAGCAGACAAGACGACACTGGCAAAAGTTGACTCATTAGCGACGCTGCAGTTGACCCGAGCCTGCTCGATACGTACTAACGCACATTGTTTCACAAGTCGAAAGAAAATTTTACCGGGCTCTTTCCTTCGAGTGAGAAATGCGGCACGAGCGCCACGAAAAAAGCAGGCGTCCGAGCGGGGCGAGCCCTCCCCGTCCACACGGGTAGGGTGCCTCGATGCGCGCCCGCAGAGCGGGGGCGCATCGAGGCAGTCTACACACGGGGGAACCGCAGCCCATGCGGGGTCGTTTTGTGAGGGCTCCCCTCTTGTTTTTTTTTTTTTTTTCCTTCCTGGTTCGGCGAATTTCAAAGGCGAAAAGCTGGCCTGTTTGGGAAACCGTCGCGAGCGGCTAGACCCTGTGTGAAGGCCCTGCTTCTCGCACCGCGGGGGAGAGAACAAGAGAGAAGGAATTGTGTCTTCAGGTCGCGACGCCACGTGGTGTCAGTTTTTCGAAACTCGACGCCGTGTCCCGAAATCCTGGCCATGTCAGAAAGAGTATATGGCTGACTGTGGAGACATTTGGCCCTCCACTGATAGGTTGTGACAAATGTTTTTGTTCCTCTGCAAAAAAAAAAATGAAAACAAATTATTTCCTGTCTTTACATGCTCCTGCGAAGTCATGGCTGTGGCATTCACTGGCTTAAGACATCTTCGGCATGCTGAAGGGTCGTCGGGGAGAGTGTGGCGGATTATTAATGCCCTGTGGAGCTCATAAGCCGCAAAAGAGTACTTTTTGAGTTGTGCATATTGTGCAGATTTTCACCAGTTCGCATAGACCAAGGACAGGTGAGCTTTAAAGTATGTTCAAATATTTTCATATCTCAAATTGTTTAGCAAGGAAAGATTACCAGGGCTTCCGCTGTAAAAAAGACATTCTATTTTCTTGGAACGAATCAGACATTGTTAAATATTTTCTCGTGCTCCCTGGGTAAAGCAAGGCATAAATTTATTCTCTGATATTTTTGTACTGTTTATTTTCTAGGCACTAGGGCGGAGATAGACCTAAAACAGTGGTACAAGGAATGCATATGGCCATTTTAATTGTATTTGGACCCCTTCTTGGAAGTGTATCATCAGAAGGCAACACATTAAAGCTCTTGCACGGGATGAAATCATTGCATTCTACAAGTAAGTACGCACTGCCATTTTTGGGTCTTTCATGGCGCGTTTTTAGGTAGTTTCTTTATAACTAATGGTTTGAAACTTATTTTCAGTGACAGCTTGGCCTGTGGCTCAAGGTGACAGTAGGAGCTTTTCGGAACACGTTAGCGAAACTTTCCTGGAAGTGCACGTTGAGACGGCCCTGGCATAAACACCCGGGTCTTAATTTTGGTTGGGTAAGCTGGCATTTTGTTTTTGCGAGACTCAATTTCTGGGTCTGTTCGTCCTAATAAAATCTCAGTGTTAAGAAGTTATCGTGAATGCCAATATTGGCCATTGTGTTCACATTCCGCCTATTACGGATGCTCCAACAGTGGCCAAAAAAAACCACTATTTTGTATTTTAGTTTTGTAAATATTTAGCTTTTACACCTTGAGAGTTGTTGTTATTTGCCAGCACCACGGACACGCCCAACGTGGTTGCTGCTACAACAATACGGTGGCAACTGACGATTTAAATGTCCCGCTTTTAATACGCCCGTAGCACCAATAATACTCCCAAATACAGGCGTAGCATGAGTAATGCTTGCATTGGATTTTGACAGTTGGTTAAATAAGGGGTAATTTTTTTAAAGGGAATTGTTTAGAGCACAGAAAGTGACGTCTGCAAGAAAATGTGCTATAGTAGCGATTTATAAGAAAATTGTGCAACAGCCTAGTTCAGCATTAGTCAGCTCAACTTCTGCCTCATACCACTACGAACCATGGAGGTAATACATATCGAGAGGGAAATATTTTAGGGGGAACTAATTCCAAAAAAATTTTTTGCCACACTGCGATATTTATGATTTCCTATGACTGGCCATTTATTTCTTTGTGGTAGAAACATCGTTTAGCTGTAAGTTATAATAAGCCAGTTTCACTACAGCATTCTAGGGAGCACATTATACAGTACAGAGAACATTTTTTGCAGAGAGAAGGTGTGTAAAATATAATGCCGAAAGGTGATTATAGTAATTATTATTTCATTAATAAACGAAACCTCTCAAGGATAAAAAAAAACCTTATATTCAGGATACCGAGGCAGCAAAGTTGGATACTTTCCAGAATCAGGGCAATTTCATTGATTGTCTGTGGTGATATTGTTTAGCGCACTTTCACCTTTAGCAGCACTCCCAGAAAAAACCCAAGAAATCACTGATTTTAAATCAATTACTGTGTTATGAAAGGGACTAAGCAACTCACTCATTTAAAGCAACCATGTAACAAAATTTTCTTGTTTCCTTGAAGGTACATGAGGTGAGCAGTAAGTCTTCTCGAGGCCCGGTTATTCTGAGAAGGGACTGGCGGCATCAATATTGCCCGCAAGAAACACATCACGGATTCGCCGCCTGCATTGTCACTTCAGGATGTGGTCATCCTCTTCGCCGCATATGTCATCTTTTTCATCGTGTCATCATGTTCATATGGTTGTGTTCCTTTGGAGAGTTCTTGGGACTTTTGCAGGGAGTTCTTGGAAAGCATGAGAAGTTTGACAGTGGCCTGGTGTCATTTAAGTTGGAGTCTCTGTTTAAATACTTGAAGTGTTCAGCTCTACTTGGGATTTTAAATTATTGGTAGAGGTTAAAGTATCTCTTGAAAGGCATGAAGGAGGTCAGATGAAAGGCATGAAGGGGGTGAAATCAGATGAAGAGGTTTAAGTTACTGGCACATGCAAGTTTCATGTCAACTGAACACTGAAGTCGTGCCTTATTTTTCATCATTGGCACAATGCGCAGACTGCCTTTGAATCTATAGTGGGTGTTAATGTAGTTCATGGCACCGCATTGTAACATCCTTATTATTCAAGTGTAGCTCATGAGATTTTTTTTCATGGCAGTGCTGCTGCTGATGCAAAAGTGACAGTGATTATTTACGCAGATGGCTTCCGCCTTCATTGATAAATTTTAGTACCGGATGTGAGCTGACACCCATGACCTAGAAGAATTGAAAATGTGCGTATTTGGCTTGAACAAGTTTTCTTCTTTGAACAAAGCTGCATTTCTTGCTTGGCAGAAGCAGGGCTTTGGTCACAATTACACTGGTAGCAAGACGGGAGGGTTTTTATAGTACGCAACTGTGAATTTCACCTAAGGTAAAATGTTGAGGCTGGAAAAAATGCTTTCAATTCTGCTTTGTAAAACTGGTCACTTGTATGATTCAACGCTGGCTTGTTTGCTTCTTAAGGATGTCTGACTTGTTCCCGCTTGAATTGATGACGTATATAATTAGTCTGCTTGTTGAATTTTAATCTGTGTAACATGCATCCAGCTACCTGGTTTGCAAAATTATATAAGATTCACGCTGGGTTTTGTGAGATTTCTTGGGATGAATTATTTTAAACAACTACAAATTGTTTGGGCAAGTAACGTGCCTTAAGTCAGGCCTTTTCAGGACGCTCATAAAGTCTATTTTGCCTACAAATAGCTTGATGTTACACTTACGTCTGGTGTCAGGAAACTACTATCTTTAATAATCATGTTCTAATGGTGGCATGTTGCCACATGTGACCTCTCGTGTCAAAATGTTTTATCGTTAATCTTGGCTCGAGCGTTGTTTTCCTAAACTCTTGCACTGCAATGTTGTAGGTTTGTGATAATACAACCGTGTATGACTTGTTTTTAGGCCTTTCCCTACAATTTAATAGCAAACTGCATTTTCCCAAACAGTTATACGTAAACATAGTATGGCAAGCGCAATGAGTCCTTCCGCCTTTGAATTACCTTGGTTTATCTGATAAGACAGCATATTTGATGCTCACTGTTGTCTGTGTCAGTGCCGCGGTAGACGCACACGTCTATTTATTTGTGAAGCAGTTGCCCCTAATACCGTCTTTATTAACCATGTTTTTGAGTAAAGGTGAATATTTGAAAATGCCACTTGGAGCCTAGTGTTATCGTTATGGTATTTATTCCTTGTACGTTGGTCATTTTCTGTGCAATTTAAAATAGACAGGTATTGAAATCTGAAATGTATGCATACTAACACCCAATAAAGTTGTATAGTATATTGAGAAGCAGTGTATGAGTCATAATAGTTGGTTTCGTGCGTATTTTAATGCAAGTATATTGTTTCTTTTACATGCAGCTGAAAGTCAGAAGATGATTCTGCGGGTGAAGCAAAAGACTGTGTGCCGCTCTAGGTGCCTCAGACCAACGTTTATATAGAACTGTGCTCCGATAGGCAACTGTTGGGAACTGTCAGGGACCACACTGCTCCCGTGGTTTCTGCTTTCCAATTGTTGGTATCACTGCGGGTCATATATCAAGGCTGTGTTAAAATGGTGCTTGCGGTTTCCTGCTGTTACCAATGCATCCGCCATCCTGGCATATGACCTCGGTTTATACCGACAGGAAAGCAGAAATATTGGAAAAGTGGAGTCCCATAGACAGCTTCCCAATGCCTATAGGAACACCGTTTTATATAAACAGCTGGCCTGAAGGTACCTGGAACGGCGCACCGGATAAATTCCATAATCATTTTACATGGATCAATGTTCCAGTAACTTAAACTACCCTTTTATTTGGAACAGTGATCCGCATACTTTTATTTGGAACACCGATCCACATAATTTAGTTGCAAAAATATGTGGGGCACTGTTCCACTTACTTTTCAGGATATGTGGAACACGGTTCCAAATATATAACTGGAACTTTTTTGCAAAAAAGTTCCAGTTACTAAGTGGATCTTACGTGGAACCAGATTAAGAGTGTACGGATTGGGAGCAAATGTTCAGCGCTTCCGTATGGAATCCAAAAGACCACCCATGATCAAAAAAACGTTTTCGTCTTCACTGTTATGATCGAGAGTGTTCGCTTTCAGGAACGTAAACAATGACCACCCTAGCGAAAATTCTAATGGAAACTTGTATCAGTCTTAAACATTTCTGTATTAGGTGTATCAAAGGCGTATTAGTCTTATACAAACCTGTATCAGTTGTATCTGTTTTTCTATTAGAATGTATTAGTCTAATACAGATTATTCTATTAGTCTATAAGTACTGATAGGACTAATACAGCTCTAATAGAATTTAGAGGTATCAGTCTATTAGTTTTGTGAGAACTGATAGGAATAATACAGCTAGTCTGTATAAGTTTTCTGAAAACTGATAGAACTGCATTTGTTTTATCAGAAACTAATACAAATAAGTCTGATGAATTAGAAATGTAATTTTTTTTAAATTGCTTGAATTAAAAATTTGGGCAAGTTAACCACGGCTGTTTTATTAGTTTGTTGTTCATAACAACTAATTGAAGTGTATTAGAAACTAATATTATTCAGATATATTTGATCTCTGGATCAAATATTTTCTGGAAAGTTGCCTTCGCCCATGAAAATTTTTAACTAGTCAACACAAATTTTTTAAGGTCACAACAATGGTCACGTTAGTGATGACCCACAATCAAACGTCACATACCTATATTTTCCATACTGATATGGCCTCAGTAATGATTGTGTGGGCTTTGTTCAATTTTTAACAGTATGCCCAGTGATGCGGGAGTAGTGGCCAAAACAGGTATAAGTAATACCTACGATAGCTGCAAGAAAACGTGCTCTACTAAATTAAAAAAAAAAGTTAAATGAGACACTGGAATTTGGTTAAATGCACCAACATTTATTGTGGAAAACGTCCAGGGAGGCAAGGGAGGAGGCCGTCGTCGATAGAAAGCAGATATATTTACACTATGTACAGAGAACCGGGTGCTAAGCAGCCATCTTGTAGCCGCGCCTGGTCGTCTTCTTCTTTTTCCTAGATGTCTGTAGAGCTACGTGCCTGCATCGTCTTCGTCGCCTTCGAAACTTCCAACATTCTCCCGCCCGACAGCAGTGCGTGCGAGCGAGAAAAAGAAAACCGGTGCTGGTACCATCAATAAACGTTAATGTTGCTTAACCAAGTCCTGGGCGAAGATACTGGTCAGTCTTCCTGAATTTAATGAGAACATTATCGCCGCAGTTACGCCCACATTACAGGAAACCAAAGACGTGGAGGCCGCAGTGGCTTTGCTCGCTGGTTTGCAAATGTTAATGGCAGCTCCGCGGGGGAGTTCATCCTTGTGCATCCTGATCGATTCGTTAGTGGGGTCTGATTCAATGGGGGAATCCTTCATACAGGTGGAGTCTTGCGGTAGTCGGGCTGTCGTTGGGTGCCAATCTACCACAGATTGTAGCTGGTGGTTCAAAGTAGCCGTTAGAACTACAGGACTCGAAGCAGCTCCAAAAGGCACCCGAGTTATGTTCCGTGCATCTAAGTCCTGTAGTGGATGGTCTTGTGGGGATGTGCGCTTGCCCGTTGGTATTGGAAGAACGGTCCGTGGGCGTAGCGTCGAAGATCGGCAATCCTGCATCTTAAAACGCAGGCTAGCCGTCAAGGTGACAACCTTGTCGAGGTACTGCCCGGCGTCTAACGTCTCACTCTCGAGCAAGTCGTCTGGTGTCTCCTCAAAAATCGCATCATCCACTGTCTCAATCTGTGCGTACAATGCGCCGATTCGCTCAAGAAGTACACTCACTGCAGATGGTGTCGCCTCTCCGTGTCCTCTTATGTGGCCTTCCGCTTCCGCTAGAAGGCCATCCAGTTGCGCCGGTAGTCTGAGGCGTCGTTGAAGTTGCCGCTCCATCTGGTCACACGCTGCTGGGAACGCTCGCCAAGATCGCAGGTGCCGCGTCGTTTCCTCTGCTTTCGCGGCTACGTGCGTCGATGTGCTTGGCGTCGGCTAGAAGTCCCGGGTTTCGGCACCATGTGTTGGACCTCTGGGTCCTCCAGCTGCGGCGCGATGCTCAGGAAGGGGAGCGACACGTCGTGATCCGATGAGGCTTTAATGGAAACAAGAAGAAGAAGTGGGGCGAGCCGGCACAGCCACATGAGCATGCGGCAGCTCGTGAAGCGTAATGAAATGATGATGGTTAGCGTCGTCTGCTGCAAGGGGTGACGAAGAGGAAGTCACAACATTTATTAGCATACAAACCAGGCTAAACAAAAAAGGTAGAACAAAATACAATGCCGAAGCCTGTCAAAGTGATTCACACCAAAAGATGAATTGAAGCAACCAGAGATGCGAAGACAATGAAGCAGTTAAAAAGTCATCGGTATCCCAAGGCTTTCCTCTTCAGAGCACATAAGCACACCAAGTGCCAAGAGGAATTTTCTTTTTGTACCTTCAGCCTTTTTCCAAGCAATTCCTTGCTTACGCAGGACGACAGCTTTTCAGCCAACAGCCAACTGAGTCACGTAATGCTCTTGAGTGCTACAATGCTTAGTAGAACACGCTCAGTCTTTCTCAAACATGTTCGGCAAATCGCCGACATAGTGAGTGCCACTGACAGTGAGCGCGACAGATACACTGCTGACTTTCTCAAGACAGATGATTACACACCGCGAACTCTGCATGAATGTGCTAATGTGAGCAATATTTTTGTATTGCTCACACACAAGATGGGTGCACACTAACACGCAGCTGTGGTCAGCCAGCTGACATGCTTTTTGAACAGCGTATTACTGCCCCTGCGTGCACTTAAACACTGTTTTCCGAGTATTCTTAGGGCGTGTGTAGCTTACGGAGTGCAGTTGCTATCTATGCACTGCTACACGTTCGAACTGAACCACTGTGTGTGGCACAGTTGCAAACGTTTTCGGAAATGCCTCTTTTTCAGCACCTTCAACTTTATACACAGTGCCTTTTCCCAGTGGTCCCGATTCCCCTTTTCCAGCTACGTTTATCCCAGGAAGTGGCTGCAGATGGCTTCAGTGTTTACCGACATCTTCAAAGTGTTGAAAAGCTTCATCGTCTGCATTTTCATGACAAACCGCTCGCACACTTGGGCTGGAACAGCGTTAGCACTGCTGATGAGCTTCAGCAAGATGTCATTGCCTGTCTCAAAAATGAAAGCGGAATTCGCCCACAGGGGGCCCAACTCAGCAACGCTTTTAGGCAAGTGGAGAAGCTGGTGCTACGTTGAAAGTCATGGCTCCTTTGCCATACAATTCCTCCATTTGAAAGACGAAGTTCGACAACTTGTCCATGGCGTTACGAACATCACATCGAGTGATGCTGTCCTTCAAAAGAAGGTGGGCAGCCCCCACAAGCAGGCAGATATGATTGTGGTAGATGTCAGCCAAAATGCCGTAAAGGCAGGGTGCAGCGTAGAAAAGGATCCACCATTTCCATTCGCTTGCTTTCCACGAAGGCCGCTCATCAATGCTTCGTGGAAAATTTGTGAACCACTGTGGTGGTTTGAGATGCATTAGTCTGTGGTTCAGCTTTCTCAGCTTATCAGCTTAAGCAGTTTTTCCTGCAAATGCACCTGGGGTAAACCAAATGTCAGCGAGCTGCCTTGCTACCCATTCTGGTATGCAATGCATATAGTCTGGGCAAACTGTCCACACAAGGCCAAAACGAGGAAGACGGGCTAGTGGCGTGAATCCTATTATGCCGCGAGACATCACTCCTGTTTCAAGCGATGTTTTCATGTCTTGCCGCACAGTTTCGTTGGTTCTTGGTGGAGCAGCATTGTGACCCTCCTTCACCACTGGGTACTTGATTGACCCTGGAAGTGAAAGACAAATATCAAATCAGTCAATAATGTCTTCATTAATTTTTTATCTTATGTTGGCTTACCATAACCAGAATGAACTCCTAAATACAGTCTTTTAAAAGAATTGCACTGACATTATAGCAGTCGGTATGCTAGAAAACAATTATTTTATCTTGCTGCTGTTAGTCAAACTGCAAATATACCCCTAGCGCGTGCATTTTTGCTTCTGTCAATTTAATAAGAACAGTTTCGTGTTCAAAAGAACTTACACAGAAATAAAAGCAGTATAAACTCACCGTTACTTTGGATGCCTTTGGGATGACAAAAACTTCAGCCATAGTAGCCATTGTACTGTTTGCCATTTAGCACTGCTGCTCGGGCTGGGGAGTCCACTCAGCAACAGATGACACGAACTGTTGACTCGATCGTCACCCCATCACACTGCCACTTGATGGTTCCAAAGCTGTTGACGCTGTCAACAAAGAGTTCTAAAAAGGGCATCATCTTCGGTTTGCCCTCTCCAAAATACAGTCCACACAAGAACACATTGCTCCATCGGAGGGACACTGGCAGCTCGTTCACAACACATTGGATAGGCCACAGAGGTGCAATGCTGGACTTAAAAACTTTTGCCCCATCAGTGTTAAAGGTTAAGGAAAGGTCATGTGGCGAAGCATCCTTCATCACCTTCTGGTAAAGCTGTCCATCACTGAGATCCGTCATGACTGTCCCTGCAACTTTACACTGTCTCTGCCTTAGAGATGTTAACAGCCTCCTTGCAACCGTCTTGCTAGAGAGAGCAACCTCCATCTGCTTTTTAATGTCCAGGATTTAAAGGCGTTTTGACGCGTGCTGACTGAGCTGCACTTGGGGCAAGTGAGATCGCCTACATTAGTGCTTGGAAACTTGAAGCCGCACTCTTGACAAAGGTAGTGTTCTTTAACGACATCAGTTTTCAACTTCCTTCACACCTTCCTCAGCAAAAATTTAGATGTGGGCAGCACGTCTCTCCCTAGGTAGAGATTCACCATCGTAACCAACTTTTCCATGTCCGTCCAGTTCAATCCAGCTGATGAACTGAACGCCATCAACGTCATCATAGCCTCCCTGATGGTTATGTCAGAGTTGGGCAAGAATTTCTCGGTAAACATGGGGAAAAAATCATTCGGAGGTTGTCCACAGTCGTCTGACTCACTGTTACTTTCGTCACTGCAGTGTTAAAAACCACTAGTGAAGTCCGCCACATAGCAGTCACTTAGGTCGTCGTCGCCTTCTCCAGGACCCCCGTCAGCCGCACTGTACTCACCGCCGTTCTCTCCATCGCTGTCATACATCTCACTGAACTCACACATGTCATCAGGTTGAACCCCTTGGTCATGGCTTAAAAAAGAGCTTTGTGGTGCCATATGGGTTCTAGGTGCGGTCGAAGTAGACGATCCGTTGCACACTTGCCTAGATGATCCGTTGCCCACTTGCCTTTGATAACGCAAAGTTGAGCGCGGCAGCACATACTTTGCGCCTGGCAGCAAATAGCGCTTTCGTAGCTTTGCTGAGGACTGGTCGGTGCTGCTTTCCTCCTTCTAAGCGTTAAGCGAACGCTGCGCAACTTCTTTTACGTCCTTGTCGATTCCTTGCTCCTCACTTAACTCGCCCCATCACAACATACATAAAATAAAAGAAAAGAAAGGACTCTGCATGATTACAGTTTTCAAAGAACACGAGCGCATTTTCCCTGCCTCTTACGATGCATCAGGCAACTCATAAAGACGAATTAACCTGTTGATTGGGTGGATAAAATATAACGTGGCTACAGTGCACTGTAATGCGGCATTAAAACCGCCCGCAACCTCTCCACTGCACCACTTCGGTGACTTCGGCGCTGCATAACAGTCATCCGTAAATATACAAAAAGCACACACTAAACGTAACCCTGGAAAGTTAAAAATTGAATGCCAATTAAAAAGTTACATCATGTAAAATATATCTGGTGATAACCTATTCTACATAATTAACGTCTATAACATTACTTCTCGTTTTGCATCACCACTACAGCAGACCGGATAGTCAAGCCATTTGGTCAAGAAAGTCCTTTAGCCATAGGTGCAGCGGCCTCATTTGCACGTGTTGTCTTGTTCTGCGAGAAAATATTTGCCTACGTGCGGTTTAGGGACGACAACAAAAACGTTGCCTTGGCCGTGAGTGACATTACAAATTTCAACCCAAAAGGAGTGAATGACTATAAAAAATAGAAATGGTACGAAGTCTTTGGGACGATGAGAAGCAGTGTGGCTATTACCTCGCCCAAGTAGTGAAGTTGTTCGGCAAGTCCTCGTTCGTCTTCCTTACACGCGCAGTTAGAACGATCTTGCCAATTTCTGAGATTGTTTTGAAATTGTTTTAGCCACCAAAGAGGACGCCGAGGAAGGCCTTAAGAAGCGCATCCGAATACCCGTGCGTCCTCTTGTTGACGGGGACTCGTTGGATTGCGAATCCGGGACGACAAGTGACGATTCATTCAGAAAGGTACCCTATGCTTAAACTTCTTGAGTTGCCTGCGTTATATTTAAAACATCAGTCGTACACAAGGGCGCATTAAACATGTGCTTCTCGGCACCAGCTACAGTGCATGCATATTAGTCCTGATACACTTGCTTATTTAGCGGTGGCGGCCGCAATGTGCGTAATCATACTTTGCATTCCGGTGCGACGTAGTGCTAATAAGCATTATTTTTTAACGTTGCCTTAAATGTGCCTACATATTCTTAAATCAAACTGCGGCCCCGGTCTCCTCCATTTTCTCCCATTCTTGTCTGTATTTTCGCTCTTTTTTTTCGTAGCTACACGTGTTTTTGCACACAGAGTTTTTGTGCACACAGAGCCTGTTGATAAGCAATTACGTTCACTTCGTGCACATCGTATACATTTAAGCCGTAATCTGCATGCACGTCTATAAACGCTTGAACATAAAAAAAATTACGACTGAAGCTTTTCTGTCTGCTGTGGTATACCTGAGTGATCTACAATTTTGATTTAGGAAAAGGGGAAAAAAACGAGACCAGGGCGCTGGTGGCGACCGAGTTTCGGAAGCAGCAGACACCTGCTGTTCAGGGATTCCAGTGAAGAAAACGACGTAGTGCCTCCCCTGCGGCAGGTCTCTTTGAGCTTTGATGTTACTGTTTTAATTGAGGATAACCTGCACGCTTTCTTTGCACCTATGCATTAATGGGTGAAGGTTGAAACCTACTCCAAAAAATGTGTTATTGTTGGCAGTGAGCAACTATTGGATTCTACAAATCAAATTGGGCACATTTCTTTGCATGTTATTACACCAAGCACGCGTAAAAGTTATTGTAGAGCACAAAAAGGTGTCTGGAACCTTAATGAGCACGCTGTCCATGTGGTAAAGGCCCAAGAACTTGACCCCTCTAGCTGCCAGGATTGATGCCAAGGAGGTTATGATCTTCCTAACATACATGTTTGGTCACTTTTCAAAAACTAAAAGTATGATTTAAATTTTGCATGATTCGTCTGTCTGAAAAACAGTGCCCTTAGACTTACATTCTCGGGTGCATTTATGCCTAGGGAAAAAATGCCAGCTGACACATCTAACGGTATGATTTGCTGCGTTCATCTCTAGGAATCACGGAAAATACATGTGACCGCAGGCCAAAGGACCTGCAAGTTAAAAAGAAACAAAAAGACTTCCCGGATGATGCTGTGTGGGACGAGGGCACCCAAGAAGAAAACGCCAGGCACCGTGAGGAGAACAGAAAATTGAAGGCGGAGAACGCTGAACTTTCAAGGAGCAATAAGATGCTCACGAAAGCGCTGTGCAGCAAAGTGTTTGACACAGGTTTGGAGCAAAGTTCATAGTTTACAATCAGCTTGATTTGACGCATCAGCTTGATTTGCCTTCTTGCATGTTTTGTATGAATGCCAGCACCGATTAAATTTTTAGGGGGTGCCGAGAATGAGACTTTTGTCTTTCTCTTGGAAAGATGGTATTTCCGTTTTTGTAATAGAATACCTTGCTAGGCTTTCAATTTCTTGGAATTAAACATCAGAAGCTTGCAAAGGCTTCAACTACAGTGGTTTCACATGAAACGGAACCTCAAGGGATCGAGAAAATGGTATCTGTTTTATTCAGTGTGCTATCAACAGAGGGAATAGCTTCAGCATAGCATGATGCGGTAAGGGCAGTAACCGCAATGACAGATTATGGGCCCAAGCTATATGCCGCAAAAATGCGCAGTTAGATTTTCTTTGCTTAAGTAATACCGGAATTTGAAGAAAATGTCTCTAGTCTCCATACTCATTCTGCCCGTAAAATGTGGGATTTATTGCGTACAGAAAAATGACTGCACATTTAGCTTGTTCCAGTTCTTGCTGTGTTTTTTTGGCACCCATACTCAACATGGTAAATGGTGCAGTTAAGAAACTGTTCCATTGAAGCTTCTCTAATTTTTATCAAGATTGTACTGTAAAGCTCATTTATAGTGAATGTCTCATTTTTGGTGTTTATATAGTGTTTCTCGGTCTCGTGTGTAGTGCGTCACAGTAGCAGATATATATTTTGTGTGGAGTCTGCTCAGGGTGACTTCAGCGAGGGATTTTTTAATTTATGTAACTAAGGTTTAAATGCAAATATTATGCCTTGTTCGATTCCAGAAAAGCGGATGTTCGGTGTGCCCGCAGTCACCCCTATCAACAGGCAGTATTCAGCAGCCTCAGTGGGCCCAGTGGCCCCAGTTAGCCCAGATGCGCCTCCAATCCCTTCTGCGGTGACCACCTTCGGTGTTGCGAGAGTTGAGCAACATTAAGCCCCCTGTGAAAGCTGCCCAGCAGACCCAGCCTCCATCTGCACCCGAGAGAGAGCAAGGGCTCTATGCCGCCACTGAGGGGAAGGTTAGTAAATACAAAAAGTTTTATGCTTATCCGTGAACGTTTATGGACCCTGGTTTTGCACCATGAATACACCATCCTAGGGACAATTATTTTATCACGCTTTATGCTTTCAGAAATCCTTTCAAAATGATTTTTTTTATTTTTGCACACTTGAAGGCATTGTAGGGCTCATTACAAGCTTATTATTTGTGGTTTGCAAAATGTTTCAGGTGTACCTGGGTTCTGATGTTTTGATCTCGGAAGGAGCCTACACCCGCCTCATGCGCCTGAAGGGTGACAGCAAGTTTGTCCGGGAGGCTGCTGTTGCGGTTTTTTCAATTGAAGGGCTTGTTGGCAGAAGCGTCACAGGCGCCAAGTTAAACCGGACCAAGGGAGACGCAAAGCCGGCCATCAACAATGCCAAATATTTGGTTTTGGCAGGTAGGCCTTTTGCTGGTCCATGTAGGCAGCATAAATGTAGATATAGTTATGTTTAGTTTCAGTTTCTTTAAATATAAAGTTTGTGTAGTGGAACTCAACCAGTCTTCACATATGAGCTTATTTTTCAGAGATGTCAGCAGTGAAAATTCATCCAGAACCCTAATGTTTATAAATTTGTCACAATGTTACTTGTTTCATTAGCAATGTGACTGATGTTGCCACTTCCCATGTTCAGGTGGCCTAGGTGATTAACAGATTTTACCTTGTCTGTGAGGAACACTTCTCCACTAACCAGAGCAGAGAAACAAAACTTTGCTAGATGAATTTGGAGAGTTGTGTGGTCATAAATAAATGTCATGTGGTCATAAAAAAGGACAACCTTGAGCACACTTTTAGGCCACCAGCTGCTCAAGCAGCATATATGCCATTCGCTGGCTTGCTGAACTGATTGCACAGCTCTTAAAAAAACAAATGTAGCTTCAAAAGTAGATAGTCTATTACATTGCTTTTACACATGGCTATTTCCTTGTTTCCTCCAAGTCCTTTTGATAGTAGGAGTGCGCGGATGGAAATATTAACCTTCAAACTGGGCAGGCATAATCTGTGCTCTCTCTCAGACTTTTGTGTTATTTGTGTTCATCTTTTCGCGCAGAGTTTTTCACCCACTACCTGGAGAAGACATGCCCAGCTGAAGAGGTTGCAAAGCGGAAAAAGGACCTCAACAGGATCCTGGCCGTAAAAATGTCTGACCTCTCAAAGCCGACTCCTAAGGAGACGAAGACACAAAATGAAGACCAGGCAGCCAGTGTTGAGGAAACTGAAAAATAAAGGCAATGCAGCAAAAGAAAATCTTTTATGTGGTGTTAAGGATCCTTCCAGTTGTGTACCTGCATAGGATACGGTGCAACCATCTGCCTATGATGCATGCCTTTACCAAAAGGCGAGCACGCAGATTGGCACTAATAGGACTGATAACCACTGATACAGACTAATAGACCTAATAGACTAATACAAACTAATAGGCCTAATAGACTAATACAAACCAATAGACCTAATAGACTACTACAAACTAATAGACGTAATAGACTAATACAAACTGATAGACTCATACAAACTGATAGGTCTATTAGTGGCAATAAGCATATACGTGTATTAGATTTTCTATCAGAATTTTTGCTAGGGCACATGTACGTGAAAAAGCGTCCGCCTGCGCGCGCACTTAAAGCACCGCGCCCAGCACTAGCTTAACTAGGAACAGGATGGAAGACGAGCGTCTGCAGGCTAGCAGGAGAGTGCGGAGAGTTAAATGTGAGAACAGGTATGCAAAGGTATACTTCGTGCTTCAGCTTCCCAGCGCGCACGTCATGCTCGCGCGCGGAGCGAAACCATCGACCGACGCGAAGCAGCGCGACCACAGAAGACCAAAACAAATTTTTGTCTTTACTTTAATTACAGCGCTTTCCGGAACGTATAGGTACGAAAAGGTTGTCCTAACCACATTGACGCAAAATCACGCGTCGCGCGAGCGTCGGGGTCGTTCGGCGGCAACGCGCAGACACGGGCATTTTCAATCGCGATTGAAGTGAATCGCGATCGAGTTTTCGAACGCGCTCGATGCACTGCCGCTTTCAATCGCGATCGAGAAGTTGCATGTTGCATTCATGTACGCCAGATGGCACTAACCCAATGTACTTTCGGCCGGCGTCTGGTAACTACGCGCGGCCGTAGGTATACGCAACTATGTATATGTTACCGCATGCTCATTTGGGTGAAGGTATTTGACACAATTTGTGGCGTTAGTTGAAGTTGTCGTCTTCTGTGCCATTACTGAGCGGGGACGGAGTATCCCCGCTTTTGTTCGGTCGCACTTAAAAAACCAGGATTGAGTTCATGCGGGATCGAGCTCGATCGCGATTGAAACTACCGTGTCACAGGGGCATGAGACCTGCGAAGTCACGCTATAGTGTAGTATAGTCACGCGCTAGCCGCCGCGTCGGTGCGCAGCTAGACACGTTTGTATTAAATATGCTATTAGTTGAAGTCATTTATGAGCAGTTATTGCCGATTGTTGAACTGCACTTAACAAGACCCTAGCCTCATAAAAAATATTTGCGGGCAAATGTTGAGATCCTTCGAAATGTATTTCAAGTCATTTCCCTAAACGTTTACTACTACTACCGTCAAATCTGAACAAAATAAGATAGGATGACGAACGAAGACGCACCTAGCACAACTTTACTTGCTACTTGATTTAACCTTGATGTTGTGTACCAACTAGAGCGTCGTGAATTCAAAGTGTGACCAAAGCAAATTTTGGGGCTGCCTTGATACTGAGGGAACTTAAAGCGCAAATTAGTCACGGACAAAGAAAGGGGACAACAGGACGAGCGCTAACTACCAACAAAATGTATTTGGAAGAACAACAATATATACATGCCACGCTTTCCACTTGCTTACCAACACACATGCGCAGAGACACTTATAATCGCCTGAGATAACAGAGTTCTTTTTGAGAAATGGACACAGATGGGATAGAGATACAGTGTCTAATTTGCGCTTTCAGTTCCCATTATGCATCACCAACAGGCCCAAACCATGACCCTTTTGATACTGAGGTTACCGTTGAACGTCACTTGTAGGTTATACGGCAAGGCACTCTGGCCCCCTTTGTTTGCCTTAAAAAAAAAAAAGAAAAGCCGGGGAAAGCCACATTTTAAAAAAAACAATGTTTTGCCAATATTCGAACCATGGACATTTAAAACAAAACACCAGCACACATGCGTGCAGCTGCTCGACCACGCCAGGAGGCGACGAAGAGTCCCAAGAATTCGGTACCCTAACAGAGGCTGCCAACGAATATTGTCGAGTGGTTTGCTTTGGTCGTGTTTGAGAAATTTGAGCCCTGGTAACGCTTGTTTCTTACGCACCCATCTTGAATCCGAGGGCAGTTATGCTATTACTACAAGCGATGTAACCACAGTCCCTTATTTGAGTGAAGAAAAGCTATCGCAAAACCTCGGTCTCCCCTACGCAAACCACGGTAGCAACGAATGGCAGGCCATTCGCCGCTAGCATTTTGGCGTTGATAAGGATTGGTCGTCACGCACCAATCTTCAGCAAAGCCCCATAATGCTAATATTGCAAGCGATGTAGCCAGAGCTCCTTATTTAACTAAAACAAAGCTATTGCAAATACCCGATCTCCCCGATGAAAGCCAAACAAGCCACAAATGAATGAGCGCTTTCGAACAGAAATAGCGTGCAATTTGTCTCAATCCAGCCGATAACCGCAAGTTAAAAAGAAATTGATTCTCTTCTGCTGAAAGAAATGACCCCAAAGCACGAGAAAGGCGTGAAACCCGACCACTGCTGCCTGCTTTCCGCTGCTTTATCGCGCTGCGTGGACGCCGATATCTGGGAGCGTAGACATCGGTGTTGCTCGCGCATCAGCTCGCGTCGCCACGCGAGGAAAGCGCCGAAAGTACGCTGCATTTGGTTGGGCCTTTAACTTTTACTAATTGTGCGTCAGCTCCTCAGCGCCGCAGCCCCAGCATCGTGCTAGGAGCGAAACCATCGACCGCCGCCCAGAACGACAAAAAAAAAAAAAATCCATGTCGCATGAAGTCGCGCGGAGGGCGCTGCGGTCGCCGAGGTGAGCGGACGTGCATCACGTCGGCTCAGTCGATTATGTTCATTAGTGCCGAAATAATTGCACTCATCGACGAAAATTTGCTACCACGACAGGCTGCTTGACCAACGGATCACGCTGACACCACTTTTCGGCAAGGCCAAACCGAATTTTCATCGATTTATTGGTGTCAGAAGATCTTAGAGCGAGACCGCCGAGCTAGGCCTAACCTAGGCCTAGTACGACTTTGGGCCGGCGCGCCCGCCGGCCTCGAGCCACCGGCCCCACCATCACCGCATCGCGGTTATGGCAACCGCGATGGACACGGGATACGAGCCCGATCAAGAAAACGAGTAACACCAAAATCTCCACTTACAACTGGACCAACGTGACGGACGCACCGCCATCGCGGTCCCAGGCGAGGACTTACCGGCAAACGACACCGGGGGGTGGACACTCGCCAAGCGACGCTCACCGCCGCACCGAGAAACCCCACCGCTACCTGCTACCGGTGAGTCCACCGCCAAAAAGCATGAACCTCGAGTTTCCCAGGCGCAATTTGCGCGGAGGGTCACTGCAGGCATGACCAAGGCGGCCGGCATGCCGGCTAGCATCCCCAGAGACGAACATAAAGTTATAGTACTGCCCCGCGGCGGGCTGAATACCGGTCGCGTGGAGGCTTCGGCACTCATGAACGCGGTAATGGCAGCAACGGGAACATCGCGAGAGGAAACCATGCAAGATACAGTTTGCGCCAACGTAGCACAGAACATCATAGTGCTAAGCACCCCGAGCGAACAACGAGCGATGAGATACGCCCAGCTTCGCACGCTTAACATCGGCGATCAAATATTCGAGGTCAGCGCCTACCACGCGGCACCCCACGGAACAGCCAAGGGGGTCATCCACAATGTCTCTGCCACGAACACCACAGACGAAATTAGGGCTAATGGGTCAACACGCGTAACCCAACGGCAATCGACGCCCCACGAATAGGTGACTCTAACGCGGTAATCTTCCTATCCAAGCAATAAAGTCCTCGCGACGGTGAATAACTATCGCGCCGTCCTAGTGCGCTGCAGCCTGTACTGGCAGCACCACCAGGTGTGCCGCCAGTGCGGAAAAATAAGCCACTGCCAAGACGTATGCCCGCAACCGCACACGCGAGTATGCTTTGCCTGTGGGAAGCCAAACCCAGGGAAAAATCACGCAGAGGAAATGCAAACCCCACTGATAATTGCGCGGGGGTCAGCACCCGTCCGGGGCACCAGGCTGCACAACCGATACAAACTCCCATATTTGGTTAAGAAGCGCCGCTGGGAACGCACCAAGATGGCGTCGCCGCAACGAGAACGCGTTCCTAGAAAAGATGCCGCGAGCTTCCCGCCACTCGAGACCCAAGGTCACGAGGCGCAGCCGCAGCTGCTCGCGGCGAAGCTCCGCCCCCGACCGCACCGCGTCGAAAAGAAGCGGGAAAGCCGCAGCAGACAGGTGGCGCGCCAGCAGGAACGGACGCACCGGCATCCCGCTCCCAAAAAAGAGTACGTGGACGAATGTAGTCAAGGGTCCAAACGACGGGAACAATCGTCACAGCAGAGCGAAACGATGCAAGCCCTAAGGGAGGAAAACGCAGCCCTCAAGGCAGAAATCAGGCGACTTGACCAGCGACTTGAAGAAGCCCTGCGATACCTAAGTAATCAGCAGACGCAGCCAGAACGACCACCCATCGCAAGTGCCAGCCCAACCTACATGGCAGAAACGAAGGGTCCCGCTTCCTCCATCACTAACGCCACGACATCAACAACAGGCACCCGACAACACCAGCAAATCCAACAGCGGCTGTGCAAGACCCGCAGCCCAGGGAGACTGCACGTCCATCACCCTCCGAGATCGCCATGGAGGATCAAGAAGAGGAATCCCCACAAACGAACAATGAAGAGCAAGAACCGCGGACCAAGAACGGAATAGCGTCGCCGTGCGCCTCCGCCGGTGCACCGAAGAATAGATAGACTCGAGAAGAGGATGGATACCTTCGAACATCGCGTAAATTCACGTCTCACAGCAGTAGAACGCCGCCTCGACGGGCTACAAGAATTCCTCTACAGAAAGCTTGGCCGCGAAGACGACGTTGCAGACACCCGCAACCCAACTGCCCAATCACAGACACTGACATGGTCCGAACATCAACAACAAGCCCAGGCCTGAAGATCTGTCACTGGAACGCTAACGGGTTCCAGTGCAGGAAGGCGGTGCTACAACAACATCTGCAAGGCACCAAAAAGCCACCAGATGTCATCATGATCCAAGAAACACACACCGAAAATGCACCGTCCTTTCCGGGCTACCGCGCACACGCAAACCCCCCGAGCGCAAGAGACTGCGGCAAGGGAGCTGCGCAAGGGGTATGCACCTTCGTGAGAAAGGGACTCACTTTCATCAAGCACGAGAGCTTCCTCGGACGCAGCACCATTGAACACTGCGCGACCGAGGTGGTGATCGGCAAGAAGAAGCAGGAGTCCTTTCTACTCATTAACGTCTACAGCAACCCAACCCACCGACAACAAAAGTTTCGGGCCCTTCTGCACAACGCGTTACGGGCGGCTCCACGTGAAACAATTGCAGTGTGCGGCGACTTCAACGCTCCGCACAATGAGTTGGGCTACAGTCGCACAACAGTCAAAGGAAGGGACCTGCTGGACGACGCTACGAACGCCGGCTTCACCCTATACACAGACCCAGCGGCCCCCACATGAATAGGCATGTTCATCACAAAGGACACCAACCCAGACCTGTCTTTCGTTCGAGTGGCAAGAACGGCTAGAGGAGAAGTAAAGTGGAGCAACACAGGCTACAAGCTGGGAAGCGACCACTACATCCTCGAAGTGGTGCTACCGACATCTGAGCTGTACACCGCAGCGCAACGGCGAACACACAAGATTACGGACTGGGCTCGATTTCGCTCAGCCCTGGAAGAAAAGCAACAGGAAATCGCAGACATCGATGAATGGACGGCGACCATTAAATAGGCGACTTCCGAAGCGACCAGGGAGTTGGAAACGGACGAAGACATCCAGCAAGTAGATAGCAGGTTGGCCCACATGCTAGAGGCGCGACAATCGCTGCAGAGACGATGGAAACGCCAACGACACAACCGAAAGCTCCGCAAAAGAGTAGCGGAGCTTGGAAGAGCCATCGAGAAATACAGCCAGGAATTGTGCGCCCAAAGATGGCACGCCGCATGCAGCGCGGCCGACGGCCAGCTCCACAAAGGCCAGACCTGGAACTTACTCAGGCACCTCTTAGACGACACGACGACCCGAGGATACCAGCGGCCCGACTGGCTCAGATCATGTTTAGTGCAATTAAGGCGATGGGAGAAGAAGAAACAGGCAAACGCATCAACGCGCGATACCTGCCCAGCACCGCGCCTGAGAGGCACGAAGAGTATCAAGGAACGGCCAACCCGACCTTAGACCGCGATATAGAAGAGTGGGAGGTGCGAGCCGTGCGGCAGAATCTCAACTGCAAATCGGCGGCAGGCCCGGACCACGTTACCAACAAGGCCCTGAGGAACCCAGGTGACGGAACAGTCACGGCCCTCACAAAATACTTCAATCGATGCTGGCAAACGAGAAAACTGCCCCTACAGTGGAAGACGGCCCGAGCGGTCCTGATACCCAAGCCCGGCAAACCACCCGGCATCGAGAACCTCCGCCCCCGATCTCCCTTACATCATTGCGTGGGAAAGATCTTGGAACACGTCCTAATGAACAGATGGCAGCGCTACCTAGAAACGGAAGGCCTCTACCCCGACACCATGCTGGGATTCAGGGAGAGGTTCAGCACCCAGGACACAATGCTCCTGCTACGGCATGAGATACTAGAAACATCCGACCTGCAGAGCGCCTTCGATAGGCTGCGCCATTCAGCCATCTTGGCGCAGGTCTCGCGGCGGGGCATGGGAAGAAGATCGTATAATTACATCCGGGACTTCCTGTCGGGAAGAACCGTGAAGATTCAAGCAGGTGACCTACAACTACCAGAGAAGGCATTGGGAAGCGTCGGGACCCCCCAGGGCTCGGTCATCCCGCCATTATTATTCAACCTCGTGATGATCGGCGTGACCAACCGACTCTCGGAGATCCCACAGGTCCGCTATACCATCTCCGCTGATGACATTACCCTGTGGGTCCCCGGGGGCAACGATGACCACATCTAGGAGACACTACAGACAGCGGTGAATGCCATCGAGGAACACCTGGAAGGCACGGGCCTCAAATGCTCACCGCAGAAATCAGAACTGCTGATAATCCCCCCTCCGGGCAGCTATCGAAAGATAGCAACGGAAGTCTCCGAGAAAATTACACTTCGAACGAAAGATGGAACGATCATTCCCAAGGTGAAAACACTCAGGGTCCTCGGCATGTTCCTAGAGGCAAGCAGAGGCAACGGCACCACCGTCGACCGGCTCATCACCAAGCTCGGAAGGGCCACCCGTCTCATCAAACGAGTGGCAACGCGACACAACGGCATGAAGGAAGCTAGCCTTCTCCGACTGGTTCAGTCCTTTGCCACCAGTCATGTAGCATATGTGGGTGCGTTCCACTACACGAAACGACAGGAAAGGGGCAAGATTAATGCAACAATTCGGAAGACACACAAGGCCGCCCTGGGGCTACTGAACTGCACCAGCACGGCCAGACTGTACGAACTAGGAATCCACAATACTCTGGAGGAAATTGGAGAAGCCCAGCGAACAGCGCAACTCGAACGCCTCCCGACTACAAGAACGGGGAGAAGTATCCTGACTCGGCTGGGAATAGGAGGATCGGAGACCGGAAAACACGAAACCAGCACCCTACCGGCTAAAATTCTGCAAACACTCAAGATAACGCTGCTTCCCCGTAATGTCAACCCCGACAACAGCCAAGGAAGACGTGCCGCCAAGGCCAAAGCTCTAACGGAGACGCACGCCAACGACACCGGCGCCCTATTCGTGGATGCGGCCAAGTACACCGACAGAACCGACACCTACGTAGCCGTGGTGGTAAAGGCCACGACCGGCGAAGTGTACCGTGCGTGTAGCATCGGGTGCCGTCCCCGCGGGGCAGGCGGAGGAAGTCGCGATCGCGCTCGCCCTTACGAACCAGCAGTGCTCAACGATACTGAGCGACTCCCGCTCGGCGATCATGAGTTACGCCCACAACAACGTGTGTGCCAGTTCAGTGCGCGTGGTGCAGTGTGGTGCAGTGCGTAACTCGGTGCCGGCCACCATCTGAGGTGTTTCCCGGCGCACACGGACATCAGCGGCAGCAGCAGCGGCCACCCCAACCGCAACGAGACGGCGGACGCCGCCGCACGCGCCCTTACCAACCGCGCGGCAGCCAGCACCCCCCTCGACCTCGGCAGGTCGGAGAAGGCCGCGATCAGTGCAGTGATGAGGAAGACACAGAACCTCTCCTCAGGTACGCGGAGGTACTGGGCTGGTACCGGCACGGATGCCGGACCATGCCTCCGCCTCACCCAGGCCTAACACGAGGGCAGGCGGTGATGTACAGACAATTACAGACAAGATCCGTGCTCATGCCGGCGCTGGCGCGCTACGTGTGCCCGGAGGTGTTTGCAAGCGATGTGTGCAGTGTGTGCAACAGTGCCGGGCAACACTAACCCACATTCTCTGGGACTGCACCCGACATCCAGAAGAAGCGGTCGCCCGCTCCTGGCCGACTGCCGGAGAAGACACAGCCCGTGCAGTTGTATCGCCGGACTTGGCAGAGCAGCTGCATGCCGTCCAGCGGCTCGGGGTAGCTCTCGCCCGGCAAGCACGCGGGGAGGCGCTGACCTGGGGCCCGAGGGATCACACCCGAAGGTCTTTCGCGCGCCGACCCGGCGCGAGTCGGGGGGCCAAGCCTCGGAGACGTCTTAAGTAACGTCAGGTAACGGGCGGCCCTGCGTGGTCCACCTCGCTACCTCCGCAGGACCCCAATAAAGTTCACTTCTCTCTCTCTCTCTCTCTCTCTCTCACGAAAAGAACGCGACGTCACGCTGTGACGTCGCCGTTTGAAGGGGGTGTGGTCGGCCTGGGCCCCTACGGGATATGGTTTGGGAATACGCGGCCGGGATAGAGCGGCGGACGCCGCCGCTATACGCCTCGAGCTTCGCGATCGCTGCGCCACCTGCCGGCGTTTCTCCTTGGCGTTTACGGGATTTGCGCTGCGTGGCTGATGGGGGCTCGTGCAGTGTTTTGGTTCTGTTTGGCTTCTTTTCACATTTCGCGCCCTATAAAACTTGTTATGGTGACGCCTATAAGCAAAGAGTAGGTTTAGGTCACCTAAAAAGCAGCTGCGTCTTCGTGGAGTAATCGAACGTCAACAAGAGCTACCCGGGGTACGCGGTTCTGCGCGCTTCGTCGCCGCTCTTCCGGGCGTCCGCGACCGCAGCTGCATATGACCACTGTCACCTTCGAACACGTCAGGCACAAGTGAATTCTACTGTCGCCTCGCTTAGCCCTGATACTGGCACAGTGTGAGGTTGGTTTCGTGTTGCAGCGCGGACAACGAATGCGGTTCCGTTTCGAATATATACGTCGCAGTAAAAATATCTTTCGGGGAATGGGATTACCCAATGCCCGACAATAACGTGCGCCTTTTATGGGAATATAAGGCGCGCGAGAATGCTAAGTATATTCCAAAGCTGTGTGTCGTTTAATATGTGCCCACTCACGCCTCATAGCAAGAACCAAGGAAAGCTAATGAAACTACCGAAAAATAAATGGTCTGTCAAGTCCGAAAGAAACGGAATAGCTCGTATGAGAATGAAAAAACACAGTGCAGCTTTGGAAATGCTTAAGACGTTCGTTTAAACTGAAGCAAGGTAGAACTCACCAAACCAACCAGACGTGAAATGCAGTGCTATTTCGTGAGACATGGGCCTGGTTAGGGGGTTGGGGACGCTGTGTACAAATGCGGAACGAAATCAAGCAATAACATTTTAGTAATTGCACACACAAATCTCGGCTTCACTTTCCTTTTGTTTTTCGACTTTAACGAACAGCTGATTGTTCGGCGGACGCATTTTTGGGATTGTACAGGGTGGGCAGTTTACAAGCAGTAAAAGCTGTTGTTGGAAGAGTGTAGTATCTGATAAGGCCGTATGAGTTCAGTTTCTGCTTTATTCTGCAGGCTCCCTGCGCGTTTATTCGCGGACGCGAATTACATTCTAAGCTCGTCTCCGTGCTGCTAGAGGGGGATATATGTAGCAGATGAATGTTTAAAGGCGACCTCACGACAAGACGACCCTTTGTCGTGTGCTGATCTCCGAGTATAATTCTGCGTTATCCATCGTACTTTGTTTAATGTTCGCGAAATTAAGACACACTGGCTTGTAAATGGTGGTGATCATATAGGAGGGTAGCATATGGCTGAACGTAACTGGCGTGCTGTCAGGTATGAGTGCTCCTCTATAAATGTGTAAGCTGCCCAAAATCCGTTTACCTCGTCGTCTATAGCCGCAGTATGAACATATCAGGAAACGCCGGCTACGGAGACACTGTTATTAAATTTCAGGGCAGTGAAACTACAAACAGCTCCATGCGTATACACCGGTGCAGCGACGCTGGCCCGTGAAACATACCTGCGCTTATGCTGGCCGAATGTACCACACTAAGATCGCGTCAGAAATATTTATACTCTCGTAAACACACCACAATTGTGAATAGAGCGTCTGCTCGACATAACCATGGATTTCCAACGACCAGAAACGCTAAGTGTCGGTCGTGAACGTGGCTGCAAAAAGCACCAGGCGACAGTGGGGAGCGGGGGCGGGGAACTCCCGCGCGTCTGCTTTCGAAACGGGCCGCTAGGGGGATTTCAGTGGTGCCCCTACAGGCAGCGCTCGAGGGCCGTGAGTCGGGAGAAAACGGAGAGGAGCGTCTTTCGAAGGGTGAGACAGTTGAACCTAGCCATCCTGATGTGCTAGCTTGGGGCTACACCACCCCGCGACACAAGCGCAGACACCGAAACAATGCCGCATGTGAGCGTAGTGATTCCCATTATACCGATTTTAAAGTAGTTCGCCTTAGTAACTTTGCGAATTGGGAGAGAGTTCAGGGAACTTTCATAATTTCTATTGATCAGATCCTGTTGCTACTACTTTCGGCTTTGCAATACCTCTTAAACACAACGAAATGGTATCAACCATTTTAGAAAACGGAGTTACCATTTCGTAGCAAAAAGTGCGCGAAAGGTAGCGGTTTTTCTAGGCGTCAGATGTCTGTACGGGGTTTGCATATTTTGTTTTCCCGCCCTGCAAGCCAATACTTAACGTATGTTTGCCGTACGCCCATTTATTTCCGTCAGGTGCGGGTTACTCTGGAGGTGCTGTCGAACAAGTTAATCAAGTCGTGCTAAGGCACCGCTCAATGGACGCGAAGCTGTAACGGAACAGGGCCAAAACAAGCGCAGCTGAAGCAGACGACAAAGTAGTACCGCGGACGCCGGCGCCGGCGAGCAGGCACTCCCGCGCGGAGAACGCTGGGAAATTCGCCGCGCCGTCCTAGTGTGCTCCGTGAGTGAAACCCTCCGCCCTCCCCTCTCCCTCTCCCCGCCGCCGCCTCTGACGCCGTTGGGAGTTTGTTGTCCCGCACGCCTAACCAAAGAACGTTTGGGTGGTAGAGCTCGAAAGGCTTTGCTTTAAAATGGAATAACGGCAGTCTTTGGGTTTCCACTCAAAATAAAGTGCGGACAATGTCTAAAATTTTTCCGCTATATTAGGTCCTCTTTAACACAGCTCTTTGTATTTGTTATATAAGCAGCCGTATTTTTACCGGTACAATTAAAGTGGTTGCCAAGCTTTTCATTGCGTCAGTGAACCGAGTACGTCGACAGAGCTGGCGAGGTTTGTTCGGTTTCTATATAGCCGCGAGAGTCCTTGTGTTCTCACTCATGGGAATGGTCAGTTGCCTCTACCGGTGATACATGAATGATAGGTATGAATGATGGGAGGGAATAGGAAGATGAAGTAGAAGGGGAAATGGGGCGCGTATACGCCTCGAGCGCGGCCTGTAGGGGCGCCACTGAAATCCCCCTAGCGGCCCGTTTCGAAAGCAGCCGCGGGAGTCCATGTCCCGCTCCCCAGTGTCGCCGCTGCTTTTGCGGCACGTTCACGACCGAGATTTACCGTTTGCGGGCGTTTGAAATCCATGTTTATGTGGAGAAGTCATTCTGTTCGCAAATGAGGTGTGTTTACGAGAGTGTAAATGTTTCTGACGCGATCTTAGTGTGGTATATTCCGTCTGTATAAGCGCCAGGCGTGTGTCCCAGGTCAGCGTCGCGCCACCGGCGTATGATGGAGACGATTGTAGTTACACTAACCTGAATTTACTAACAGTTTCTCCGTAACCACCGGTTCCTCAGATGTTCATTCTATGGCTATACACTACGATTTCAATCGGTTTACTGCGCTTACATAATCAGCGGAGCACTCATACCTGACAGCACGCCAGTTACGTTTGCCAATATACCCCCGATATTGATCACCACCATTTACAAGCCGGTCTGGGTTAATTTCGGGAATATTCAACAAAAGCACGATAGACAATGCATAATTATGCTGGGGGATCAGCACACGACAGAGTCGTCTTGTCGTGAGGTGAGCGCCCGCAAACATGCATCTGCTAGCAGCGTGGAGACGGGCTTAGAATATAATCCACTTCCGCGACTAAATGCTTCTTCGAAATATCGTCATATGGCACAGGGAGCGTGCAGAATGAAGCAGAAACTGAAATCAGAGGACCTTATCACATACCACACTCTTTTAACGACACCTTTCATCGCTTGTTGAACAACCTACCATGTATACTTCCAAAAATGAGTCCGCCGTACGATCAGCTGTTCGTTGCAGTACAAAAACAAGGAAAGTGAACGCGAGATTTGTGTGTGTGATTACTAAAACGTAGTTGCCTGATTTCGCTCCGCATTTGTACACAGCGTCCCCCCCCTCCCCTCCCCCCTCCCCCCCCGATTTCTCGCGAAATAGCAGTGCATTTCGCGTATAGTTGGTATAGTGAACCCTACCTGGCTTAAGTTTAGACAAACGTCTTTAGCATGTCAGAAGCTGCACTGTTTTTTTTTTCTTCCGTTAGAGCTATTATGTTTCTTAATTCCGCACTTGCACAGCATTCATTTTTCCGTGGTTTCATTAACTTGCCTTGGTTCTTGCTATATGGCGTGTGTGGGCAGATATTTAAAGACGCACAGGCTTGGAATATACTTAACCTTTTCGCATGGGTTATATTCTTATAAAAGACATCAGTTATTGTCCGGGATTGGGTAATCACACCCCGAAACATATTTTCTGCGACGTATATATTCGAAACGAAGCCGCATTCGTTGTCCACGCTGCAAAATGAAGCCAACCGCTCATTGTGCAGTATCAGGTCTAAACGAGACGGCAGTGGAATTCATTTGTGCCTGATGTTTTGGAGGTGACAGGGGTGATATGTTGCTACCGTCGCCGACGCCCGGAAGAGCGGCGACGAAGCGCGCAGAACCACGTCCGCGGGTAGCTCTTGCAGGCGATCGCGTACTCTAAGAAGACCCAGCTGCTTTTTAAAAGACCTAAACGTACTCTTTGTCTAAAGACGTCACCATAACAAATTTTTTTTTAGGGCGAAGAAAGGCGAAAATAAGCGAAACAGAACTAAAACACTGCACGACCCTATCAGCCACGCAGCGCAAATCCCGTCAACGCCGCGGAGAAACGGCGGCAGGCGGCGCAGCGATCGCGAAGCTCGAGGCGTATAGGCGTTACCTAAGCAGCACAGCCAAGTAACAAATGGCGCCACCGAGTGGAACGCAGGAACATATATCCACGGGATACGCATAATCTATACTTGCACGATCTAAGCCTCCCGTTCTTGTAAAAAGCAATTCTGCTTCTGGATAGCAAGTTTGTAATCCCGAGCTCAAAAATCGTGATGGTTTCTCATTTTCCTAATTGTGTGGCTTACTGAAAGAATAATTATTTTTATCATGCGTGAAATCTCTTTATAACACATTTAACGTTGTAAATGTGATTCCAGATAGTTTTGCTCGCTTTGCATCAGCTTCAGCTACTCCGTTTTGACTGATTTTCTGGTTTTGTTTTTTTAGAAGGTTTCGTATATCACCGCCGAATAAGCATTCCTAACGATGTTCGTTCTTTGTTTGCCTTTTTCTGTTTCACTTTTTGAATTTGAGTTGTAGTGGCGCCAACGCCATCATCATCTGCATCCTCCCACAATCATCATCAGCGGCGCCTGGCCAGGTCAGCAGTTCCATGCGGCACGGGAGTTGGAACACGACTGCGCTCCAGCAGTCGCATGTCTACACGGCTCTTCAAGTTCCAGCCGGGCCTTACGCACCTGAAAAAATGTAGGAGAGCCACAGGGAATAACCGAGTCCACAGCTCCCTTTCCTACAAGTGGTGACCCGGGCGCGCTGTTCCGTTTCGTCTATTTTCCAACGGGAGCGTGGCCTTAGGGGCCTCTGACGTATCTGACATCGAGGCTGCGCAGCCGCCACATGCGCTACACGGTTTTTAGTGGCAGTAGCAGCAACGGAGTTGTCCCAAATACATTTTACAATTCGCCTGTACAGCTGCCAAACTGTTCATCGGGAAAGCATGCGCTTTTGCGATGATTTTGTTAAGCGCCGAAAGATCTTCGAATCCACGCCGGCATCCGTTGCGCAGTCCTGGTCTAGCCGATCCGAAATGCTGTCTGCCAGCTGGTGACAGCTGCCGTGGTGTGTGCCAGCTGTGCAACAAATCCTCCCTGTTCTGTGTGTGCAACCCCAGAACAACCCGCTGGATTGGGTGGGTGGTGGTGACTTTAAAAAAATTGCGCGTTGTGCTTCAGACTTACCATTGTTCGGTGCTGAAGGATGGTGCGGAATCCTTAGCGAAACTTTTTGAAGCCCGCGATTGCCCGTATCGTCGCCAGAAAATTTTTTACGTGACGTGATGTGTCCGTTTCTTTTTGTTTACGCGTTAAGACGAGTGAACATGTTTCGTATGTCCAAACCCATCGCCGTTTATCTTGGATTTTGTAGTGATCAAGGCGGAGCGGCACTTTATGTTCTTGTATGCGAACTTGCATACGAACTTGCATTTGTCTGCATGGACCCTGCAAGAAAATCGAAGGCAAATAATGGGCTAACGCACCGCAAGAGAAGAATGGTTTGAAAAATATTAAGGAAGCCCTTGCCCAGCTGGGATGCAAACGATGTTGTCTTTCCCCCTGGCACCAAAATCACAATTTACGCCGATGACATCTACATTCGGAGTGCGGCAAGGTTACGTCGAAATACACACCAGAGGCTCCAGAAAGCTCTAGAAACATCTCTGAATACCTTGCACCGAAGGGCCTCCGCCTCTCACCTGAGAAGAGTGTTGCCATGGCATTCACCCGCAAGCGGATGACGCAGTACCCATTAAACCTTGGGGGCCGTTGCCTGCCTTATGTGCGCACTCAAAGATACCTCAGGATAACCATGGATCGAAACCTCTCCTGGGCCCCTGAGGTTCGGAGACTACGTACTCGCATTTCCGCGGCGGTGCAAGTTATTGGGTTCCTTGCCGGTAGACAAGGGGTCAGTGACGGTCGATCAATGGTGGTGCTCTGCAAGGCTTTTGTCAATGGCTTGCTGCGTTACAGCCTGCCGGTTTTGCAGCGGCTGTCGACCACAGGCAAACAGCAGCTTGATGGGGGAAGAAATAATGGCTGCGCACCTGCCTTGGCTTTCCTATAGGAAATCTTCGCGCTGGTACAGTTGCGGAGGCTGGTGCTCTTTGGCTACAGGAGACATTCCGAATATCGACTGCAAACACAACAAACGGCTTCAATCCACCTGTGAAATGCGGTTGGACTGCGAAGATGTAAAACGACACCCACAACGATTACCCATGCAGCGTCACTTGAATTCACACACGTGGCATCCCCTCACTGCTACCCACCCATACACGCCCTTTGCCTCCCTGCTCACTCCTGTCTTGAGGAATTTAACGGAGGTTTGTTCAATGCAATTCAAATTTCCCACCTTCGCAGTGCTCGCGTGCCCTTTGCCTGAACAGGGCGAGCGGGAGTTATCTTCTTTTTTTGCTTCCTTTTATGTCGCACGGGCCGGGTGGTGATTTATTAACAAAGGAGGGAAGAGAAAAGGCCTGGGGAGATTGGTTGAACTCAACGGGAAGTTCACCCTCATACGACCCCAGTCCAGGAAGGGGATTGGGGCTTCAAAGGATAGGAAGAGAGAAGGTGGAAGAGAAGAGCGTAGGAGAGTGGGAGATAGTCTAATATCGCGTTCGTTTAGTCCATGACTCGATGGCTACAAACGCAGCGCTAGTCCTGTTGTAAACCAGGAAGTTGACTAGGTGCTGGAAGACCTCCCGTCGGATGGCGTCCGGTCCCGTGGGGAACAGGAAGTCTTCTAGCTTGTGGCTTGGGGCACCGAGTCGCTGGAGTTCGGACCCGAAGTTGTGCCCTTGCGGTGTCGTGCTGCGGCAAGAGCACAGCAAGTGCTCTAGCGTCTCTCGGGCTCTGGCAGTCAGCGCAGGTTGGGGATGCTCGGCGGCCTTGGTGGTGCAAACGCGCTCCCACGTTGCAGCAATTGAGCCGCAGGCGAAGAAGGAGCGACCGGGCGTCTCTGCTAATGCGTCCGGGCAAGACCCGTGGGGCCTGGCCACTGACTACTCGGGCATCTGGATGCATGGCCTCCACCACTCGTGCCAGGATAGTCCTTGCAGCGTCAAATGACACCACATCCCGGGAGCTGGAACCCCCTGCCTGGCGAGCAGCACCTTTGGCCAAGGCGTCTGCAACCTCGTTGCCGTGATGTTTCACGTGCGATGGCAGCCAGTGAAGTCGCAGTGGACACCCCTGCGCTTCCACCGCATGAAGCTTGGCCGCCCAGCGACCGCTCAACGTAGCCGCTAGAGCTGGCTTGGCTGGTCGGCGGCACGCAGACGGAGGAGGGCAGACCGTGAGTCAGTCAGGATGAGTGCCCCCCGGGCCTGGGTGCCCTGCTTGAGAAGAAGATCTGCAGCCAAGGTGGAGTCCAGCCAGCTCTGCGTGGGTGGATGAGGCAGGGAAGGGCAGGCTGCACACCTGGCTGGTGCCGAGTTTCTAGGGCCGTGCAGGCGGCTCCGGCTCTGCCCATCGGCTGTTGTACAGATCCATCCGTGTACACTTGCAGATGTCCGTCAGCGTCGCCCTGCAGCAGGGCAGCCACCTCTTGGTGGACGGCCTGGGGTGGAGTCGACCTCTTACTACGGACCCCCGGCAATGTGGTGACAATGCGTAGAGCCTGCCCCGTGCCTGGGGGGTGGTGGCTCCAGGCGTGCCGCTGCGGCAACGCGATGTGGCTCTCGTACGTACTGAGTGCCACATCGCGTTGCCGCAGCGGGCGCCTTACTGCGCAGTTTGTAACGCGCCGTTTTTAGCGGCTAGTTTTAGCGTCTTTCGAAGGGTGAAGAAGAGGGTGACAAGGCGTCTTTGGCGTCATCTTTCTAACTGCTTCCCGATCACTCTGGTTTCATGCATCGCTGCCCAAGAGCGCCCTTCCCCTCCCCAGACGCTGAATCCGAACAACCGTCTGTCTCCCGCTTCTTCACATCCCGGCGTAGCATAGTCGGCAAGATGACTGGCTCTCGCTCTTCTCCACGCAGGCCCACGTTCGGTCCCTGGGGGTGCATGCAGCTTATTTGTGCAGCCAGGGTGTAGCCAGTAGCCAGTAGCAGCCTTGTATGTATGTTTGTGTAGCCAGTAGTAGCCTGGGAGTTTTCTGCTGACGCGGATACGAAAATTTCCTTGGCTGGTTAGAGGAATACCGCTTCGCAGTAAGATGGTTTTGACCCGTGTTGTACAGCACAACGAAAGTTCCAGCTTCGAAAAAATGATAAACTCTACTAACATAGCTGTACCTTCCAAAACGCGACAAATAATGCCGTCTGATCCTCTCCCCCCCCTTGGACTTTCTCACCCGTGTGCATAAAAATTAACACAACTGGTGTCAACCTAAAGCAAACTCTCCCTCAATTTTGGCTTCTTCAAATCGCGCTTGCCCACATCAGTGGCCGTTATTCGAATACGGCCCACATTTTTTACTGCCGGTTCATCTATACCTCACAGTAGTTCATTTGGGCGCCCCGCACGGGGCACCTTGAGTATTCATGGTGACGGTGAGCAGCGACACCGCGGACCCCGAGCTCCCAACATAAGCCGTGTCCAACCGTGGCGACGTGTTTAAAGGTGAAGGGTAGAAGCGTAAACGGTGGCCGTCGGAGCCTTGGTCAAGCTCCGGCCGATGGGCTCCCTGTCTGTCTACCAGGCAGGGAGCTCCGGGACCTCTTTGACTACCAGGGTAAGGTCAAAGGAGAAAGTACCCCCGTCTCCCTGCTTTTTTCTATGCCATATGGATAATTCAACCCCCCCCCCCCCAAACGTGATCGGCCCCCGAAAAGGGGCCGCACCGAAGTTTCTTTTCCATCCCTACCAACCATCAACACTCCGAAACCTGACAACTATCCCCGGTTTTTGGTCCTTGAATCAGTAGATAAATCGAAACCCGTCTCCTCCCAGTCTGTATTCCTTGTCTCCAAGTTCCTTGAAGGAATCATGGCAAATCTTTCGAGCAAAAAAACTACGAACAGGCGAAGTACTAGTTGAAGTAAAAACTCAGCAGCAGTCCGCAATCCTCCTGAAACAAACCCGCATGGCAGATCAGGAGATCAAGGTCACACCCCACCGCAGCCTCAACAGCTCTCAGGGTGTGATCTCTGAGGCAGATCTCATTTCTGAAACCGATGCCGACCTTTTGGAAGGCTTAAGGGATCAGGGCGTCACGGCTGTAAAGCGCATATTCATACGCCGCGATGACAAACAAATAGCCACTAAACACATTATCCTGACCTTCGATAGATCCATCCTTCCAGAATCTATAAATGCCGGGTATATACATTGCAATGTCCGCCCGTACATCCCGAACCCACGGCGCCTGTTTCAAGTGCCAACGGTTCGGGCATGGCACAACTCTTGCCGTGGCCGACTTACCTGCGCTAAGTGCGGTCAGCATGACCATCCCTCAGAAAATTGTGAATCCGAAACCTTCAACTGTGCCAACTGCCAGGGATCCCATGCAGCGTACTCGCGAAAATGTGAAAAGTTTAAGCAGGAGAAACAGATAATTAATGTCAAGGTAACAGAGAACATCACCTTCCCAGAGGCGCGGAAGAGGTTCGCCTCTTTCCCCCTTGGGGAGGTACGCCGACGCAGCTCGCCGGGGGGCGGAGCGGCGTCTTGTTTCGGCGGGGACCCAGTACCGCGAGTCGGAATTGGTCCCGCCCCCCCCTGGGTTGCCTCTGGCAGCCCAACCCGCCACCGCACCGCCTGCTAAGTCAGCAGCGTCTGTGGTGGCATCCACGTCCGTTGGGGATGCTGCTGCACCCTCTGTTTCCTTCTCTCCAACGGCCCGAAGCACATGCGAGGGCCCGGAGGAGATGGAGCTGGAGGAAACCGCAGCAGTTCCCACCTCCGCCGCACCGCCTGTGCCACCCGGGGCGCTCCGGACGCCCTCGGCGGTCGCGGCCAAAACGAAGGGCACCGCAAAGGGTGCCAGGTCCGGGGGGTCCGGTACGCCGGGTACCCCTTCCAAATCAGATGATGACTTGGATGTGGGACCCTTCCTGTCTGCTTCGCAGCGGAAGGAACGGGTCCCCCCATCTAAACCTCCAGAGGAGGTAAAGAAAACCCCGTCCAAGAGTCCAAGCCCCGAAAGACCCTACATAAATAGTCACACTCTAGTAGCTCTAATACATAATAATGGGAAGAGAAAATATCGTTCAATGGAACTGCAGAGGCCTTCTAAATAATCTAGACGACGTCTATGAGATTCTGCATGCTAATCAGCCAAGTGTAATGTGTGTTCAGGAAACACACCTGAATTCCAAGAACACAAATTTCTTGAATAGTTACCTGGTATACAGAAAGGACAGGGTTGGCTGCACACACTCTTCTGGCGGTGTGGCCATAATCGCCCGCAAATCCTTAGCATGCCACCCTGTCACCTTGAACACTATCCTGGAGGCTGTGGCAATTCGAACGATAATATTTAATAGGTTGATAACGGTATGCTCCACATACATTCCTCCTGATGTTTCACTTTTAAGCTCTGACTTCGAGGCGCTGGTTGACCAGCTGCCCGAACCATACATCCTGACAGGCGACCTTAATGCTCACAATACTCTTTGGGGCTCTTCTCGCACGGATGCCCGAGGTCGCCTCATAGAGAAATTCCTTACATCTTCAGGAGCATGCCTTTTCAACAGTAAACAGCCTACATACCATAACATAGGACACAACACATACTCATGTCTTGACTTGGCGATTGGCTCCGCAGTTCTCTTTCCTCTTCTCGAGTGGGGTGTGGGAACTGACCCATATGGCAGTGACCACTTCCCCACCTCACTTACATATATAGATAAAGGCCCAAGCAGTTCATCTTCCCATAATAGGTTCAATGAAGCACGAGCTAACTGGAATACATTTACAGAGACATCCAAACTACACCACACATCCATAGGACAACCTACACGTTGAAGAAGCTACCCAACTCCTCACGGCGCACATCCTCGACGCCGCCGAAAAGTCCATTCCCCACGTCTCTGGTGCCCCGCGCAACCAGCGGAGGCCGTGGTGGAATGAGGACTGTAGGCGGGCGCGAGAGGCCCAGAACAAGGCGTGGGGTATCCTTCGTCGGTACCCCACGTCGGGAAACCTCCTCTTGTTCAAACGGGCCAAGGCATTAGGAAAACGTGTGCGCCGTGAGGCAAAACGAGAGAGTTGGCGTACATTCATAACATCAATAAACTCCTACACAGACACACGGAAAGTATGGACACGTATACGCAAACTCAGAGGACAACAGACACACAGCCTGCCCCTGGTCAGTACAACAGGGACACTCTGGAAGACCAGGCTGACACACTCGCACAACACTTTCAACACGTGTCCAGTTCAGCACACTACACGAACACTTTCCTGAAACATAAAGCCTCTTGTGAAAAGAAGTCCCTACACGACAACAACAAATCACAGACTTCGTACAACTCCCCGTTTTCACTACATGAGCTGAGGGCTGCTCTGAGCACGTGTAAACCCTCAGCTCCAGGCCGAGACAACATTACATATACAATGATACAGAGCTTGCACACAGACACTCTTGTAACACTTCTTCACCTTTTCAACAAGATATGGCTTTCGGGGCACATTCCAAAGTCTTGGAGGGATGCCATAGTTGTAGCATTCTTGAAAGAAGGGAAGGACCCTTCTTCTCCCGCTAGCTATCGACCCATTGCCATGACCAGCTGCCTGTGCAAGCTTCTCGAGAAGATGATAAACCGGAGGCTCGTGTACTTTTTGGAGTATAACGGCCTTCTCGAGAGCTGCCAGGCAGGCTTCAGGGCGGGGCGATCCACGAATGATCAACTTGTGGCACTAGAGTCGTATATTAAGGATGCCTTCGTGCATAAACAGTTCTGTTTAACTGTGTTTTTCGACCTAGAAAAGGCCTATGACACCGCTTGGCGTTATGGGATCCTTACTGACCTGAAGTCATTCGGTGTTTCTGGTAATATGTTTAACACCCTTGCTGGCTATTTGTCGGAGAGAACCTTTCGCGTCAGAGTTGGTTCTGCACTGTCAAAGGTACACGTGCAAGAAAATGGCGTGCCGCAAGGCGGAGTTCTAAGCTGCACTCTCTTCATAGTAAAAATGAACTCCCTTGGAAGGCACTGCCGCCTACAATTTCTTACTCCATGTATGTAGATGATGTGCAGATATCTTTTAAATCATGTAATATGTCCATCTGCGAACGTCAAGTCCAGCTCGGCGTCAAGAAGCTTGCCGGCTGGGCAGACAAGAATGGTTTTAAAATTAATCCCGGAAAGAGCTCTTGTGTTGTATTCTCCAGGAAGCGTGGGGTCCACCCGGACCCAGACATCACTCTTGCGAATGTGCCAATTCCTGTGAACAAGGAGCACAAGTTTTTAGGCATTTTATTCGATGAAAAACTTACATTCATTCCTCATGTCAAACAGCTCAAATGTAAATGCCTAAAGGCAATGAATATTCTTAAGGTTCTCTCACATCAATCTTATGGGGCCGACAAACAACTCCTGCTGCGCCTGTACACAGCGTTGGTGGGGACCTGGCTCGACTACGGCAGTGTCGTGTATGGGTCGGCGACAAAGACCGCACTGAGAATGCTCGACCCAGTGCTGCGTCTTGGCCTTCGCCTCTCATGCGGCGCTTTCCGCACTGGCCCTGTCGAAAGCCTTTATGTCGAGTGCGACAAGTGGTGTCTAGGGCATCAGCGGGAGTATGTTGACCTGCTGTATGCATCTAAGATTGTGTCCCTTACCAACCATCCTTTTAATCCCATCATGAACAATACATCAAACTTGCAACTCTTTTTAAACAGGCCATCCGTTTCCTTACCTTTCTCTCTCAGAGTTAGGGAGGAGGCTTCTGCACTCACGGTCCCTCTTTCAGACACGCACAAGACACCCATTCAAAATTTCATCGTACCATGGCATCTTCGTCCTGTATCATGCGACCTGTCATTCACTCTTGTAGAAAAAAATAGGGTACCCAAGAATGCAATTCTGCAGCACTTCCTGTTCCTGCAGGACAAGTACAGGTGCGCAGAATTCTATAGCGACGCGTCGAAAACTGGTTCTACGGTATCTTGTGCAGCGCACGGACCAAATTTTAGAGTAAGCAAAACAATGAATTTTCATAACAGTATTTACACGGCAGAAGCATATGGCATTTTACTCGTTACAAACCACATCATCAACATAAAATTCCCAAGTCCATTGTGTACACAGACTCTCAAAGCGTTGTACAGGCCCTGTCATTGGGAAGGTCATCTAAAAACTATGTTATAAATGCTCTTTTCGAGGTACTAATGTCTGCATATGCCTCAAATCTTGAAATAACTATATGCTGGGTACCAGGGCATTGTGGAATCCCTGGCAATGAGGCCGCCGACCAAATGGCTGGTGATGCTGCTCTCATGACTACAGTTGGCGTTACAACAGTACCTTACACCGACCTAAAGACACACAGCAGACGACAGCTTCGTAACACATGGCAATTACACTGGAGTCAACAAACAGACAACAAACTACACATAATAAAACCACAACTTGGACGCTACATAACTGACTCACACAACAGATACACTGAAGTCGCCCCTGGCTAGGCTGCGGATGGGCCACACACATGCGACGCACTCCCACCTGCTCACTGGTACTTCGGGACCCACGTGTAGCAGGTGTGGAAAGGGCCTATCCGTAGTCCACATACTAATCACATGCAAGGCACTTGACACAACACGACACAAACATTTCCCTGAATTATACAGACAACACATTCCTTTGCACCCATCATACTTTTTAGCCGACGAACCAATGTTTTCTAGTCAACGTGTTTTTAAGTTTTTAGCTGAGGTAAACTTTCTGCAGCTCTTGTCATATCATGTGTAATCACCCTGGCCCTATACACCAGCCATCTTCCATTGTCTTTTGTTTTGCATCACCTTTACTTTTAGTCACATGTTTAGTATGTACGGTCTCATCATAATTCAGTAACTTCTTCTTTGGCGCTCTTTGCCCATAGTCGGCCTTGCGCCAATAAAACCCAACTATCATCAGTTCATTTGGGCGCCTACGTTTCGTCCACCGGAGAAGCGCTGTCCTACCAGCCTGAACTTGCAACGTCATCCACGTCGGCCAAGCTTCATACAGTTAAGCTAGCCCGCCGCTACAGGCTTCGTCAGCCACCAGCAGAATGGGCTATGTTCACAGATTCGAAGGCAGCGCTGCAAACCCTACGGCGCGCCAGTTGCTTCAGCCTTCATGACCATGTATCCCGCGACGTCACTTACCTGCACTATCTATCTAGCCTACGTCGCTGGGCATTGCGTGACCTTGCAATGGATACCCACACATTGTGGCATTCTCGGCAACGAGAAAGGAGATGAGGCAGCTCGAAGAGGGCTACAACTGCGCAATGTAAGTAAAAGTTTTATTACAAAGCACGAGGATGCAGCGCTAGCGAAGTAGCTTGCCTTAGAGGAACCAAACTGCCTCTGGTCTTTCCCCGAAACTCTTCACCCCTTCCGGTACCATGCAGACTCTGACCTGAGAACGCGGCTTCCAGAGCGGATCCCACGTCGACGCGAGAGGATTTACCATAGGCTGCCCTCAACGCAGCACTAGCACACTCTTACCGACATCGCCTCGGTCAAACTCCAAGTCCTTATTGTGATAACTATAATTTGCCAGAAACTCTTGAGCACACCTTGCTAGAGTGCCCGGCATACAGCCAGGAAAGGAACCACCTCGCCAAGCAGATCGAGTGCCTCAACAATGGAACTACGTCATGGAAAGCTCTTCTTGGACTCTGGCCATTCACCATCAACCCAGAGAAAACGGTTAGTTGCAGCTGTAATCTACAACTATATATCCTCGTCCTGTGAGGCCACCTGGACTTTTACGAAACTTACGGAAAATTTCATTTCAGCTTATTTTTGCCTCTTACGTTTTCTCCTCTGTTTCGCCCTGCTTCCTTTAGGGCCTTTATTTTATTCTTCCCATCCCCGCAGAGTAGCATGTAGGGGAATAGATGCCGGCAGACCTCTCTGTTTGTGCTCTAGGGGGTCCGCCCTCGAACGAATTGGCAAACCTCTGCGAACTCCCGACTCTATTGCGGTCGCCACGAACTGGCCCATTATCTGCAGATTGCAGGAACTCGTCCAGTTATCAAACTACTGAGAAGTACGAGCATTTGTTTACTTCCTCCTACCCTCCCTACGCATTCCTTCCGTCCATCGTGACCAGTGGTCATCCTTTTGTAATAAATGTTCTCTCTTTCTCTTTCTCCCTCTCCCTCCCTCCCTCCCTCCCTCCCTCTCCTCTCTCCCTCTCTCTCTCTCTCTCTCTCTCTCTCTCTCACGGAGCTTTTGCTTCTTATCCGGCTTATGACGATGAAGCCACACAAACCGCTTAAAATCGCTATTACAGCAGGTGAGAAAACAGTGTTCGCAGCATTTCAACTGCTTCTTTTGAGAGCCGCCCGTATTTATGGTTCAGTGTATTTTTCGTAGCGTGGCATGGTGACGACGACAGTTCCCCCAACGCGTTTATCGGCAAGGGGGCCAGGCCAAATTTATCCACTTCGCTTCGGCTGGAGTTGACAAGTGAAGCCTAACCCACGGGGGGAGGGGGGCTGACACCACCCCCAGCAGGTTCGATGGCGGATTGGGAGCGGTCTCCGTCGGGCGAAATCACCCAATAACTTCGTCAGCTTTTTTGAGGGCGCTTTATTAGCAACACTCTGCTATGTATGTCAATTCATAATTGCTCCGGGAAGCAGCCGCTCACGCGGCTCAGCTGTGCTTCCAGAAACTTCGGTTTTATTCTTTGCAGTTGCAGGAAATGTTTTGTGTTCTCTGTTGCAGTCCGGCCAAAAACAGTCATCGCCAGTCGAGTCGAGAAAATCGGAAATTTTTATTTAGAACAGTTAGACGAATGCGCACTACAGGGTCGTTGTCCTAATTTTGTCAGGAGTGCCATCTCCCAAGCGGGTATGCACCGTTTGTGTTCGAAACATTGCGATCATTGTCACCTCGGCGCCATTTATTCCGGTTGCTCCTCGAGTGTTCTCATCATGGGTAAGCAGATGGCTTGAAATGCGGGCGTTGCCGAACGAGCATTACTTGACACGGTTTGCTTTACGTTACCGGGAAGAGAGCAGCAAACGGCCGCGGCACTATGCGATGATTTCGTGTATTTCTGAAATACTCCCATTCCGGCTGTTAACACTAGCCTGCACTCGCGACAAAGACGGAAACTGACGTTTTCCCGCAACAAATTGCGCACCGCAGGTTCAAAGTCCCCTTTGTTTTGTTCTTGTGGTGGGTTTGAAACAACGAGAGACCTCCTCCTGCTTTTCGGATGTTCCAGTGCCTGGAAGAGTAAATTGTTTTTTGCGTCTTTGTAGGGTAAGATCAGACAGTTGCATCATGTTAACTAATGCCTGATGTGAGCCTTCTGTGCCTGTGGAATACTCGAACTTCGTGCATTCGAAATTTTGGGGTTTGACCAAGAAACTGCAAAACCCGAGTTACGAGGCGTGCCGTTAGGGGTTGTGGATTAATGTTGGCCACCTGGACACGGCGGCCGCCTGATGAAGGGGAGCAAAGGACGTAACATAGGGATCATCAACGTGCTGAAAAATCTCCACACACGGGCGTTTTTGATTTTCGCCTCCATCTGAAAGCAGCCGCTACGGTCAGGAGCGAGTCTGCGTCTTTTGGCTCATCAGCAGCACGCACTGAGCCACTGCGGCTGGTAGGAACTTGCTGTGAAAGTTGAAGTTTGTGCCTACAGTACACAAATTCTAGGAAGGCCGGAATAATTTCTTATTCAAGCATTGTTCCTAAATTATTCAGATGTCAGCTGTCGGACGTAGCTACTACAGGGAAACTTTGGACTGTATACAGTCAGACACACAAGTGATTTTCCTCTCTTTGCCTAGGCTGTATACTCGGAATTCACTTTAAATGACCACACAACACGCTTCGAAGCTTGCCGGGTTATACATTTTTGGTTATTGTTCTCGAATTCTTCCTCTGTTACTTGCTTTATTCCTCCTGATTACTAGTGCCTCTTGGTTATTTCTTGAGGTACTCATTGCAAGAAAGAATATTGATAGCATGCGAAGGATTGCTGTTATCATTTGCCGATTTTTTTCTGCGTGTGGCTGAAACGCAGCAACCGCTGATGTTCGTCTTTCATCGCGCTGTATGCTGGATAGGGCTACGCACGCATGCAGGGCACCTTGTTGTTCAACGTCCTGCGCCTTTCTTTTTGAGTAAAATACCGTCCAGGGTGCTTTGCAGCGAGAGTACCTCTCTCCGTTTTGTTCCGACACGGGCACCGAATAAACCGTGGGCGCCTCCCGTGAATACTTTCCATAACGTTAAAACATCACGTCGCAAAATGTTTGATCAGTAAACCGCTTCAGCCGCGTACTGCGTTGTATCCTTGCTCTGTGCGGAGACCACATTTAAAGACGAGAGTCTTGGTTTGGCTTTTTTGTCAGGCGAAAATTGTGCTCTGCCTGTCTCTCACCCAAACCAGCCAGTAAGGTTACGGTGAGTGCTCGTGGGTCAGGGATTTGCGCTTTAAAAGCGTTTAATGGCAGACCCGCAGGCCGCCGAGGTGCCACCAACCAGGAACCCGATACTAAAAAATACCTGGTGACCCAGCGGCGGTCAACTATCCAGGGACCTACGTATAAACACCCGACTTCCGAGCGGGTCACGCAAACTTGGTGAGGCTGCTGGGTAAGGAAAGGGAAGAGCGGAGGGGAAACACTAAGGAGTGAGTTTTTCGACACGGGGAGAGATCAACAGCGGGAGCGGAGGAACAAGCACAAAGTGGCGAGGCGAAAAAGGAGGATTGCCAGTCGGGCGGGGAAATGTGGAGGGCAAGGAGAATGAATTGTGAGGAGGGAGAAAGGGGAAAGAGGAGAGGAAGGGGAATTTAGAGGGCTGAGAGTGGGATAGTGGGATCCAAATCTACACGAGGAAATATTCCACTTCCAGAAGGCCTAGGATTTAATGGTAGCACAGAGGAAGTTAAGTTCAAGGCTGTCGAGGCGACGAAAAGATTAGAATACTGGTGGGCGAAAGGCAGAGAAGGAATATTGCCTAGGACAGTTACCACCTGTAACAGAAAAAAAAGTATTTTGTGCCTAGTAAGTTTTTTTGTGCCTGCCCTAAGCAGCGCTAGTATTAAACCAAAAGTATAAAAACATAAGTTATTCAGTCCCTCTTTGGTAGATGATATGTCCATCACCCCGCTACAAAGGTGAAAACCATAGCAATCATCATCATCATAATCGGTGCGTAGAGCGTGACAGGGAAAGGGATTGAAGGATGAATGATGAATACGGGTGAGGAGGGAAAAGAGGGAGGGGAAGCGAAAAGAGAGAATAGAGGGCAACAAAAAGACCTGGGGTGCAGGAGGGTGAAACGGAACAAAAAGTAGCAACTCTATCGTGTCCGGTGCCATTGGTTGCGAAATAATAGAGACATGTGCCAAGTTTTTTTTGTAACTCGACAGAGCTTCTTGCAGTAATGGTTGGTTCACGTCAATACATCACACAGAATAAACCTAACCTACCCACATTACACTAACGTAGCTTTAGCGCGTGCCGTAGGCTATGTTGCCGACATTGAAGTATTCGCCTACACCCATTTTTTTTTTCTCCTCGCAGGCCCAATGGCGGAACCAGGCGGCAGCAGCTACGGACAGCTCCGAATAAGCAGCGTAAGCAGATCGCGGCGAAAAATACAAGTTCGAGTAATAGGAGGGACTGATTTGTTTCAATAATAATGACACCAATTTATTACAAAATTTAAAGAAGACATAACGGAAACAAATACAGCAGTCGTGACTCCCTGGCCATTTTCGCGCAACTTTTTTACGACGTCAGAAGGGCTTGTATGCGATGGGCGATTGGCGGCCGCTTACCTAAGCAACCGGCCAGAAACGACGACTTTGCGATTCCCGTGGGACCCTTGAACCCGTTTCATTGTACAACTTGAATGCTAACGTGCACTTAACACGCTATAACTGCATTTGTAGTGCTGCCTCATAATACTGAACTCCTGTCCATACGACATCACTGTAGCACTCGAAGTTAGAACGTTTTTCAAAGTTTCTTCCAATTTTTTGGTTATAAAACCCCATTCGTGGGTCGCATGGTGCTGAGGGAGTTACCAAACGCTAGTTGATTGAAATTCACAAAAGTACTTTTTTTTTGTTCCTATAAGAGGTCTCTCTCTCTCACACTGTTCATATTAAACTCCATTTCTCCCTTCTGTCAGCCACGATGGAGACAAAGACAGCAGCTGATACGGCCCGCATCAACTAAGAGTAAGGTGTAACTGCGGAAGATTACGTAATCACGGAGCTGGCTCTTGACTTACTGGTCGCGTATACACTTGTCGCTGCCCTCACGGCAACGCAAAAAAACGTATCATCTTAACTTCTTTGTTGTTGGTACCTAACCCAGGCCAGGGGAAATAACTACACGGCATGCTGTATTGTCGCCAGCATAAAATTTCGAAATGTTTTTTACAACCTCTTGTTTGTTGCGTGGCACAGAGCGATTTATGATTTAAGTCATTGTACGGAACAAAAACAATGTTCAAAATAATACGGTGAAACTACACATGCAGGCAACAATAAACAGATGATGCTCGACAGAAGTGAAACAAAGTACAGTGAAACATAGCACTCGTCTGGACGGATAGCCAAAAGTTCCTTATTTGGTTGGAACAGGACAGAATCGCCTGTGGCACGGCAAATGCAGCAGTGTATCTTTGCCGCACTGAGTATTGTTTCGGCAATCTATTCGCTACTGCACTTACTTCAACTGCACTTAGCACCAGCATACAAGTGTGCATGCCATCGACACTGTTGGGCCTTCGGTGTTTTCCGGGTTTTATTTCACGCGAAGGCTCCAATATTATCCTTTTCTTTGTAATATTCTGTTGCACAGATTGCTGTCGCGGTGATTCCTCCAGAAGGTGCACAAATCAATCTAACATGATGCGAGGCCGCGTATAACATGATGGAATTCGGCAACTTGTTCGTGATGTGCCTGCTTCCATGTTCAGAAAGGGTATACGTCATAGTTTGCCATCATCTTACGCGCCGCCGCTAGCATCTTTCTTTGCCACATGAACGGTGTAGTCACATATGCAGCTACGTGACCACACTGATATACGCTTTTGTGAACTTTGTGGCAGGAATATACAGGGCTTCTTCATCACGGCATGTAGTGATTTCCCTGGCGTACTACGCAAGCACTTTAGTCGCTTTAGCAGTTATCTTGCCAAATAGAACAATGTCACAAGAGGCAACGCTTTCAGATGACTACCGTAGTTAAGCTTGTATGAATCTGTCGAGAGCCTGTGTTGCGTCCTCACGTCGTCTCATAACCGAACTGGGGTCATTTTATTTACGTAATAAGTAATATCCGTAACAGTACGTTTCTCTATTGATTCACCATTTCCGTTCCTTGTGACGTCACTAATGTGATACCTTGGTCGCTGGAGCTTCAGTGAAATACACACTGACTGAGTACGTGGTCACGTTATGGTTATAATTCTTTTTTAGATGCCGGAAATGGCAGAGACAAAAATTTGGGTGCAGCGCGCATTATTCCTGTATGGTCAGGAAACTCCTCGTGCGCGGGCTGCTTTGTCGCTGTGGGGGTTGATTCTTTGCGCACTTTGCCTAACTCGAAACACGGCCCCGCCAGCCCAAAGAGGCCCAAAGGTCAAAGTAAAATAAATAAACCAGCACAGCGTAGCAGTTGGTGAAACAAAAAATCTGAAATCCCTCGCCCTTTTCAAGCGCGATATTGCCAATGTGGTTCTTTACTTCAGCTCCAAATTCATGTTTTATTTGTTAATGAAGAAATACGGTTGCTCCCTGTTTCATAGGAATCGGTACACCGCGAGTGTGAAATGTGCCTTCACAGAAGCAGTTCAATGTTAATTGTGCGTCGATGTCAACTTGCGCAGCCATTTTGTGTTCCTTTCTAGCACGAGCGGCAAGGCTGTCCTAAATTTGAGTACGGTCGATTTTTAACCGCGCACATGTGTTCCTTCAGAGTAATGTTCAAACACCTGCCGGTCTGTCGGAAGTAAGACCTCCCGCATGAGAGGGATATGCCATATATTACCCCTGGATCAAGTTCTACTATTTTGTTTTTGTTTGATGCCGTACACTCTTCCTCCCGCCAGCCGTGTGCCCTCGGACGAAGCCGATTGTTCACCACAGGACATATCTTGTAAAACTGAAGCCGCGAATAATACTCAAGCCCCAAAATGCGTCGCCACTTTCGTTATTCCATGCGACACTGTATGTACTATTATGAGCAATATGAAAGGGAACACAGGAACGCGTGGCAAACAGCCTCGAAACAGACTCGCAGCGATACGCGGACGGCGCTGTAAAAAACGAAGGGGGAAAAGAGGGCGCTCTTCCACTAACTGTTGGCACCCCTACCACGCTGGCATTTCTACAAAGCCGCAGCTTACGTCATTTCACCGATAATATGGTATCGTCGGACAGCCGATAAGACGCAAGGCGGGAATGGGAACAGTTGTTAGATCAGCGTCCCCCTTTCCACTTTGTTTCCGACGGCGGCCGCTGCGTATCACTCATATCTGGGTCTGAGGGTGTTTTCTACGCGTTCCCGTGTTCCCTTTCATATTGCTCATAATAGTACATACGGGAGGACGACGACCTACCTTCTGCCGCCGAAGCGGGACCTGTACCATCGTTGCTACGCACGATCTTTATGTTTCTGAGGAGTTTCTGACGAGCCCAAGATATCATGCGTTCTCGGAACCCGGGATTCCTTAGCCTAACCAACTGTCCCCAAAACCGTCACCTCAATTGTGATGGCTAAAGGTTTTTTGCTATGATCCATTAGGAACCCGCTCAGTTTGCCGTTCTTATAATGCAATTTAAAGGACGCAAGCCTCAACTAGCAAGCGTTATAAAAAAAATGCCTCTGCCCAGTTGGCAGGCTTTGCTTTAATTAAATTTCGTTGAAATATTTCGCCTTGCGTACCAGCACAGCCAAAACATGCATGCTTGCGGGTGAACGTGGCATGTGTACCGCCCCTTCCAATGACTAGCGCACATATACGCCAATAGCCTGTGGCGAAAATCCTAGATTGCGAGAACAATCGGCTTGAGAGAGACGGCCGACAGCTGTATTTAGGAGCTGCATGGCTAGTTTCCACCCCTGCTTACAGACGGCTGCACCTCCTATGAACATTTCCCCAGGGGATTACCTTCTTTGCCTTAGTGCCGCGAAACAAGGTAGGAGTCAGAAAGGAAGCCTATTCTGTTTGGAGTCCAATATTTGAGATGAAAGTGAAAGACAATAAGGATAAGCATTCGGGAAGGTTGGGATTGTAACCACTGAGTAAACTAATCTAGTGGCTCTAGTTGTGATGGTACTGTAACAAATCAGAATGGGACGAAACAGCTCCGACAATGCAACACGGCGCCATAACTGCACATACAGCGGCAAACATGTACCGGCTCGGTGTATGGAGTGTCATGAGGATGCATTGTGTCCTAGGCAGATATTTAATAAAATTCCCTTGATACAGCGTACCTTGATATGAGGTTTCTGATATATCCCCTAATAAACGTGTTCTAAGCAGTGAATTTCTGTATAGTATTGAAGACGGTTCTGAATATGTTCGGTTTTTAATGCTCTAAAGCACTGGTCGGCACCCTGCGGTCCACGGGCCACATGCAGCTTGCCGAGCGTACTATGCGGCTCCTAGCACGCCGTCTGAATCCTCACCCCTCTCCCGGTCACTTCCTATCTGAAAGCCGACACGCCAGTGTTGACCTCAAATGGGGTTAGACAGGATACAAGAAGAGAGAATTGAGTGCTTCCAGTTGACCTTTACCCTTATCCAGAATATTGTCAAGTATTATTGTCAAATAATATTGTCAATTCGCTTAGGTTTTCTCTTGTCAATTCGCTTAGGTTTTCTCTTGCCAGCAAAGTACTTTCCCCACCCCCGCTCAATCGGATTTGCCGTCCGGCCCTCCGTAGTGTTGGCCTCATGTAACTCGGCCATCCACCTCAAAAGGCTCTAAAAGAATACATGGGGTTTTAGGGGTTATTTAGGGTAAGGACATAGGGTTTTCGTATTTTTATTCCAGACATTTTATACGACACGTGAGGGAATGTATTTCACTTGACGGAATGTCTTTCCACCGAAACATTTTGTATAGCAATGCAGCCGACTTTAAAAAGCTTGACATTTAGCGCTCAGTAGGTACGTTAACGTCCTGTAGAGTTACTTATTGAAATACATTAACCTCAAGACTGTTTTTATGGCTCATCTAGAAATATTCTTCCAGCAATGAATGTGCGTAGCAATGAAGCCTACTTAAAACTTCCTCATTGTATAGCAGTGCGCATATTTGACACTGCCGGCTTGAGAGTCTCCAGACTTTTCTTTAAGCGAAAGCCTTCTTAGTGGAACCCACGGTATCCTGTAAAAAAAAACTAGTGCACTTCTACACAGACCGGTTGGTGGACCGAAGAGCTATATCTTTGGGCACGGGGTGCGCACGTGAAACCAGGCTTCCATTGTGTCATAACGGTTACTTGAACATCGCGAAAAAGGAACGCTTTTAGATAGGACAATATACGCATCGATGATGAAGAAGGAGTACAATGGTATGTTGTTACCTCGCACCACGAATTGGTGTACATTTAGATCGTTCGTACCTGCGTTTCCTTCGCGCGCAAGAAATCGTCGCATGGTTTCGTGCTTCGTTTCCGATTTGGTCCTTTGAAGGTTTTACGATCTATTAGTCGCACTCCCAGCGAAGGTTGAACGCCGTTTTAGTGAAGGCTTCGGCGCTTCTCTAAACTTTTTTTAGGAAAGGATGGTAGTTCTTTGAGCTGTATTCCCTCTGCTCGACTGAAACCCAGTTTTGATTCAGATGCCGTGAGAAGCTCAGCCGCAATTCTATGAAAAAGAAACAGCTTAGTAATAAGCGTTGCAAGAAAGCACACTTATTCGAATACTACACACGGTAGTGGTCGGTTTGCTGCTATGAAGAACGCACAAAATACAACGGTTCCTGGGTCTGATTACCGTTTCCTGTTTTCTCTCCACAGGCACGTGGTCGCAACTGATAAGTTCCCACTTCGGTAAGTTACAGTATTGTGAAACTAAAATCCTTATATAGTTAGACGAGATTAACGAATTAAAGCGTTTAATTGTACCGTCTCCGTGCCTATGGTGTCGGCGTGTCGGTGCTCAGCTCAAAGGCGTGTGTTCCATCCCAGCTACCGTTGTTGGCTTTCTGGGAAGGGTGAAAAACGAAAACATTTGCGTGCCTCGATTTTGGACCCACGTAGAGGTCCCCGAGTAGTTAAATTTAATCCGGTGCTCTCCGCTATTGCGCACCGTATAGCTAATGTGAGGTCCCGGCGCCTGAAGGCCTCGAAATGAAAATTTTTCTTTCCTTTTTTCCAGATGGCGCGCATCTGTAAGTAGACGAAGATTCAAGCACTTTGGTAGCCTCCAGTGGGCAGTCCTTTAACATAGCCAAATCCGGGACAGTATTGGGAATAGCCACATGGGAGGATGAAAGAAGGTGTAATTCTGTAGAATGATAGCTTTGCTGTAGGAATGGTCAAAGGAGGAGGAAATTGGTGGCCAGTAGTGACATTTGAGAAGACGTTCGGGGGTACGATTCCCTCTTCTATGCTTCACGCGCTACTAAGACAAACCATCTAGTGGGAGTATATTCGCCGACTACAACAGCACGACGACAACTAGGTACACCTGAAAATAAAAAGTATAAGCTATTGTACTCTGGCAATGCGGATGACCAGGGAAGCTGACGTGTCAAAAAAATGAAAATTTCAATAAAGGCACCAACTTTTCACGGAAGTGGTCCTTCAACGTCATTCAGGCTTGGTAGACGGTCTGTAATCGGGCTGTAGGCGTACCCGTTCCTGGTGGAGAATCGGGGAACGGCACTCGTTAACAGGGAAAGTTCACACGTCTCGCACGCTTGGAAACACTCTCGTCGCCGGAGTCCAGGAGTACGGATTATAGGCCTCCTGCGCTGGAGTTTTGGTGACATTCAGCGCTCCTAGTGGCCGACGCCTCTGGGTAGTACAAAAGCAGACGATCCACGCCGCCCTCCATGTGTTTTCAATTACAAGCCAGAGTGAAAGTTGGGTGTACTTTGTGGAGTGTTTAATGTGCTTTGTGGAGTGTTTAAATGACTGCATACACTCTTAGGCAAAAAGGACTAAAAGTTCGTCCTTTCGGGGACTAACGGCCTCTGCCACAATCATTAGTCCCTTTGGGGAGTAACTGCGAGGGGACGAACGGTTAGACCCCCACCCGGATGGTCCGTTCCGATACTCCCCAAGGACGAACTGCGTAGAGTGCAGAAAAAAGAAAAAAACTCCAACACCGGCAGGTATCGAACCCCTGACGCCCGGAAATTCACACCGGGAACCCGACGCGCATCCGCTGGACCACGCCGCCTGGTGGTACCGTGGGAGATAATACTCCAGTGTATAGCGTGTAGTGCAGTGTATAGCGTGTGCATAACGCAACAGATCCATTGCAACTGGTGCCCAAATTTCTATCTGTGCAAGCGAACGTGACCGCGTTTTTCGCCTTGCGCTTAGCGCTTTGCTAGGTTTAGGGACTATTGCTCAGTTCGATTCGAAGTAGAGCCTCACAACCATGGTTTTTTTTTCGTAAATAACAATCAACTCGTCGTCGCCTAGTTGAGATAGGTAGCTGGGCGATCGGACGACTCATTTGTTTCCGCACAAATTAGCGCAAGCTAAGTGCTTTCTTAGTGCTCGATACATATGTTAAGTGCTCTATGTAACGTATGTGAAAGGTGTCGTGTGTGTGAGTGTCCGAATAAGGAAACATGCCATATTTTCCTGCATCGGCGAAAGTGAATTCGGTGTTGCTTGCCTGAATTCTTCCAATTTGCGTCGCTAGACGATTGCGAATGGAAAATGCAAGCGGGTTTTACAGCAGTTGCAGCATTCTCATAGCTTTGGTGCACAAGGCAATTATGTACCGAGTGTAAAAGATAACTTCGAGATGCTTACCTGTAGCGAGCATTTTTGTTTTGCAGTTGTCATCAACAACATGCGTTTTTTCTCGTCTGTTAAACATATACGTATTCATTAGGCTCATGAATCCACTTTTGCTATTGTCACATATTTTTGCGTTACTGTTAAGGCGCTTGAAAGCTTTCATTGGTCGTTTTTACCTCGCACGAATCGTATGCAACACAGTGTATCAACAAAACCTCGCCGAGAAGCGTATGGCAATCGCGCTTCGCCGCTCCTTGCCATTACCCGCCGCTCTACTAACCCTAGGCGATTTTCTAATAACTAACATCAATATTTTCTCCGGTGGCACCATTTAAAGCACCCAGTGACTGCAATGGCTTGTGTTTTGGAAATATAAAACTGTTCGAAGACATATGCGCGAAAGGGCAACGACGACGCCATTAGGGGATTAACGACGCAGCAAAGAGACTAACTGCATGCGTTTCGTCTTCCCGTTACTCCTTATAGATCGGCGAGGACGAACAGTTAGTCCGTATTTATGCACACGGCACGTACTCTGCCGCAGATACTCCCCTTGAAGATGAACGGTCGCCCGCGAAGACTAACGGCTGTATTTTAGTCCCTATTTTAGTCCTTTTTGCCTAAGAGTGTACTGTATGAAACAGCCCTTGAAGTAGTTGCGGCGGATAAACAAAATAATATCCGCTAAAACAAACCGATTTATTGGTTTCTTTTTAGCGAGCTGTCGCGGTCGTCGCGGCGTGCGATAGTATCGCCAGGTCGGGTGGTCTAACTTCTTGATGACCATTACCGTTCTTTATTCTTGCGTGCGGTCGACAAAGGAAACTTCACGAATAGCATAAACACGGAACGCTGCTGGTAATTGCAAAAGAGTGCTTCAGCCGGAACATGCAAGAGAACGCAAGAATTGCGCAGCCGACTCAGCTGACACTGGTGGCCTGGCACCGCCTTGAAAACAAATGGAAATTTTGTTTTGTATTTTCGCAAACTAAATTTTTCTTGCGTAACGTTTTACGCCGCAAGATTTACGAACGACAGGTTACATGCATATTAGCGAGTAGGTGAGGCAATAGCGTCAAATAAACAAATTAAGCACCATATGGAAGCTTGTGTGAATGCTCTGGAGCTCACATCTATCTGCGCATTCTGAGAAAAAATGTCCCGATATAGTCCGCTGCGCGGACTCTGTCATTACGCAGAGTTTTATTTACTTGTCATAATTACTTAGTTCACAGTGAAATTTTAAACGTTAAAGAATTGCGGTCTGCTGTCAGTACGTGAATATTGATGTAGCGAGCATGGTTATTGAAAAGGGCTGCAATTAAAACAAATGTTGATAATTAGCCGATAAGACGTCGCTTACCTTACACCAAGTTTCATTTACATTTCCTCACCACGTAGTTCACACTGAAATTGTAAATACTGTGGATTCACCGTCTGCTCTGAATAGATGGGCTACTAAAAAAGGGAAGCGGAGAGTTGGACCACTGCAAAAAAAGCTCTAGCGGTTCCTCGTTTAAGCAAGGTAAACAACTCAAAAGTGTGCTAGACTGCAAATTAGAAGCCAGCGTGTTTTGTGGTCCCCACTTCTTGGGCTGGGCACAGCTTCGATGGTCATCCTTTTGAACAATGTGGAAGGGCGCGGAATTTTTATGGAAATAGAAAACAAAAAGACAAGCAGAAAAAGGAACGAGCAACAGATTGAGCGGCAGCCCTGCGCTTGCAGGAAACTTGAATGAAGAAAAGCACTATTGTATTCGCTCCGTTAGAAGTAAAAAGTGCGGAGAAAAGCGTGAAGCTGATAAGGAGTCGATATCGCCTCTAGTGCTTCCAAATATCCGCTTAAACCAGTTGCCCAGATAAACAGGCCCTGAACGACTCAGGCCTCGGAAGCCGGTTACCCGAATATCCGGATTTACAATAAGAGATAATCAGTATATCCGTTTTCAACAGCCGGCAAGCCGATTGTGCGAATATTTGAACGAATGGGTGGGAAATATGTACATTCTGCAAAGGAGCAAACACGAAAAAGTAATCGGCTTTAAAAACGCCACGGCACCACGGTAACGCTGCAAAATCTGCTCCGAAAATCCTCCTAGTGTTCGCAAAGGTAGCTTTTGTATATAAAACAGGCATCCTGATGTCGGAATATACAAAGCCGGTTAACAAGGTAAGCTGACCCATCACTCCTGTTATCCGGTTATCCGGCTTCCAAATTCGTATAATCGGTGAATTCAATAACCAATTACCGGTTTTCCCGCAGAACCAGTTTGGTTTTGCCTCGCTCATGTGCACGTCCAGAAATGCGCGTGCAGTTTGACAGAAAATAAGATTTGCTCATCAGGCCAAAGGGTCACCACGGGAAACTGTTTTGCGGCCAAGATTTCATATTTCTGAAAAACGGAAAACGCGCCGCGTATACCGTTATAATTCGACAACACACTTTGTACCAATTTATTGCATAGTAAAACTTCTGGAGCGTTGTTCGTAATGACGCCGTCGCAAAGCATTCGATATTTTACTAAATAAAAGCTGAAATGTTATTACACAAGCAACAACAGCAACTCCGGGAGAATGGCAGTGAGTAAAGCTGTAAACTTGTATACTCGTATTGAATCCCCTACTCGTACTGAATCGTACTGAGATGGGTGGGCCATGTAATGCCATGGCAAGATAACCGTTGGTCTTTAAGGGTAACAGAGGTGATCGCAAGAGAAGGCAAACGTGGCAGGAGGCGGCAGAACGTTATATGGGCAGATGAGAACAAGAAGTCTGCGGGGACCAATTGGTGTCAGTTAGCGCATGAGCGGGATAATTGGAGAATAATGGGAGAGGCCTTTGCCCTGAAGTGGCCGTAGATAGGCTGGTGATGATGATGATGAGGACTCGTACAGTCAAACCCGACTATAACGAACTCGGATAGAGAGAATTATGCTATATATCGAACAAAAATAAATCAGTTACGGAAATACACACGAAACATATTCCTTATAACATCTGATATATCGATCTCTGTGTGCCTAGAATGGCCGCCAAAATGCATGGTCTCGGAGCGGCGATTAAGATGTTGATTGGCCGCGACCACTGAGCAAAGGCCGCGACTGAGATATTGCGTCTTGTATGGAGTGACTGGACGCCCGACACTTTCCGTAACTGTTTCCGACGCGCGGAACTCATGACGGAACCCACCTAGTCACTGAGTCTGAACAAAGACGACAGCTCGCCAACCTTCCCGATGCTGTGCCGAAAGGAGTGTCCTTCGAAGATTTCTGCGTGTTGACGACGACGCAGCCGTCACTGTAAGCCCCACGGACGCGGGCACGGTCAGCAGCACCGTAGTAATGCTGATGAAAAGCACCGAGGAAACAGAGGATGTCGCAGTGAAAGCCGTCCGACGCTTAATGAAGTGCTTTCGGCCGTCGATGTCCTCTGCCAATATGTCTTCAATGTTGAAGGACACGGACTTGAGCTGGTACAAACGATGTCTCGTGTAAAGAATGCTGTGCTAGTTGACGCTACCAAAACGAAAGGGAAAACAAAAATCACCGCATTTTTTGGGGGGGTGGGGGGAGGAGGGAGGAAGTAGGTAGTTATGGAGTTAAGGCGGAATGTAGCTTTATTATTTGGCATAAATCGATTGTTTTGTGTATGGTTAAAACACAATTTATTTAGTTCGTTTCTGCATTTGCGGATGGCAAGAGGATTCCCGCGTATTGTGAACTCGTAACACTAAACTCGTTATAGGCGGGTTTGGCTATATCGAACTATTGGATATATCGAACTAATCGTGGCGCATATTGCAGTTCGCTATAACCGGGTTTGACTGTACTGATGTTCCCCTTAGGTGCGCCATTTCCGCTCCACTAATCCGTTTGCTTTTGTTTCCTGTAGGAGTCCCGACAAGCTACGACATGCCGTGTCCGTTGTGTGTATGTCAATGATACTCGTGTTGCTCATAGTATGCGTCATCGTGTTCCTCCTGCAACAGCCTGGTAAGTCCTTTAAACTGCTGGACGATTTGGGAAAACTGAAGTTTAAATTCTTGTCCTTACAGAATCACCATAAAATTGCAATCGGTGGCTCCGTACATGAATCAGCACCCATTTTCTTACGGTTTTCTCCAATCTTCTTAAGCGGCAGTTCCGAGTCTGATACGTCGCAGTTTGTTCGAAACCCTTTCGTGGGAGAAATTTTAAAGCCTTCCAAGGCGAGGAAGAAGGCAGTACTATTTTTTGGGAAAGCTGAAGCTTGTTCTGCCTGTCGGTTGGCTCTAAAGAACGTGATCCGGCACCGCGAGTTCCGTTTCGTGGCTGCAGTGTCTGGCCTGCGGTAGTACGTGCACAAATATTGCTACTTCGAGGCAGGAGGGAGGCGTGTAAAACCACCGTAGGTGGCGATGGCGTGGCTGTTGTTTGAAAAGCAGCCTTTTTTGGCATGGCACACGTCATCATCTTCATATAGTGGCATTAATCGTGGTGCACAGCTTCACCTTGTTCACGCTGTATATAGCGCCAGTTGTAAGGGGCCGGTTGAGGCCGCAGCAGCGTAGCGACTGCAATGAGGTTGTGGTGACCCTGAAGTGGTCGCCGGCAGACAATGCGATGATGTCCTTGGGAATGCTTTTTCCCGCAACACGATGTGGTTAAGGTAGTGACACTGCTTCTAAGATACTCGGAACCATGTCTGCCGAAAGGGCTATAGGGACACGGCATCTTCGGCTGCTTTCGTCTCGTCTGGTCGTTTTCCGGCTAGTCGTGATTGGCTGGGCACAGGCTTTGGAGTGTCACAAACCACTGGCCAAAGCACTCGATTTATTGTTGGCGCGTCCGCCCTTATCATGGATGAAAGACATGTTTAAGATGGAGGTCACGTGACGATTTTAGACGTAGTCATAAAAAATAAATAGGAAAAACTCACGGGAGGTTCACCATCACGTCACAGGCAAGCGGCAGTTCTCTGTGCCTCAAGTAGCCGCTCACCCGCGCTGCGTGCGTGCGTCTTGCCATTCGGTTGCTGGGCCGTCCGGGTATTCGGGTTGCGGCGACCAGTCCACGTCCGGGCGTTGCACGCAGCGCTGCCTGCAACCCGAAACGCGCAGCGGGCTGATCGTGCGGGCAAGTGATCCGACAGGAGAGACAAAACACGTCTTTATTTATTGAGCTTTCGGATCCGTCGAAGTTCACGCCGCATTGGAAGTGTTGTTTGGCGCCGCTGTGCAAGAGTGGAGATGAGGGAGTACGACATCCGTGCCTCATATTTCACAAAACACACCGCACTTTATTGGTTTTGATCATTTTACCTTTTCAGCTCCGCAACTCACACCTCATTCTAGGTAATCAACCGTTTATTCGGTCCAGTACTCACCACGGTTCCTCCCAGGAGTAATCTAGCATTAGTTTTTCATGTACGTATCGCACGGATTGAGCAGACCTCGGAGAACCAGACCGCGCACTGCCTGCGACGTGAGGCCGAATATGATCCGTTCTTCCTGCACCCGCCCCCAACATAAGTTGTTCTGCAGCTTTCGTTTTCGAATGCACTGACGGAGGCACTGACGCACAACAAACGTCATCAGTACAATTGTGCCACGTAAAACGTGCCACCATTCCGGA